>JZKD02S2276170.1:20852-35185 GCA_000966675.3 Picea glauca | reverse complement strand
TTCCTTGAGAAAATGGTGGTCATTCATGGCTTTTTATAGCCAAGCATTGAGTCATTATGTGACCTCTTTTGAATGTGAAAAGGGGCTCTTTAGGGCACATTTAGGTCTTTGAACAACCCCCCCACGCGGATTGAGCTCGGATTTGGTGTCAAATCGACTTGGGAGCTGATCCATTAGTGGTTGGGAGGCCGACCAATTTCATAAATGCGCTGTTTAGCAGGTGCGCGGGTTTTTCGCCCAACAACCGAACCTTGTGTGCGCATGCGCGCCTTATACGATGTTGTTACGCGCGCGCGCGCGCCCATGTTCTGTAAAGGGCCTTTGAATTTTTGATCATTTGTATAGTTTTTTTACCCTTTTTCAATGCTGAGGATTTAATCCTGTGCCATGAATGACTCCAGTCCTGTGTTGACGATGCGGAGTTCTTGTCACCCTGTGCGGACGAAATTTCAGTGATAACACTTATCATGCACCCTGGCCCCACTTTCATCATTGGTAGGTCACCTTGAACCCAAAAATTGACACTTCATCATTGTTCATTGACTGGGTGGTTTCCCTTGTGTTCAACGGCAAGACATCTATTCAAACTTTGGGATTAGTGTACTGTCCTGGATGCCATTAGCGTTATTAGTGGTTTCCTTACCTTTGTTAGCAGTTTTTCTTCATTGGTTTCTATTCAGAGGGTCTTTTTCGTGTACCGCTTTCATTTGGCACACACGAAAGACGCATAGGGTCATTGGTTCGTGAACATGTCCTTTGTCCTATATCCACCAAATCATGAAGCTCCTGCTTTGTTCCTCGTACTGACTGATGAGAGATGCCTCAATGTTCTCCTTTTAGTGGGTCTCTTTCCATCGACTCTAGCTCATTTATTCTGGATATGGGACCTTGAGTTTTATGAGTACCTTGAGGCTTGCAGTCATTAGTGGCAGGCTCTCTCGCCATTGACATATGGGAATACATCAATGTCTCCTGATCAATGGATTTCTCAAGTGTTCGACACCAACTCCTTTATTCACCCTTGTATAAATGTACTCGATGCCTTGATACCTACTTTCATTATTGGTAGGTTGTCTCACATTTGTTAATGATATACCTCAATGACCGGTAATCAAACAATGTCTCATCATGTTCGACCTCAACTCATTTATTCACATGATGTAGAATTGCACCCTTAGCGGATAGTGTAGAAGACTTGAAGACATAACTATGTGGCCGAAACTTTCCTAAGTTGTTGCTTCCTCTTCATTGGACCAATACCTATTTGACTTCAGTGATCATGGGAGATCAGATTATACTCTGTGGTATACAAATATCTTCAAATTGATTTTAATACTGGTTTCACTGGGCCTTGTTCGCGACTATGGCAACTTTTGGCATGTAACCACATTTATATTTTCCTATTCATGGCCATGAACACTTGTTTGGTATATTTTCCACATGGATCTGCATTGTATTCTTGGCATCCATGTATGCAAAGTCAGTACATAATGTAATGAGTAATTGAGTTCGTCCAGATGGTTCTCTACGACTCCACTTCTGGGTTATTTATAATGTATTTCGGCCATCACAAATACTCCTTTGATCTCACACATTAGGGGACATCTGTTATAGAAATAATTTCCTCACCATTGCTATCTTGCACAGAGGGCCTTTTTCCATTTCCCTTTGCAGACTTATCATCCCCTTTTCATGAATCCAGAGATAAAAATATACATTTTTCCACCTATACGCTCCCTATTTACTATGCAAGATGCATATACGTTGGTTGCTCCACTATAGCCCATGTACATCGAGATTTGTGCCAGAAAATACAAAATGAGGTCGAGTTTCCATGTCACGACAGAATATCTCTAATCCTTGGCCTTCCATATACTAGAAACATTCCAACTCGGCCCTTCAGTTTCATTCTGAAGGCTATAAGAGTACAATTTCGAGCTATGTAAAAGAGAGAAAGAATTCAACTTTGAGAGCAAAGCTACTCTGGAGAAATTACATCATATTGAGTCTGCATCCCTCTGTCCCTCAAGTTTGAACACAATGTTCAACCCTCAAGCTCTTTCCCTATTGTTGAGAGGATTTCATTGCCTCTTTCCTATGAGCTTTCCTTTGGTGGAGGATTGAAGTGGTGGAGACCCAGTTGGAAGGAACTTGGTTTCTTGGTTTCGAACCGTACTGACATGGAAGTCTGTATCGTTGCCACTTCTGCTGATAAATTATTAATAGAAATACTCCTTTCCCGTCCTATTGATATCTTGCAAATACATGATTATTATCCATGGGCGTGTTTGTAATGTTTATTAATGGATTATGCTATCTGATGTGCTAACCCCTTTTATATTATCACCGTATACTTGCTTTGCTTGTTTGTTGAGGACTTCTTGTAGGTATAAATCTTTGGGTCAAAGTGTTCAACGGTGGAACATCATCAAATGTTGGATCGCGGTAGGCCTCTTTCTTATATTGCACATTAGTTTATATAGCATATGTTGGAATTGATTTGATTTCTGCAGTCATACCCGTCTGTTGTGGTTTACCATTGGCCATAGAGAGTTTTTCCCTTGTAACAGTAATTCAAAAATCACCCTTAAAAAATGTAATTTTTTAAAATCAATTGTCATTTAAGAAAGACAACAAATATAATAAAATGCCAAAAGAAGAGTCATATTGTCAATAACCCATCAATGTCCCCACTTCCAATGCTTGGTTGGTGAATGAGCTTTGCTTCATCACACAATACTTTCCTTTGGCATATAAATACTAAAATCATATTTATTCTAGTTGGCTCTTATCTATTCCATGTTACAATGTACCCTTCCATGACATTAAATCCATCACATAGCTTATGCTTAGATGAAAATCCTACCACTGCATTGGTGTATGCACTATTTCATGTGTCACTTAATGAAATATTCCCAAAGAAGATTAGACACCTTGTCTTTTTGAATCTCCTCGTGAATTCATGTCTTATAGCATTTTCCATTCTTGTCAATATGGGAATTGACATCATATTTAGTTGACATACTTCATGTTTTTTAATTCCACACTCGCCATTCTGCCATTTTCTTTGTTATATTTGCCTCCAACACTTTCCATAATGCCTTTTTATTTGTTATCTTTACCTCCACTATTGGCACTGTAAAAAACCAAAACAATTAGCCATAGGTTATGGGTGTAAATTGAAATGACACTAGAAACTTATTAGGAAGATTAATTACAAAAGAGTTTCTAAATGTCAATTTTAAAGAGGAAACGATAGACATTGAAAAAACCCAAGGAAATCAAGTCATATCTCTTTTGTCATGTTCACATATTCCCTTTCACTAATAGTATTGGACGTGTTGATTTATAATTATTTTATTGAATCCATAACACTATTTGTTTACCTATTAAAATTCATGACATGGTTATAGATTTGATATATAATATGATTATTATTTTAACACATTGGGAATCCTCTTAACCACTTAGTATGTAATTCATGGCATCCCCACTAATATAATAGATAATGGAAAGAAAACATATAATTAAGACTTCTATGTAAAACTGTAAAAAATCTACTAATATTGTATAGGTTTGGTCAAGCTCATCATAACAATAATGCATAGTTTTTCTTTGTTTCACATATAGCTATTTATTGATTATGTTTGGGATTCAAAATCTATTAATCTTGGTGAAATTTTCTAATTTGTATGTTCTTGATGAATTTCAGATATGAACTTTCACAACATAAACCTTGTCAATGTCACAAAACCTAAATTGAATTTACAAAAATGACAATTGTGATTATGTTCATTCAATTTTCAACATTATCAAATGTTCACTACTTTGTTCTCCAAAATGATCATTCCCCTTTTCCTGATTCCATGTATCTTTATCTATCACACTCTTTCACTTTCTTATTCTTGTTTCTAGAAATATTGACATTAGTGTGACGATACTTTGCAAATATTTTGAGACTACCCCGTAGCTCTCTTCCCCCCTCTCTCATCCCAACCCCAAGATCAAGGATACATATCAGTTGTATTATTAATGCTTGGAACAACAATTTTGAAGGTGGTTGGGATTCTTAATAAAAGGTCAGAAGAAAGTAAAATAAGTTTTGTTATCATAAAATGTATGCATTAGGGATTATGATATAACATCCCACTCCTTCATGCATTTTCACATGTTTTGAGAGATAAAGTGAACCATAAATATCCTTAATAAAAATGCATTTTCACATGTTTTGAGAGACAAAGTGAACCATAAATTGTTGTAATTTTAGAAGTTACCATTATCTTCTTAACATTCATTAACAATTACATGTAATAGGATCATTGAACGATAAACAATCATAGAACACAAGATATATCCTAGGAAATCATCATGGGGGAGAAAACCCGACAACCAATTCTTCAGTATAGATTCCTTCAACCAGTACAATGTCACGTTATATCTCTCCACAAATAGACCAAGACCAAAATACCAAATAACAAGAAACCAAGACCTCTTGCGCTAGACCTTCCTTGCTATGCTCCAAATACACAAGAGAATATGAGTTGTATATGTGTGCAAATGAGAGGAACTCGACCTCTATTTATACACATAATTGACTCCCAAAAAGATGCAACCCTAAAAGGGGATGTTTTGACTTTTACAATAAGGATAACAATAAAATAATAATTTCTTTTGAGCTGATTTATACAATAAGATTACAATAACCTTCTCAAGGTTTGACCAATACAAATAAAAAAGAATATCTTTCGTAGTTACATCAAAATATCAACACTCCCTCTTAACTAGAAAGGTATTATTTGTTGCCACACGAGCTCATGTCCATTGACTATTGAACATATGAATCTATACATCGTTCATAGATTGTCGGAAGAACCACAGTATTAAAGATGACATGATGTCTTTAATACTGTGGTTCTTCCGACAATCTCTGAACAATTTTCTCACCACAGAAACCTAAATGAACAAATCTATACATCATCAGATATCCATAGTACAACATGCCTTCACATCCAATGCATCCAAGGCCTATGGGTATCTATCAAATAAATTCAATATGTCACCATGACATCCACTACCCTGCAATGCATTTGTACCTCATCATGTGCACCCCTGTGACTTCACACCCAATGCATCCAAGGAATGTGGGTATCTCTCAAATAGCTACAACATGTCCCTAGGACATCCACTACCCCACAATGCATTTGTACCTCATCCCTCCCTCTGAAGAGGGACCATGCCAAGCTTGTCCCTGAAGTGCTCGAACTTCATCCTCGATAGTGGCTTGGTCAACATATCTGCAACCTTCTCCTTGGTAGTCACATACTAGAGCCTCATCGCTCCCCTCTACACCATATCCATGATATAGTGATACTTGATCTTGATATGCTTAAACATGTCATGGAACACCAGATTCTTCGACTACTTCATGCAACTCTGGTTGTCACACCAAATGTAGGTCGACTCTAGTTTGAGACCAAATAACCCAGACAACAACTTCTAAAGGCACATTGCTTCTCTACATGCTGCCACATATTCAGCCTTAGTCGTATTTAGTGCTACACATGATTGCTTCCTGTTGCTCCACAAAACCATACTGGAGCCTAGACTGAAGCAATATGCCAAAGTACTCTTCCGATTAGGAATAATGTTGACCCAATATGAATCTAAATATCCATATAACCCGAACTCATGGTTTGTCACATACCCGAGACCATAATCCAATGTACCCTTAAGGTACCTCATCACATGTTTTGTTGCGACCAAATGAACCTGCCTGGGCTTCTCTATATACTGACTTAGGGTGTTCACATAAAAACATATATCTGGTCTCTTGTTCGTCAAGTACATCAACAAACCCACCATCTACCCGTATTAAGTAACATCCATAGTCTCTGAATTCATATCCTGCAACAACTTCAGATTTGATACCATAGGTGTATTCATTTCCTTGCAATCCAACATCCTGAACCTCTTAAGGATTTCCACTACATACTTCCCTTTATTCAGAAAGATCTCATTATGTCTCTGCCATACATCGAGACCCAAAAAGTGATGCGTCATCCCGAGATATTTCATCTCAAACTCAACAACCCATTTTCTCTTACACTCTGAGATGAGATTTTCCACACCTGTTAGAAATAGGTCATCCACATTCAATAGTAGTATTACCGAACCATCATCCACAACCTTAAATTAAAGGTTAGGATCTGCACTACTCTTTGTAAATCCTAATCTCGTCATAAAACTGTCAATCATGCCATACCATGCTCTAGGTGCCTGCTTTATTCCATATAAATCCTTCTTCAATTTTCACACATGCATCTCCTTGTCATGTACATCGAATCCTTGTGGCTTCTCCACATATACTTCATCTTTTATTTCACCATTCAAGAAATTTGTCTTCACATCCATCTGATGCACCTTCCATTTCATTACTATGACTAATGAAAGTATAGTCATGATCAATGTATATCTCTCCATAGGAGAAAATGTCTCCTCATAGTCAATTCCCTCCTCCTAAGAGAATCCTCGAGCCACAAATATAGCCTTATACTTTTCAATACTTCCATCAACTGCATGTTTCGTCTTGTAGATCCATTTTGAACTTACTATTGATTTCTCCTTTGGTTCGGGGACCACATCCCAGACATCAGTCCTTACTATGGATTGATATTCCTTCCCCATGGAATCTTTCCATACGCTCATTTCTACAACCTCTTCATAGCTGGATTGTTCTGCATCCATGATATCACACAAACATGACACATAGCTAGAATATGGTTTCAGTTTCTTAATTTCCCTGAGATAATTTTTTGGGGCACCATATCTTTTTTCATCTCTGATGAGATCCTATGTCCAATCTAGTCTTCTCTTGCAAGAAGGAATCTATGTTGGCCTCTGAGGTTATTCCATGTCATTATCCTCATGAATGAATTCCTCTAGTTCAACTGCTTCTGCCTCTGGAACTCTAATAACTTCATTCTCCTCCTCATGAACCTCTTTTGCATAGTCTTGTTTTGATTTGTTAAAAGTTACACTCTCATCGAAGGTGACATCTCAACTAATCTCAAATTTTTGGTGATCGGGAATATATATCATGCATGTCGTCGATGTGTCATTGTAACCAAAAACTATGCCATTCTTCCCTGATGGATCCAATTATGTCCTCTTTTCCTTGGGGACATGAACAAATGCGAGGCAACCAAATATCCTTAGATGACTGAATTCCAACTTCTCTCCTGAAAACATCTCCTCATGTGTCTTGTTTTCAAGTACTTTGTGGGGACTTATGTTCTGCACATACACTGAAGTATTTTTTGCTTCTACCCATAGATGCATAGGTAGATCTTGATCATGGATCATATCCTTCAATGCTTCCATGATCGTCTGATTCTTCCTTTCTGCTACTCCATTATGCTAAGGATTGTAGGGAGTAGAAAGCTCCCTCTTAAGCCCATCTTCCTTGCAATATTCTTTGAATTCCTCTAAATTGAATTCTCCTCCATTATATGATCACAAGGTCTTTATCTTCCGCTCTGTCAGGTTTTCTACTAGTGCCTTAAATTCTTTGAATTTTCCAAAAACTTCATTATTTGCCTTCAACAAAAAGATCTAAGTTTTACACGAGTAATAATCAATAAAATACACATAATATACATACATTCTTAGTCAATTTGTTGACATCGGTCCACACACATCCAAGTGCATGATGTCCAATACTCTTTTGGCTATGCTATTGCCACTGGGAAATGAGTGCTTCACGTTCTTTCCTTATGTGAAAACTTTGCACACGTTGTCTGGTTTTTCCTGGATCTCTGGTAGTCCCGTCACCATATTTATCACACTAGGTAGGGCCTTGTAATGTAGGTGAGAAAATATCCTATGCCATAATTCACTGGGATTCATAGTGTCATGAATTAATGATGAATCCAATCTCCCTTTCAATTTGTAGAGTCCTCCCTCTTGAACTCCAATCACCAAAACATCATCAAAAGTCTTCCCTCTAGGCCACATAAGAAATTTTCCATCAACAAATTCAACTCTATAACCCTTCTCATCCAATGTTGTAAATTGAGAGAAGGTTCTTCTTCAATCTAGGAACATAGAGAAATTTCTTCATCTTCATTGGCTTTCCTGAATCTAACTTGTAGGAGGCTTCTCCTGATCCTTTGATTGGATACTAATAGTCATCTCCAAATTTCACATTGTGCGGTGAATCCCTATGATAAAGGTTAGACAAGGAGTATTTATAACCTGACATGTGCTTAGAAGCACTAATGTCCACCAACCAAATGGCACTTCCATGAGTGACAGTTCCTGTAAAGGTTGAGATAAGAACATACTCCTCATCACTTGATTCATATTCCTTTGCAACCTTCTTGGGTGGATCATCATCTTCATTTGCATGAACATGATTCCTTTTACCTCCTTTATTTTCCCTTGGTCTCTAAATGATGGAGAAATTCCTAGCAATGCATCCCGTTTTATGATAACATAAACATCTAATATTTGGGTTATTTCTTCGGCCCTTCTAAAAATTCTTGGGTGAGGAGGGTTCTTTATTTCTATTTCATTTCCTGGTGTGGGAGGCTAGGGATTTATCATCATCTATCATCTTCTCTTCTCTTGCTTCCATCCTTGCTTATTCTTGGTTGCAATCTTCCCATTATTGGGTATGTGTTATATTATTTGCATGTGTGTTTGTGGGCACGCCAGATTCGACAATTGCGTCTAATGATCCCAACTTCCCTCGCTAGTTGTGTCATGTGCACGTGGGATATTTCCTGGGGGGGTCCCAAGGGGGGCCATGTCCCCCCCTGGTTACGTGCAACATTTGAGGTAGCACCCTGTAATTTTTTTTTGGGAGGTTTTTGCTATTTTTAGCGGTTTTCTAAATTAATCTCGGATTAAGGGATTAAGGTTTTGGTATCTACGAAATACCTAAAATATTGTATATATTGTATTTTGAATGGTGAAATTAATACAAGGAAGATGTGGCACCAAGGAAGGATGGTTTTCTCCCGGTTAAGGGTTTCCAACGTAAATCTATGTGTACTATGTGTATGAGCCATTGATTACTTTCAGTTTTTCTTAAGAATATGTATGCATTGCTTTACTTCGCATGTTTAAAAATTACACCCATATCCTACTGAACTTGGGTAGATTCCTTCTTGAGAATATACCTTGAATAAATGCATCCCATGACCTTGGGAGGCCATTCAAGGTGGTCATCACCATTTCTTCTCCATTCACTATATCACCAATGTCTTCTATCTTCTCCTTGATATGGTTCAATCTTGAGAAGAGTAGATGGTTTCTTAATTATGCATCCTCATGTTATCTAGTTGAGTTCTCAAGGTCATTCTTCGGTTGATTTTGCTTCCTTCAAACAATCGGGTTAAGGCATCCATCATTTATTTTGGAGTGGATAATGAAGATATGTGATGAATAATATGGTCCTTAATGGAGTCTGCAATAATCCTCTTTTATTTGACCATATCCTTCTTGTGATTTTATTTAGCCTCATCTCCCTCAGGTTCTGAAACCTGTTCTTTAGTGAACTTATCTAGATCATGTTATTCTATGAGGAGGGATACTCTCTACCTCTAGGATATGAAGTTGTCAGCTCCCTCCATCTTCTCATCAATATTGGTTTTGGTAGTCATCCTTCCCCTAGATCACAAATTATGGATTCTGAAGATCTGATCCAGGGAAAAGATGCGCTCCACTAGGGCGCACTTTCTGGTGGTCTTGTCTTGTATGGAAACCACTCCTATCAAGAAATTTTTTTCTCCTTTTGTATTCTATATCTATGAATTGTCTTCTATTCAGGCATCATCTAATACCATGTTATAATTTTAGAAGTTACAATTATCTTCTTAATATTCATTAACAATTGCATGTAATAGGATCACTGAAAGATAAACAATCAAAAAACACAAGATATATCCTGGGAAACCCTCATTGGGGAGAAAACCCAACAACCAATTCTTCAGTATAGATTCGTTCAACCAGTACAATGTTACGTTATAGCTCTCCACAAATAGACCAAGACCAAGATACCAAAGCCCAATAAACCAAGACCTCCTGCGCTAGACCTTCCTTGCTATTCTCCAAATACACAAGAGAAGGAGAGTTGTATGTGTGTACAAATGAGTTGAAATCGACCTCTATTTATACACATAACTGACTCTCAAAAAGATGGAACCCTAAGAGGGGTTGTTTTGAATTTTACAATAAGGATAACAATAAAATAACAATTTATTTTGAGCCAATTTATACAATAAGATTACAATAACCTTCATGAGGTTTGAGCAATAAAAATATAAAAGAATATCGTCCGTAGTTACATCAAAATAACAACATAAATTTCCTCAATAAAAATGACACAATTGGTGGTCTTTATGAGTAATTTCATTTAGTTTTGTGTTTCTATGGATCTTGGGAAACTCCAAATCATAAACATATTAACCTGAATAATGAAAAATGGTTGCAATCATGCTAGATTGTCATATTGTTAGAGGCCTATAACGCAAGTAGGGTATATTCATTACTTTTATAGTTCTTTGATATAATTATCACACTTCAACAAAGCCCTCAAGTTATACTACAATTTATTCTTTTCTAATGAGATCTAACATGAATGGGGTATGCTCAAAATATGAATATAAGATGAAGTGCTCATTCATCATATGGATACATAGATTGCATCTTCTTTTATATGAGTTCATACAAATTTTTGATTTCGTGATTGTGTCTAAGGTTTTATATTTTTATTTTTAACACTTTCAAATCACTCCAAAGAAAACTTGGCTCAATGGTTATGAATTATTATTATTATTAATGTATATAGTGTTGATTTTTCAGTACAACAAGAGATGTGAATTTCTTTTTGTTCCAAATGATCCAAATTGGCTCCTTATTTATACTAAAATGGCCTCCCCAACAAACACAAATTTTCACTTTTTACTCTTCACATTATGAAGAATGACCATAGTTACAAAATTCAACACTCCCTCTTAACTAGGGAGGTATTCATAATGGAAAATTTGACTTGTCTTCTTGGCACTTCTTCTGAGAATGTCTACCTGATGCTGAAAATGTCAAGACTCCCTCTCAGTGAGGGAAGACATACATGACCATCATATCTTCATTGGAAATTATTCTGTCATAGAAAGGTTGTATCAAATCATCATCAACATCAACAACCTTCCACAAACTAGTCAATATCTTGACACATGGCATATCGTTTATATAACATCAATTTTCTGGGCCATACTCCAACTAAGTAATCAAGAATAATGTTGAATAAGTCAGGTGTTGAAACCTGCACACTCAATTGAATGTCCTGCAGTTGTCACACACTCAATGGAGTGTCCCATGACTACAAGGACCATTATTCCTGATAATATCACCATCTCTTCCACATGAAGAATGGAAGTCCTTCCATATGCTAAAAGTCACGCCATGGTCAATAGGGACGTTTCTTCTAATCAAGTCACTACATGCGCCATAGAAGAATGTCATTCCCATACCATTTTCTATAATCAGGTCACCATATATTCCATAAAGAAAATGTCGGTCATGTACCAACCTCCCTAATTAGGTCAACATCTGTGCCATAGGGGGTAGATCATTCATCCTGATCAGATCATCATATGTGCCAAATGAGAATGTTAGTCTTGAAAATTTTTCCACATAAAATGTCAGTCCATGATACATCAACAATCTGTCCAACTTGGACCATTCTCCATAGGGAGGATTTCATTCTAGCAGCACACTGACTATCCACAATGCAAGAATATTAACACTCCCTCTCAACCAAATGGAGTAATATCCACAAGCCCCGACTTGTCCTTGAAGTATACAAATTTCCCTTTGGACAAGGGCTTCGTTAGAATATCTCCTATCTTCTCATCAGTGGAGATGTACTGGAGCTTCACTTGTCCCTTATGGAATTTATCACAGATGTAGTAGTACTTTATCTCAATGTGTTTCGACTTGTCATGGAACATGTGGTTCTCTTAAATATTCACGCATGTCTATCAGTCCTTGGTGATGTATCTCTCCCACTTGAACTGAGGAGAAACTCCCTCTATGGATCTCCCTCTTAGATAGAGAGGTATATTTTCCATGATGTATTCATCTAGTAGTCCACTGACTACTCTACAATCAACTAGTAGCACACAACTACTTTCCAGAGACATACAGTCTCTTCCAGTGGTACACAACCACTGTAGTAGCACATAGCTATTATCCAGAGACACACAATATTTGCCATAGTATTATGACTATTCTTGTGATGTTTCTCCTCTCCTAGGATCTAAATGTGCATTACCCCCTTATTCACATCACATGACTAATCTAGGGATCCCTTGGCCAGAGGGGTTATCTAGTTGAAGGAGAAACAACACACCTCCCTCTATCACTAAAGAAAACCATGCTTGTCCAGTTTGTCTCACTGGATGTTCCCTCTTTCTGGGAGAACCCTCTTTCCATGAACCTTATTCTCACAAATTTATTGCAATTTTTAGAGAATCAACTCCTCATCCTCATTAGGGGCACCCACATTTAAATAGGCTTTAAAATTTTTACAGAGTTACTGTCATATAGCTAGTTGATCTTTGACTAGGTCAAACAATACATAGTCAAATATTTAATACATTGGCGAAAAATAAATCTCAAGGGTATAGGTCCTTTGTCTTGTTTGAGCTCCAAATATAAATCTAGCTTCTAGCTAAAACACCAATAAATATACTTCAATTGATTTCTTCCAAGTAGATTCATCTACTATTCACTCAATACAAACTTATAAAGATGTGAAATTGACAGGACATTCAATGCTATTAATTCCAACTAGCCGATATCACTGTTGACAAGCCTTTCATCGACTGTACTCAACTTCAGTCGAATCCTTCCATCTAATTTTCCTCATGCTACTCACCCCACCTTGACTCGGACTTCCATGTGCCCACATCACTCTTTCCTTACATGTTACGTAACAATCCATCTTCTGTTGTTATTATTTATTCCGACCATTAGCACTCCACCACTGTGCCTCCTCCATTGCTCATAATTTAATTTTCGAATGTTCACCACATCATCATGGCTACAATAACTTACACATACTATTTGCAAACTTATATAGTATGGATCCAAACCATAATGAATCATACCAATATCACATTGTTTAGCTTCACATCGTATTTTCATAAACTCCTCATATACGACAGAAGATATGTCCAACAAGGGTTTTCCCATTTTGATCATTTTCTTTCTCGTTGAGTCTCGTGCACACCTTGACAATAGATCTCTGTGTCAATTTTTTTGGTGAGCACCTATGGCTTCTGGTTAGTAGTGAATGCATTCCTGTTAAATTTTATGTTGATTGGCCTAAATAGTCTTCAAACCCTGATGCAAAAATTGATGCATTCATACTAATATAGAGTCATTCATCATTCCTTGGGAATGTCGGCCTCTGTGATATGGGAAAGTAGTGGTATCTACATTTATTTCTGTTCATATTCTATATCTCACCAAAGAATGATAAATATTGTGCCCACCTCTATTGACATACTCGATATGCTCTAACACATGGTGGATCTAGCACTTCAACCCTTGTCCTATGGGTGCATTTTATTTTCATGATGGCATTTGACCGTAGAAACGCCCATGGAAAATATCATTTACTATACACTTTTCAACTAAATGACATATCCTATATCAAAACAATTGAGTACTCGCACATCATCGATATCAAATTGTAGTAGAACAAATCCAACACCAATATCACCATATCATATTCCAGTCGACCTCTTTTGTTCTACTTCATTTTGAAATCAACTAAAGATGGTCTCCATACACCTAGATCAACGTAGCTCGACCTATTATTTGACATCCACAACCTCTTTGAATGGTAGTGGCTAGGGTTTTCCCTCAGTACGACAACTTTCTCATCTTACAGATCCACTCCATTCATGTCCATGAGCATCACATCCAAGAATTCTCTACCCTAACTCAACGACATTCCTCCTTTCACTTAGATAGTGGCTCCTCTTCTTAAATAGTGGTTAGGAATATCTCCATCAAAAATTACAGTTTGGTAGATAGGGAAATTATCATGAAGATGACAACTCATTCCATATCCTCACATGAGTGCCTCATACACAGGTTCAACCTTCTCTCTCCAACTACATTCTTGTTCACATTCTAAGGATGGACAAACCAATAAAAAAAAACAACTACTCTACTCTCTCCTAGAGGCTTCCATTTCCCTTCGATTTACCTAGTCCCTCCCGTGAGGGAGTCAAGCCCAGTCCTTCTCTGATACCATG
>JZKD02S2276159.1:6632-23289 GCA_000966675.3 Picea glauca | reverse complement strand
CCCTCGAAGAGGCAAGTGAACAGGAGAGGATCCCTTCCATAATAGGATCCATTGTACGGTGTTGCCCTACCTCAAGGGTTTGGTAATAATAAAGTGTGGTTTCTTCTATCTTTCTTTGTGGATCTATTTTGTATTTAGTATTTGTGGTGATTATATTGGTATATCTATTCAGGTTCTTAACAAGTGGTATCAAAGCACTTTCCTTGGGCAGACATTGTGGGCAAATATTTTTATTTTTGCAGATTTTTTTTTGGAGAAGAAAAAAGAGGGTCGCAACATTCTTGAAGTTTACGGTATATTTCTGTGCAAAATTTGTAGACAAGGGTTGTAGATATGAGTTCCTCTCAGAAAAACACCCAATTTGAAAAGAAAAAATTGTCCAAAACGGAGTCCGGGAAGTCAAGATATTGAAGTTTTAAAATATGCAAATTTTCAAGATTTTTTCCGTGGACGGCGGCGATAAATTTTTTATTTTATAGCATCTGGAGGCCGAATTTGCCCAAATAAATTACAGATTCGAGTTCCTCTCACAATTTCACCCAATTTCAAAAAACAAATCAGCCAAAACGAAATACGGGAAATGAAGTTATGAGCATTTTAACTTCAACAACTTTTTAGGGTTTTTCCAGAAAAAACCGCGATTTTCTGCCAAAACTTATTGGGTCTATTTTTTGGGTTTTTTCATGACGGCTGCAGGACCGAAGAGTTCATTACATTGCTTGAATCCCTTTATATAGTGCTACCATCACCTATGAATATTCTAGAGGAGGAATCTTCTAGAAGTAAAACCTTCTAAGAAGTCATCTTACATTTATTATATCTAATTACCCATTTATTATATCTAACTACCATAGTGGGCCTTATTTAATAATATAGTGGACCTAGTCCACCTTACATTGAATGACCTCCACTATTTTCACTATGGGCCCTCTAGGCCCCCCCCACTACCTCTCTATCTACCTTACACTGAGATAGGCCAAGAGCTTGCTAAGATGAGGGCATAGATGGAGAAGCTTGCATTTAAAATGCAGTAAGATGAAAAGATGCATTGGGTGTATGAGTGGCCCATGAAGAGGAAGGTGAAATGGTTGATCAATGAATTTTTGGACAGAGAAAAGTGAAGGATATTGAGATGATGGTTGAGGTATGTTGAGGGCCTCAGAGACACAAAGGAAGTGGTTCACATCTGTGAGCCAGAAGCTGGGAAGAGTCTCAGTGATGATGAGAAAAAGGGATCAGAGAAGGGTCTCAAAAACTGCCAAGTGAGCAGTGAGGAACTTTCAGGTTTCCTAGAGGGAAATGAGAAGAGGTCAATGGATGATCTCAAATACTGTCAGGTGGACAGAGAGAAAATCCTAGATTTCCAGGTGGGAAAGGGAGAAGAGATGAGACTGTCTAGAAGTCTCATGAACTCAGAGGTGAGTTCATGTCAGAAAGAGAAGCTAATAGAGGAGGATTTGAAATGCATTCTGATCATTGGAGGAATTGAAGTATTCCTACCACATAGCCTAGTTGAGGCCATCACTTGTGTTGCAGATACAACAACAATAGAAGGATAGCCAGTAGAAACTGTCAAGGAGGAGAAGATGTTGATGTTTTCCCCAGCAAAAGGAGAAGAGCATTCAGCAGAATTGCTCGCAATTTTTAGCCAGGAATCTGAACAAGAGGTAACTGCAGTACTGGAGGTTGCAGAAGCATAAGAAGAGGAAGCAGACAACATGGAATTTGTTGATATGTGTGAAGAATTGGAAGCCCTAGAGAGAAGGGTGACAGTGTAGATCATACACATCTAATAGATCAGGTTGGAGATAGAGGGAGAGTACCAGTCCAAGGAGAAACTGGAAGAAGCTGGAGATATGCCAGCAGGAGAACTGGCAGAAGCAAAGTTGTTAGAAAGATAAGTTGAGCAATAGCTCAGTGATGAGACTGCAGAGCTAAAATTTGCAGCAGAGTGGCAAGCTAAGGCCACAAGATATGGAGAAAGTCACAAGGGGGATCAAGTTGATCTACCCATTTGCAGGGGAGAAGTGTAGCTGAGGAGACTACATAAAGAGAACTAGCCATTGGAGCGGCTGGAAGAAGTGGTTGAAGAGATAAGAAGGTTGATGTTGAGGTCAGTGAAAGAAGCAGTCGGCAAAGGGAAGCTAAGAAAAAGGAAGGATGTAAGAGAAGCAGGGAAGAAGTAGCAGCAGCAACAAAGTAGTGGAGCATATGGACAACTCCAAAGAACAGTTTGGGATCCAGGTGGATTTCAACAAAGCTGGGAAGCTCATGAGCAGGAGCTCATGAATTTTTCACAGCAATGGAGTATGATGCAGGATCATTGCTCCAATCTAGCAATGCACTAGCTAGATAGCACATCAAAGTGCGCATTCAATGGAGGAGAGGGGCGTCAGCCCTCATTTAAAAAATTTCAAATTCTAACTTAATGTTTGTAAGGCTAGAAGAGAAAAAGCCATGCTTTTGTGTAGGTTGTAGATAGAGTTTCCTTTAATGGTTGATAGGTTGAATATATAGATCCGATTTGGACCAGACAACCATTGAATGTAATTTAATGTAAATTAATGAAAGTAGATAGCTTGGAGGGAAGCGCTCAAGGAGCCCCCTTTTGTAAAAATATCTTTGGTATCTATTTTCAATAGAACCAGCATGTGGAGAATAGAAGAGGAGAGAGATGATACTCGATTGCATTCCGATATTTTGTAACCTTTGTACAGGCATTATGAGATTAATACAAATAGAGCATTTTTTCCTGCTTATTGCATTGTGTGTGTTTATGAATGAATTTTTTTTATGTGTTCATTTTTTTGTTGTAGATGAATGTTGGTTTCCACTTGCAGGGATAGATAGAATTTATCTGTCTATTGAGTTTGTTGATTTTAGTATGGATTCTTTGTGGCTTCATGCAAGGGGTTGCATGACAGAGTGTTGAGGACTCCATAAGCTAGTACAAAGAGTGCACATCCGAGTTCTGTGGAATTCAGGCAAAGACGTGCCAGGAGGGTGCACCGGAGGAATCATAGACTCAAGGGATAAGCCTCAAGGTTGTTGAATACCTTGGAGGTGATACTATGCAGAGGAAGGCACAAGGAGAAGATAGAATCATTGAGTATTTTGTAGAGCTCTATCAGGAGGGCATTGAGTGAGTGCATAAGAATAAATCTATTTCGAGTTCAGAGATAAGAGAAGTGTCGCAAGAAAGATAATCACAAATTTATTGAACACTATGTAGGATTAGCAAGGCGTTCTTGAACAAAAGTTGCCAGGAGAGCACTTACACCTTTTTAAGGAGAACGAGGAGACAAAGTTGTTGAATACTCTGGAGAAGACCTGTACAAGGAGTGCACCAGGCCAACACTCAAATGAAGTGTTGAAGATAGCCAGATGAAGGTTAGTCAAAGCGCAAGGAGAACACGCAAAGTGAATTGTTTCAAGTTCATAAGCCTAGGAGGAATAGTGCCTTTGTGCAAAAAGTTTCAAAAGGAACAACAAGCCGAGACTCTTCAAAGTCCAAGCCTCAAACAAATCTCGGGAAGGATAGAACAAAAACATCCACAGATCCTGCAAAGAGTTGCAGAGGTCAATAAACCCTTTGAGGTTTTAGAGTGGGGAAAGCCCGAGAGGAATAGCACGAAGCTACACATAGAGTGTAAGGAATGTGCTAGGGCCAAGGTCAAGTTATGTTTCCAAATCTTAGGAGAGACAACATCTTTGGATCATAGGCAAAACTCAAGACATCCAGCTCACAACAGAAGAATCAAAGGTCGAGGCCTTTGGAACATTGGAAATCTTCCAAGCCTCAGAAGGAAGTGCCAAAGCTCAGGAGGAGGAGCACAACCATCATTGGATCGGCACTGGGAGAGGATATCTGGACCATCGAATCCATGTCCAAAAAACAAATAATACACATGGGAGGAGATCAGATATGAACCATCATATTTGAGCATAGAGGACCAACATTCATTGGATCTGAAGTAAGGTATGCGAGGTTTAATCCTTGTGTATGTAGGAGAGTGGAATTTTCAAAGTCCCAAAGTTTCAAAACAATCAGAACCTTCCATCATCAAAGGCGACAGGTGGTAGAAAATCTGAGGTGTTCGTGGAACCGGACATCGGAGTATTTGCAAGGAGCAGAGGAGAAATTTCACGAAAGGTGAAGTCGCAAACTCCTGAAATCATTGGGACTGTCCATCGTCAGGGATAGGTGGTAGCACATCAAGGGAGATAAGCATTTCAATGACTCGTGACTTAGGGAAGTCAAAGGGAAAGTTTTCAAAAACTTGTGAAACATGGATTCGCGACATCAAATCTAAGTCGTTGATCGAGTCAGGTTGTGGGCCATCAATCTGAAGCATCGACACTTTGGCATTTTGGGAGTCAGAGGTTTGAAGGAGAGAACCATCCCAAAGTCCTGAGTTGCAAAGTCCTGACATCATGAAATGTGATGTGCCCTTTGTGGTCTAAGCTAGTGGTCACAGGTAGTGGTCACACAGGGAAGGAGCTTGTGCTCAGTGCTTGTTTGTGCGGGGGTAGAGTTTAGAAGGACCTATGGATTTATTGAAGGTTCCAACAAGGAACTACTGAGCTATTTCAGCTTGGGGGGTTGGAAGAACGATCCTTGACTGGGAGGTCAGCAGACCCTACCAAGGCATAGGTAGGGGGTCTGCATCATGAAGTCAGCAGTGGTAAATCAAGAATTACAACAATCTTTGCATGATCTACCAACATTCCTTTCTTACACTCTACATGGCCTAGTAAGATACCAAGTGGCGCACAGAAAATACCCTTCTTCATATTCAAAGATATCTTAAACTTCCTACACCTATCCAACATCAAGCGCAAAATCTCAATATGATATTTCAACAAACTAAACATCGTCCAGTCTTCTAAGTATACTTCTAAGAACTTGTGAATGAATCATTTAAATGTTGCTACAACCACTATGGAGAATATTGTTGTTGCATTCTTCAATCCAAAAGGAATCATTGTTTACTAGTAACATCCTCATTCTATCGCAAATGAAGTCTTATATATATCTTCTTGTGCAATACTGATATTGGACATGGTGTTATGTTTTCATTGATTTCAACAAGGGTTAATATGGATTTATCATCTGGACAAGTATTCGTCTATACAAGTTACATGAATCGACAGTAAAGAACGAAGAACAATGTTGATTGTTGGATCAAAATAAGAGTAATATCAGACAATAAAGAATGAAGAACAATGTTGATCGTTGGATAAAAATAAGAGCACGATCAGATGGTAAAGAACGAAGAAATAATTTTGATTGTTGGATCAAAATGAAATCACGATCAAACAACTTAGATATCTTTCTGCGAGTCCACTGAGCAACCAAAAAATGGCTAAGTATCATACTCTATCGATATCACTTAAATAATTCTAAGTATGGTTCATTATGGAGGAAACAGAGGTTGGGTGTGCATTTTGATGACATCCGAGAAGAGATATGAGTCAGGAAGTCCGAGAGTCCATGAACTCGAGAAAAATCGCTTAAATATTTTTCTAAGTATAAGTTCATCTTGGAGGTTGCGAAAGTTGGGCGTGCATTTTTATTACACCTGAGAAGACATATGAGTACACGAGTCTGAGATTCCACAAACCCGTCACATAAAATAATTATAGGTTTTTGAAATGAATAGGAACTNGAATCCATGTCCAAAAAACAAATAATACACATGGGAGGAGATCAGATATGAACCATCATATTTGAGCATAGAGGACCAACATTCATTGGATCCGGAGTAAGGTATGCGAGGTTTAATCCTTGTGTATGTAGGAGAGTGGAATTTTCAAAGTCCCAAAGTTTCAAAACAATCAGAACTTTCCATCATTAGAGGCGACAGGTGGTAGCAAATCTGAGGTGTTTGTGGAACCGTACATCGGAGTATTTGCAAGCGGCAGAGGAGAAATTTCGCGAAAGGTGAAGTCGCAAACTCCTGAAATCATTGGGACTTTCCGTCATCGGGGATAGGTGGCAGCACATCAAGGGAGATAAGAATTTCACTGACTCGTGACTTAGGGAAGTCAAAGGGAAAGTTTGTAAAAACTCGTGAAACATGGATTCGCGACATCAAATCTAAGTCATTGATCGAGTTAGGTTGTGGGCCATCAATCTGAAGCATCGACATTTTGGCATTTTGGGAGTCAGAGGTTTGAAGGAGAGAACCATCCCAAAGTCCCGAGTTGCAAAGTCCTGACATCATGAAATGTGATGTGCCCTTTGTGGTCTAAGCCAGTGGTCACAGGTAGTGGTCACACAGGGAAGGAGCTTGTGCTCAGTGCTTGTTTGTGCGGGGGTAGAGTTTAGAAGGACCTGTGGATTTATTGAAGGTTCCAAAAAGGAACTACTGAGCTATTTCAGCCTGGGGAGTTGGAAGAACGATCCTTGACCGGGAGGTCAGCAGACCCTACCAAGGCATAGGTAGGGGGTCTGCATCATGAAGTCAACAGTGGTAAATCAAGAATTACAACAATCTTTGCATGATCTACCAACATTCCTTTCTTACACTCTACATGGCCTAGTAAGATACCAAGTGGCGCACAAAAAATTCCCTTCTTCATATTCAAAGATATCTTAAACTTCCTACACCTATCCAACATCAAGCACAAAATCTCAATATGATATTTCAACAAACTAAACATCGTCCAGTCATCTAAGTATACTTCTAAGAACTTGTGAATGAATCATTTAAATGTTGCTACAACCACTATAGAGAATATTGTTGTTGCATTCTTCAATCCAAAAGGAATCATTGTTTACTAGTAACATCCTCATTCTATCGCAAATGAAGTCTTATATATATCTTCTTGTGCAATACTGATATTGGACATGGTGTTATGTTTTCATTGATTTCAACAAGGGTTAATATGGATTTATCATCTGGACAAGTATTCGTCTATACAAGTTACATGAATCGACAGTAAAGAACGAAGAACAATGTTGATTGTTGGATCAAAATAAGAGTAATATCAGACAATAAAGAATGAAGAACAATGTTGATCGTTGGATAAAAATAAGAGCACGATCAGATGGTAAAGAACGAAGAAATAATTTTGATTGTTGGATCAAAATGAAATCACGATCAAACAACTTAGATATCTTTCTGCGAGTCCACTGAGCAACCAAAAAATGGCTAAGTATCATACTCTATCGATATCACTTAAATAATTCTAAGTATGGTTCATTATGGAGGAAACAGAGGTTGGGTGTGCATTTTGATGACATCCGAGAAGAGATATGAGTCAGGAAGTCCGAGAGTCCATGAACTCGAGAAAAATCGCTTAAATATTTTTCTAAGTATAAGTTCATCTTGGAGGTTGCGAAAGTTGGGCGTGCATTTTTATTACACCTGAGAAGACATATGAGTACACGAGTCTGAGATTCCACAAACCCGTCACATAAAATAATTATAGGTTTTTGAAATGAATAGGAACTATCCAGTCAATAGTTGATTAAATCCAAACCATAGATCTTTCTAAAGTGCTTAGATAAACCGGGTTCATCCACCCAACACTTGATTATATCCAAAATGTCGATATAATTAAACGCCACGATAAGCAATGAAAAGGAAGACATGTGAGTCTGTGAGTCCATGAACCCGCCACATAAAATTATTCTAAGTAAATTCCATGTCTGAAATGAATGAGGACCATCCACTCAATTATTGATTAAATCCAAACTATGGATCTATATAAAGAGCCTAGGAAAGCCAGGATCTTCCACTCAACGCCTAATTAAAACCCAACCGTCAGATTAAGGTGCAATAATAAGGAGAGATGGATCTAAAGTGGATATGTAGCACACATCACCTAAGGGAGAAGAGGTTATTGAGAAGGTTGGCATACATGTAGGTGGTTTTTAAATTACCACGATAGACACATGGTAGAATCCTATGAATGTGGATACCCCGATAGTGGATTTCTAAAACCATTATGATCACTCACGCCACTAAAATGGATACCACGAGTGGTTAGTAGTAATCCCATACATATTAATAAAGTYGTAGGTCACAAACTTAGGTCCTATGGAGTGAAGAACTTAGCATCAGGGATATGAAGGTGTTAATTTGATAACCATTGAAAGGAAAATACTCCAAGAAAAGTGATTGGCTTACAAGTGCGAATTGAGAATATGATTCTTAATTTAAAAATATATTGAAGAAAAAAATTAATAAATAATAAGGAATAAAGTTGTTATTAAATAAATGAAGAGGTGCAATGATACATTTTTAAAAGACACATTGGTTAAGATTTTATTTATGTTGAAAGACTATAAAAACTAGAAAACATGGTGGAAGGAAGATGTCTCTGTGGTCTAATTCAGAAGATCAAAAATATAAGTAGATTCCAAGAAAGTATATGAAACATGAAACATACATATGAAGTAAGGGTGGAAGGGAGGATTGGAGTCCTATAAATGTTGAAGCTTGGAACAAGGGNGAGAATATTGTTGTTGCATTCTTCAATCCAAAAGGAATCATTGTTTACTAGTAACATCCTCATTCTATCGCAAATGAAGTCTTATATATATCTTCTTGTGCAATACTGATATTGGACATGGTGTTATGTTTTCATTGATTTCAACAAGGGTTAATATGGATTTATCATCTGGACAAGTATTCGTCTATACAAGTTACATGAATCGACAGTAAAGAACGAAGAACAATGTTGATTGTTGGATCAAAATAAGAGTAATATCAGACAATAAAGAATGAAGAACAATGTTGATCGTTGGATAAAAATAAGAGCACGATCAGATGGTAAAGAACGAAGAAATAATTTTGATTGTTGGATCAAAATGAAATCACGATCAAACAACTTAGATATCTTTCTGCGAGTCCACTGAGCAACCAAAAAATGGCTAAGTATCATACTCTATCGATATCACTTAAATAATTCTAAGTATGGTTCATTATGGAGGAAACAGAGGTTGGGTGTGCATTTTGATGACATCCGAGAAGAGATATGAGTCAGGAAGTCCGAGAGTCCATGAACTCGAGAAAAATCGCTTAAATATTTTTCTAAGTATAAGTTCATCTTGGAGGTTGCGAAAGTTGGGCGTGCATTTTTATTACACCTGAGAAGACATATGAGTACACGAGTCTGAGATTCCACAAACCCGTCACATAAAATAATTATAGGTTTTTGAAATGAATAGGAACTGTCCAGTCAACAGTTGATTAAATCCAAACCATAGATCTTTCTAAAGTGCTTAGATAAACCGGGTTTATCCACCCAACACTTGATTATATCCAAAATGTCGATATAATTAAACGCCACGATAAGAAATGAAAAGGAAGACATGTGAGTCTGTGAGTCCATGAACCCGCCACATAAAATTATTCTAAGTAAATTCCATGTCTGAAATGAATGAGGACCATCCACTCAATTTTTTATTAAATCCAAACTATGGATCTATATAAAGAGCCTAGGAAAGCCAGGATCTTCCACTCAACGCCTAATTAAAACCCAACCGTCAAATTAAGGTGCAATAATAAGGAGAGATGGATCTAAAGTGGATATGTAGCACGCATCACCTAAGGGAGAAGAGGTTATTGAGAAGGTTGGCATACATGTAGGTGGTTTTTAAATTACCACGATAGACACATGGTAGAATCCTATGAATGTGGATACCCCGATAGTGGATTTCTAAAACCATTATGATCACTCACGCCACTAAAATGGATACCACGAGTGGTTAGTAGTAATCCCATACATATTAATAAAGTYGTAGGTCACAAACTTAGGTCCTATGGAGTGAAGAACTTAGCATCAGGGATATGAAGGTGTTAATTTGATAACCATTGAAAGGAAAATACTCCAAGAAAAGTGATTGGCTTACAAGTGCGAATTGAGAATATGATTCTTAATTTAAAAATATATTGAAGAAGAAAATTAATAAATAATAAGGAATAAAGTTGTTATTAAATAAATGAAGAGGTGCAATGATACATTTTTAAAAGACACATTGGTTAAGATTTTATTTATGTTTAAAGACTATAAAAACCAGAAAACATGGTGGAAGGAAGATGTCTCTGTGGTCTAATTCAGAAGATCAAAACTATAAGTAGATTCCAATAAAGTATATGAAACATGAAACATACATATGAAGTAAGGGTGGAAGGGAGGATTGGAGTCCTATAAATGTTGAAGCTTGAAACAAGGGAGTTGGTGCTTCCTCAAGTTGGTGCTTGAACACAAGGGAGTTGGTGCTTGAAAACAAGGGAGTTGGTGCTTCCTTAAGTTGGTGCTTGAAAACATGGAGTTGGTGCTTCCTTGAGTTGGTGCTCTAAATAGGGGATTGGTGTCTCCTTGAGTTGGTGCTCAAAAGAATAGATATTGGTGTCTCCTACACATTGTAACTTGTACTTTTTGTAATTTTTATATTTAATTTATGTTTTCAATACATTCATGTTGATCAATTGTTGTGATTAATAATTAATTATTATTAAAAATATTCAAAAAGAAGAAATATTGATTCACCCCCCACCCCCTCTCAGTATTGGAAACCATTTAAACAATTGGTATCAAAGCAGGTTCATTCACCACATTCTAACCACTTGAAGGCAGATTCTGAGATATCCAATGGATCAACAAGAAGGAATGTCCTCCAACATAGCACCATTGTTCAAAGGAAATGATTATGTGTTTTGGAGTATAAGGATGAAAAGTTATCCAATGGCCATTGGATGTGATGTTTGGCTATATGTGGCAAATGGTTACATTGCACCAACTACTGCACCTTCAAATGTTTCTGCAAAAAACTTTGCAATGATAATTCAAAAGTTGTTAATGCAATTTTGGGTGGATTAACAAACCCTATATGTATAAAGGTGATGCATTGTAAATTAGAAAAATAAATTTGGGATAAACTTAAATTCATCTATTAAGGAGTTATAAAATTCAAGCAAGTAAAACTCCAAACATACAAAGGGCATTTTGAAAATATGAAGATGAAAGAAGAAGAAAACATTGCAGATTATCTTCAAAGAGTGGATGAAATTGTCAATTTAATCAGAGCACTATTGTCCAAAAGAGAAAAATATTACCCAAAATATGTTGAAATCATTTCCAATGAGATATGATGCAAATTTATCTACTCTGGAAGATCAAGAAAACCTTGAAAAACTTACAATGGATGAGCTTCATGGGATTCTTATAACCTATGAAATGAGAATCGGGCAAGAAAAGTCATAAAAAGGGGAGAAAACATTCAAAGCATCAAAAGCAACAAATAACCATGAGCATGTACCAAATTAAAACCACTTAGACACATCATATGAAGAAGAGGTCAACTTTATAAGGAAACTCAAGAAAGGGTCTAGAAAATACAAATGGAAAATACCTTTCAAATTATTCAACTATGGAAAAATTGGACACTTTTCTAACAAATGTCCCTATCCCAAACAAGAGGATAATTATGATGAAGAATATTACAACTAGAAATACCATAAAAAGGATAAAACCCAATACAAAAATAAATTCTACAAGAAAAAGAAAAACTTCTACTCCAAAGAAGATAGTAGTTCATTTGACATGAGTGAAGATGAGGAGACAGATCTTCTATTTATGGGCATAGAACCTCCAAATGAAGATGAAGGAAAATATGAAGTTGAAAGAGAAGTATACCTTGAAGAAGAAATTATTAGTGCTCTTGAATAACTGAGAAAATATAAAAAGAAGAACAAATCATTAAGAGAACAACTATTAGAATATGAAGAAAAAAAATCAAGAGAAAAGGAAGTTTCAATAACCATCAAGAAATCATAGTAAATCATTATTGACTTGAAGACTCAACTCCAATAATCCAAAAGAATTGAAGAATTCATAAGTAAACAACTCAATGAAAAACAACTACACTATGAAAAGCTAGAGGCTGAAATTGTTTTTCTAAAAAGAAAACTTGAAAAAGGACTCAACCAATCAAGATTTGAAAATAGTTCAAGAATCTTGGATAATATTCTTAGCAGTCAAATATCATCAAGAAATAAGTCGAGAATAGTTTATGATCAAAAGAATTCTAACAAATGATATAACTCTACATCTCGGGAAACTAACAAAAATATAAAAAGTTATGCAGTTGCCCTTCACATATCTTTCAAAAATGAAGAAAGTAAAATAAAGACCGATTCTAATCAACAAAAATATGCTATCCCTTCAAACAAAAATGAATATAGAAGGAATATAACTACAATAAGAACTCCCTCAAAAAGGTATCAAAATCTCTTTGTTGGCTATTGTTACTTTTGTAATAATTTTGGACATAAAGCATTACATTATAGAGCTTATAGAAAGAACAATCATAAGAATGTTCAAAAATATGGTTATAAGAACAACAAGAATAATAATAATCAAGAGAAAAGAAACTATAATTCATTTTCCCCACTGCAAAATTACAATGTTGAATGTCTCAAATGCAACAATTATGGTCACAAGTCTAGTGACTGCAGACTACCAAAGCTTCCCATAAAAACTTCCAAAATTCAAGAAGAAAAACATAAGAAGGCATGGAAAGAAAAACAAATGGAAGAAAAAGAAACAGAGTGTAAGGTAGCCTTATATGCTAAAGATAAAAGGATTCAATGGTATGTTGACAGTGGATGTTCAAAACATATGATTGGAGATCAATAAAAACTCCTCGGTCTAAAAAAGAAAGAAAAAGGAAGTGTTACATTTGGAGATAATGTCTCTTCCAAGATACTTGGAAAGGGCAGAGTCAATCTAGGAAATAATAAAGCTAAAGAAGAAAATGTGCTATTAGTTGAAAATTTGAAGCCTAATCTCCTCGGTGTGAGCTAAACTTGTGATCAAAGGACACATACTCATATTTGAATCTAAAAAATGTGAAATTAAAAAATAAGACTTAGGAAAACTAGTGGTTGTTGCACCAAGGACACCAAGCAATGTTTGTATCTTAAACATAGAAAAAGAAGAAAAATGGTGCATGAGCCAAATAGATGAAAGTTGGATATGGCACACAAGAATGGGACATATAGGTTTTAACAATTTAACAAAAGTCAATAAAAATGAATTTGTGAGAAATATGCCAAAGTTTATTAAACCTTCAAACTTTGTTTGTAGACACCGCCAACATGGAAATTAGACAAGAGTAAGATTCAAGACAAATGAATACTCTACATCAAGACCATTGGAACTTGTTCACACTAACCTCTATGGACCAACAATAACCAAAAGAATTCAAGGTGAACATTACTTCATTTAGTTCATAGATGACTATACAAGGATGAGTTGGGTATCCTTTCTCAAAGAGAAATCATAAGATTTCAACAAATTCAAGGCTTTCAAAGTACATGTTAAAAATGAGATTGATCTCAAAATCAAGTGCTTAAGATAAGACAATGGAGGGGAGTTTATCTTAAATGAGTTCAAAATTTTTTGTGAAACTCATGGAATTAAAAGACATTTTTTCATCTCCAAGAACGCCTCAACAAAATGGAGTTGATGAAAGGAAAAATAGATTTGTCCAAGAATCATCCAGAACTATGTTAAATGAATCCAAACTTCCAGATATCTATTGGAGATAAGAAATGTATGAAACAATGTACATACTTAACATATATCAACTTAGAGTTAACCATGACAAGACACCATATGAGTTATGGTTTGACAGACCAACATCAGTCAAACACTTCAGAGTCTTTGGAAGCAAATGCTATATAAAAAGAGATGATGATAATCTACAAAAATTTGATTCCAGATCATATGAAGGCATATTTCTTGGTTACTCATCCAATAAAAAGGCCTATGTATACTACAATTTGAGATTGCACAAAATTGTGGAAAGTGCAAATGTAAAGGTGGATGATCTAACATCAAGAAGAATCAAATCTCAAGACAATTCACAAGATGGTGAAATAAGAAGAAATGATGATGTTGAAGAAGAAACTGAAAAAATACAAGAAGAAGAATCGCAAAGTGAAGAAGAAAACGAAGAGGAAACATCACCAAGACAACAATCAAGAGCACCATCAAGAAGAGTACAAAGAGATCATCTTGAAAGTCAAATCATTGGAAACAAAAGTGTTGGAGTTGAAATAAGAAGAAGGATAACATATGAATCAGAACAAGCAATGCTCTCCCTAATAGAACCAAAAACATTTGCAGAAGCTAACAAAGATGAAGATTGGATTAAATCCATGAATGAATAGCTTGATCAAATAGAAAATAATTATACCTAGGAACTTGTCCCAAGACCAAAAGATAAAAATGTGGTAGGGACCAAGTGGATTTTTAAGAATAAAGTTAATGAAGATGGTCAAATTATAAGGAATAAAGAAATATTAGTGTGCAAAGGATATGCACAAATAGAAGGAATTGACTTTGAGAAAAGATTTTCCCCTGTGACCAAATTAGAATTTATCAAAATGTTTTTGGAATTTGCA
Organism: Picea glauca; assembly: GCA_000966675.3. Taxonomy (NCBI): domain Eukaryota; kingdom Viridiplantae; phylum Streptophyta; class Pinopsida; order Pinales; family Pinaceae; genus Picea; species Picea glauca. Next base: position 8,863 of record JZKD02S2276159.1, on the reverse strand, counting down.
TTCATTAAAAACTTCAAAATATATCAAATGGATGTCAAAACAACCTTCTTAAATGGAAATCTAGAGGAAAACGTTTATATATAACAACCTGAAGGATTTGTATTATCATAAAATAAATACTATGTCTGTAAATTAAGGAAAGTGTTGTATGGTATCAAACAAGATCCCAGGGCATGGTTTTCAAGACTTAATAATCATCTGCAGTGGCAAGGATACAAAAGAGGATCCACTAACAATAATCTCTATATTAAAATTGAAAATAAAAATAATATTATTGTTGTAATGTATGTGGATTATATCATCTTTGGAAGTAATATAAATCCTCTAAGAAAGCAATTTTCTATAGAAATGAAAAAAGAATTTGATATGTCGATGCTTGGTGAACTGAAATTATTCCTAGGATTACAATTTTTACAATCATAAAAAGGCATATTCATATCTCAGATCAAATACATTAAATAAATGTTGAATAAATTTCAAATGGAAGATTGCAAACCTATGAGCACTCCTATGATTATAGGATGGAAACTGAGAAAATATGATGAATCACTAAATGTATACCAAACCATGTATAGATCAATGATCGGTAGCCTATTATATGCAACATCAATAAGACCAGACATCATGCAAGTTGTAGGATTAGTGGCTATATTTCAATCTGCACCTAAAGAGACACATATGAAGGCAGTTAAAAGGATTTTTAGATATCTCAAAGGTACCTTGGATTTTGGTTTATGGTATCCAAAAAGATAAGACTTTGCATTAACTACATATATTGATGCAGATTGGGAAGGAAGTATTGATGATAGAAAGAGCACTAGTGGAGGTGCATTTTTCCTAGGAAAATGTGTTGTGTCATGGCTACGTAAAAAGAAACCCTCCATATCACTATCTACAACAGAAGATGAATATATTGTTGTTTCCTCTTGTTGTACTCAAGTAATTTGGATGAAACAAACTCTAGAAGACTTACAAGTAAAATATAATCATTCAATTCTTCTTAACTGTGACAATACGAGTGCCATAAACCTTTCTAAAAATCTTGTCATGCACTCAAAAAACAAGCATATCCCAATCAAATTTAATTTCTTAAGGGAACAAGTTTCTCAAAAAGTTGTTAAAGTGGAACATGTGGATACTAAAGAACATATTGTAGATATATTCACAAAACCTTTACCCAGGACTACTTTTGAATACCTTGTGTTTGCACCCAATTCGTCACTTGGTGAGAAAATAAAGGGTGCTTACATGCCCTGTTGGGTCTTGCAGAGCATGAAAATTGTAGAGGAAAGGGTTAGAGAAAATAAAACAGAACTATAAACAAGAATTAAATTAAAACAAACTAAAACTATGAGCATATGGAAAAGGAAATAACAAAGACAACAAGACCAATATCACCAATGTTTTGAGTTGGTCTATTGATGAAATCCAAAGCACAATGAATAAAGGGAACTGTGGTTCCTTCTTCCTCCAAAGGAAGGATCTTGAGGCCCTCACAAACTTGCTCTCCTTACAATAAGAAAATGAGAATGATGGTGAAAAAATCCAAGCATACCCACTCAAGAGAGAGGTGGATAGCCCTATGAAATGGTGCCAAATGTGTAATTGTCAAAGAGTGAGTCCTTAACAATCTTAGCAGCATAACAATACATGAAATTCCTTGAGAAAATGATGTTTCTTCATGGATTTTTATAGCATGGCATTGGGTGATTATGTAACTCCTTTGAGGTGTGAAAAGGGGCTCTTTAGGGCTCAATTAGGTCTTTTACCAGCCTACCATGCGTATTCAGCTCAGATTTGATGTCAAATCGGCTTGGGCGCTGATCCATTAGTGGTTGGGAGGCCGACCAATTTCAATAAATGTGTCGTTTAGCAGGTGCGCGGGTTTTTTGCCCAACAGCCGCGCATCGTGCGCGTATGCGCACATTGTACGTTGTTGTTCCGCGCATATGCGCGTGCACCCAGATTCTGTAAAGCGCCCTTCAATTTTTGGTTACTTTGTATAGTTTTTTACCCTTTTGCAATGTTGTGGAATTAATCCTGTGCCATGAATGACTTCATTCCTGTTTTGACAATGTTGAGTTCTTGTCGCCATGTGCAGACGGAATTTCAGTGATAACAGATGCCCCCTGATGGATGAGGTTAGGAGCATACGTATAGCCGAAATCCATCAATGTTTCTTTTACTGAGAATGTTGTTGTAAGGAAGAGAAATAGTGGGACCGTGTAGAG
>JZKD02S2276126.1:12857-30626 GCA_000966675.3 Picea glauca | reverse complement strand
AAAGAAGAGTATGATCTATGAATTCAACCCCCAAGATGAAGAAAGAACATAGAAGTAAGGAAGAACTAGTACCAATCAAACAAGAGAGAAGAAATTAATTCAGTCAACCATTGATAATTTGAAGATAAAAGATGAATGTAGAAAAAATATGCATTAGCTCGATATTGACATGGCATAAACTGAAGTCAAGACAAAAACAATTAGATAGACTTCGCAAATCCCTTAGTTAAACAACAGGATTTTCGGAGTGAAATGCTCAGAGATGAATATAAGAATATAAGGCATGAAAACATTGTGCTGATAAATCAGCTCTAGATGTTGCAAACGTGAAAAGAACCTGCAGTCGATCTAAGTGGTTTTCATGGTGTGATTGATTTTGGACTTGAAACTAGGTAGAGTGTAACATCACCATGTACCATTTTACAAGTGGTTGGATTGTTAGTGCTTGAAAGGGTGGTGAAATATTACAATACATCCTCATGGATGGACATTCCAAGCACAGATGTAAGCTAGAATTTACTTAAGAAACAAATTATAACAAATAAAATTTTAGTCGTTTTAAGTGAAATACAATCAAGGCTTCTTGTGGTGGTTTAATGTTATGTTTATTATGAAACGATACATCTATGAAATAACTACATTGAATTTTATTCATTAAAATAGAAAGCAAGTGCAATTACCAGAAACATGAAGTTTCAAGCATCTTACCAGTCATATACATAATGTTGTTTCTCGACCCATCTGGGAGTTTTCTAAACCTATTTGACAACTTAATCGAGCTGGTTACAATTATTCATTTCAATTGAACTTGTCTAGAATTTTAAATCCCTAGGAAAGGTCATCAATAGATGGTTAGGTGGCATTAATTCCTTATTTCCTTAGTGAATTGATGTGATGCTATGAAGTGGACCAATTTKTCTTGTCCCGTGTCTGAAGTAATTTGCTTCTTCATCTTTTAGTATTTTACTTTTCAACACTATTGTTTCATAATAGCATTTATGTTATTACATCAAATACATATGCCTCTAGTATAGATGAATACAGAAATGTCTACCAATAGGGTATACACGTTGGAAGAAACTATATAACCAAACACCTTTGCAAACAAGTTGCTAAAACCATTGAAGAAAAAGAGACAAATATGCCTACATTTGTAAAAATGTATTGAAGAATTAAGTAGATACTTATCAGAGATGCATAAACTCTACAAATCTATTTTGAGTATGTTTATAGTGGGCATTTGGTATACGATGATCGATATTAGATTGCCATGCTGATGACTGTAGGATATTAGTTAAGTTCTTGTGTAGCTATGGAATCCTTCCTCTTTATGCAATTGTTGCACAGGTTTGTTTCTAGATCTTGGCCCCAACCATTTTAATATCATATGTGCCTCCTGTATTTGACAAAGATGAAGTTAGAAATCATTTAGCAGAAGACTGTCTCTCTGTCAGTCTATCTATTTTCACAAAAAGGTCCAATAGCCCGCAGAGAGAATTATCCACAACTCCCCTAACATGATTTTGAGGAAGAAACTACTACTCATGTGGTCGAACAGAAGGAAACACTGATATCTTGTGTTTCTGTATATTCTTTTAGATCATCAGAATATGTATATCCAATAGTAAGGGTTCAAAACTGAACTTGCTGACTATGTAAGGCATATGGGAAATCAAAATTCTGGCGGAATTTGGATAAATAAAAAGAGTTGATACCAGGATAAACAAAACATTGGAATTTTTATTAATTTCATTGATAGAGTAAAACTTATCATTGATAGAGTAAAACTTATTATAAGTATGGAAATAGAGATAAAAAATTCTTTGAATGCAACAATCCAGGAGTTTTGTTGCCTGCCTATTGAACTCTGAATAGTAACCTGGTTTTAAAATAGTATCATTCAAACTACATTCTTTTACCAAACAATGTCCAAGAATATAAAAAGACAAACATAATTATTCNACACCTTTGCAAACAAGTTGCTAAAACCATTGAAGAAAAAGAGACAAATATGCCTACATTTGTAAAAATGTATTGAAGAATTAAGTAGATACTTATCAGAGATGCATAAACTCTAAAAATCTATTTTGAGTATGTTTATAGTGGGCATTTGGTATACGATGATTGATATTAGATTGCCATGCTGCTGACTGTAGGATATTAGTTAAGTTCTTGTGTAGCTATGGAATCCTTCCTCTTTATGCAATTGTTGCACATGTTTGTTTCTAGATCTTGGCCCCAACCATTTTAATATCATATGTGCCTCCTATATTTGACAAAGATGAAGTTAGAAATCATTTAGTAGAAGACTGTCTCTCTGTCAGTCTATCTATTTTCACAAAAAGGTCCAATAGCCCGCAGAGAGAATTATCCACAACTCTCCTAACATGATTTTGAGGAAGAAACTACTACTCATGTGGTCGAACAGAAGGAAACACTGATATCTTGTGTTTCTATATATTCTTTTAGGTCATCAGAATATGTAGATCCAATAGTAAGGGTTCAAAACTGAACTTGCTGACTATGTAAGGCATATGGGAAATCAAAATTCTGGCGGAATTTGGATAAATAAAAAGAGTTGATACCAGGATAAACAAAACATTGGAATTTTTATTAATTTCATTGATAGAGTAAAACTTATCATTGATAGAGTAAAACTTATTATAAGTATGGAAATAGAGATAAAAAATTCTTTGAATGCAACAATCCAGGAGTCTTGTTGCCTGCCTATTGAACTCTGAATAGTAACCTGGTTTTAAAATAGTATCATTGAAACTACATTATTTTACCAAACAATGTCCAAGAATATAAAAAGACAAACATAATTATTCATTGCTTCTTAGACTGAAGGATTTTCTAGATTAGGAAAGGGAACTCTTTCCCCCAAAACGATAGTAAACATCTTGTAAAAAAAAGCTAATCCTAAAATGTTCATTATAAACAGTTGTAACTTTTCATGAATGTAACTTTTATACTTCCTCCCTCTAGTTTGGACAGTAGAGGAAGGAAAGAAAGCAACGATTTTATCACGTGTTATGTTTTTTCATTCTTATATAGTATCTATGTTTGGGCATCAGCAAATGGCCAAGTTTTCACATGCTTAACATTCATGCATGTAAATATGCCAACAAGTGTTTGGATAGATGGTGTTTCATATTCACTACCAAGGTTCAGATCTCCCTAGAAATATGTTTCATTCTTTGTGGGCCTCTTGCCCATGCAATTGTTAGAATATGAAGGATGTGGTCTCGTTTAACCATTGAAAATACCCTTTTCACCCAACCATAGGCCGAAGCCACCCTCCGAGCACCTTAACCTTGACAGAGAATCATTCTTAAAGAAAACCCTAGGCTAGATAGCCATATAAAGGGTAGTGCACCTTTATCGAAGGATAGCGCATGAACAAGAGATGATCATATAGTCCTAACCCTAACTAAGAGATAGTCCAAGACAAAATGTAACTGGTAGTTGTAGCAGCTACACAAACAGCTCTCCCCCAAACATGCGCACAAGATTGCAAATACACTGTGCAGAATTGGCTCTCTGCAACTGCTAAGATGTGTCAAATGAGGACTAGCGCCCTGTATTTATAGTGGTTCTCGTAGACTTACTAGGGCCGACTTCTCCTTCTGGGTACCTGTTTGTTCAGTATATTATTATTATTTCTGGCCAACTTCTTCTCTTGGAGGCTAATAACCTAATATAAATTATCTTCTTGAGCTGACAAGACTTCTAGGGTTATTAGCCAGCTCATTAGGGTGTTCTCTTGCTTCCCAGAGTCTTCTATTCTCGTCAGGTTTACACATGGAGGTAAATACCTCCCGCAGCTACCATAATATCAACACTCCCTCCTAGCTAGGGAGGTATTACAGGTAATGGTATTGAGCAAAAAAACATACCATTCACCCGGTAGCATCAACATAGTCATCTAGACTATCTCATGACTAGATCATGAGGAACATCATCACCATCAGTGTCATTAGCAACATCATATCTCGAAACCATACTCTATCTGAGTAATCAAACATGATGCTCACTCCATGGAGTGATACAAAAGCCATTCTTCTAATATATAAGAGTAAATGCTCTGAACCATTTTTCGTCTGGAAAATCTTTGTTCATCATTCATGTGGCTGATGATTATCTCCAATAAACTGTTGATAGTCTTCAAGGAAATCAAAACAAAAATAGAACACAATTGTGTCTATCCATAGTAGTACATAACTATAATCTAGTGGTACACTACCACACCAAGTAACACACAAGTACTTTATCATCAACATATAGTCATGAACAGTGGAACATATCCACCACAGTAGTCTGCATCTACTTTCATACAGTCTTCATAACAAACATCTGATAGCAACCTACACAGAAACAATGTTATGATATAAACTGAATCATCTAGGCCAATATTTCACTCACATCTGTGAGCTCTGAAAGAATATATGCCCTCAGAGTAGAACAATGAGATATCTGGACTATTCTTCTCAAGCAAGGAAGAATAATTGTCCCGTCTTTTGAACCTGGAGCATTCCCCACCCTAGGCCATTCTTCCTACACTAATCAAAGTGCACCCTGGAGAGAATGTATAACCCTAAGAAATGTTGAGCTTGGACCATTCCCCACCCTGGGCCATTACTTCTACACTAATCAAAGTGCACCCTAGAGAGAATGTATAAAGCCTAAGGAAAGACTATCTGGACCATTTCCTCTATTAACCACAAGAGGAAAAGATTGTCCTGTATCAACCTCCAAAACAGACCATTCCTCATGTTAAACACAATGAGAAATCGTTGTCCGGCGAGGCGGGTCAGTCTTCTTCAGTAACCTTCAATAAGAGAGACTACCCTAGACCACTCGCCATGTTAACCACAATGGGAAGTCATTGTCTATGATACATCAACAATCTAGACCATTTCCCATGTTAACCACAATGGGAAATCGTTGTCCGTCAGAACTCTCAATCCACTTTCATAACATGAAATCATTTGTCCAAGATGGACTATTTTTCAATCTTGAGAATGAATGTCTTCAATAATATTTTCAGTGCTCCCTCCCAACCTGGGAGTCATCTCTTCCTTTTTGAATAAGGAAGTCGTTTCCACGAGCTCCATCTTGAGGTACGCAAACTCTTTCATCTTGGATAGAATATTTACCAAAATGTCTTCTTATCTACTCATCTATGGAGATATGTATTGGATAACTACTTTCTCCTTTCTGGACTTCATCATGGATAATGTAATGCTTGATTTAAAATGTACTTTAGTCTGGAACACTGTGAAGGATTTATGTAGCTCTGAATAATGGAGTATATCATTGTTGGAAAGACTAGAACATATCCTTGTGGCACTTTTTCTGTCATCATGAGATCTGATCTACTGAGTAATCATCTTGATGTTATAGGATATCTTCACCATGCTTCTGTTGTGCACTGGAGGTTCTCCAACAAGTTATCTTCTTCTATATGCATACAAGGGTCTCTTATGGTATGCCTCAGATTCTTGAGATTGCTCTTCATATGCTTCTTTATTCAATTTATTTGGAGAACATTCTTTGCATTCATCTGATGTAGAATTCTGACTCATGGATGTTGCAAATGATATAATGACTCATGTAGAGATAAGTCTGGTTTATTGGAACAAGTAATCATCATAGTCTTCTCCCTCCATCTGAGAGAACCTCTAGTTTTTGGATTTCACAATACTTTCATTTATAATTCTTCCATACATTTTTCTTCATCACGACTTTCAGTTCCTCTGCTTGATTAATTTTATTGAGTTTATATCAGGTTGACAATCTTTTGATTCTTTATACAATGACTGGTTGTTATGGCTTCTCTTTCTTTCTTGGAATCTTCATGTGTTTCTTTAGTTCTTGAGTCCATGGAGTTTCTTATAGATTCCAGGCCCTAAATATTCCATCATAGGATCACGGATGTGGATGGACAACCAGGGATGATTTAAGGCTTCTCTTTGAAGAATACATATTGACTTTCATGGCTGCTATCATGGATATATACTTCATCATCTTCAATGGGTCATAGGATTAGCTCCCTCCTAATCCTTGCTTCATGTATGAGTGCTATAATCAGCTCCCTCCGTCTAACAGATTCCATGCTTCCATTTACATCCTTATTGTATTCTACAATATATAATTGGCTCTCTTGTCTAACAGAGTCCATGTTTCCATCTTGTTGTCTTCTACAAAACGTCATAAGTCTTTTTCCAATTTCCTCTTGTTTGCTGACTTCTTTCTGTCTTTGTTTCTTCTAAGTCTCTTCATGATTGATTCGGCTTATCTTGCAATAGCTTCCACATGATTTGTATTTCATCCTTTCATGTGTATTATCTAATGNTGCTCTTCATATGCTTCTTTATTCAATTTATTTGGAGAACATTCTTTGCATTCATCTGATGTAGAATTTTGACTCATGGATGTTGTAGATGATATAATGACTCATGTAGAGATAAATCTGGTTTATTGGAACAAGTAATCATCGTAGTCTTCTCCCTCCATCTGAGAGAACCTCTAGTTTTTGGATTTCACAATACTTTCATTCATAATTATTCCATACACTGTTCTTCATCAAGACTTTCAGTTCCTCTGCTTGATTACTTTTATTGAGTTTATATCAGGCTGACAATCTTGTGATTCTTTATACAATGATTGGTTGTTATGGCTTCTCTTTCTTTCTTGGAATCTTCACGTGTTTATTTAGTTCTTGAGTCCATGGAGTTTCTTATAGATTCCAGGCCCTAAAGATTCCATCATAAGATCACGGATGTGGATGGACAACCAGGGATGCTTAAAGTCTTCTCTTTGAAGAATACATATTGTCTTTCATGGCTACTATCATGGATATATACTTCATCATATTCAATGGGTCATAGGATTAGCTCCCTCCTAATCCTTGCTTCATGTATGAGTGCTATAATCAGCTCCCTCCGTCTAACAGAGTCCATGCTTCCATCTACATCCGTATTGTATTCTGCAATATATAATTGGATCTCTTGTCTAACAGAGTCCATGCTTCAATCTTGTTGTCTTCTACAAAACGTCATAAGTCTTTTTCCAATTTCCTCTTGATTGTTGTCTTCTTTCTGTCTTTGTTTCTTCTAAGTCTCTTCATGATTGATTTGGTTTATCTTGCAATAGCTTCCACATGATTTGTATTTCATCCTTTCATGTGTATTATCTAATGATATCCATTCTTATCTTGTTGTTCTTCCATAGATATAGTTCTTATTGGAACACATTATCTTCCAAGAGATAGATATACAAGATATGTACAGAGATGATGCAAACAAGATATGTACAAGAAATAAGAAGAGTTTCGTTACCTCTAGAAGAAGAAGTCTCTTCCATCCTTCTTAGTCTTCTTTGTAGGTTCCTTTTCTTCAGCAATTGATGCTTCGTGTTTCTCCTTCCTTTTCTTTAACTCGGGACAATGATTCTTGTAGTGACCATACCTTTGGCAGTTGAAGCATTGTACTTCTGAAATGTCTTTCTCTTGATTTGGCTTCCTCCTTGAACCAAACTTCCTTTTGTTCCTGAAGATATCGAATCTTGTTGTGAAGGCTTGATCATCATACTTCTTTTGGGGTTTATCTTTTGCACTGATCCTTGATTCTTCTTGAGCACAACAAGTCCAAAGTTCTTCAAATGTTGGATAATCCTTTCTTGTGTTCATGCTTGCAGAAAATGCATCCCACATCTTGGGAATACCATTGAGTACTGTGTTTACCAACTCCTTCTCTGAGATGATATCTTCAATAGCTTGTAGTTGATATCTTAACTGAGAGATTCTCACAAAATATGATGTTATGTTGTCCTCATCATTCATCTTCATGTCACAGAGCTCATTCTTCAGACTCATAACTTGTCCAATGTTTCTGACCGAGAAGAGATTTGTTAGGGCATCGTACATCTTCTTCGATGAGTCAAGATGGGAGATGTAGAGTATCAAGTGGTCTTTTATAGATTCCACTATGATAATCATAACATTGATATCACTGTCTTTGAACTTCTCCATAGCTCCATCGTTCTGCAGTTCCTTCTCTTTTCCTTCTTCAAAATCTGGCTTCACGATCTTTCCTTTCATAATATCCAACACTTTATTCCTGGAAAGGATGAGGTCAATCCTTGTCTTCCACGCTCTGAAGTTAGAGGCTCCATATAACTTGTTCTCTAACTTCATAGAATAAGTCATGGCTACTTTCACTTGGTCAAACCCTAGATTTGACCATAAACTCAAACTTCATGTCTTGGCTTGCTGAGAGAATCAGGAGATGCGCTAGGCTAGAGTGCACTGATCTATCCAGAGATTAGGTCAATCCATTCACTTAAGGTGCCTCAACAAGAGGATTAGGGTTTTGCAACTGCTCCTGCTAGTAACCCTAGCGACAGTGTCTTGGAAGTTTCTTCTGCTAGTAACGCTAGTGGCAGTTCCTCAACGAGCTTAATATCTAGCAGTTATGTTTCCTTCCAGCGTTTAGAATGAATGAAGGAGGTGTGGCCCCATAACCTGTTAGAATATGAAGGATGTGCGCTCGTTTAACCATTGACAATACTCTTGTCACCCAACCATAGGCCGAAGCCACCCTCTNTGCTCTTCATATGCTTCTTTATTCAATTTATTTGGAGAACATTCTTTGCATTCATCTGATGTAGAATTTTGACTCATGGATGTTGTAGATGATATAATGACTCATGTAGAGATAAATCTGGTTTATTGGAACAAGTAATCATCGTAGTCTTCTCCCTCCATCTGAGAGAACCTCTAGTTTTTGGATTTCACAATACTTTCATTCATAATTATTCCATACACTGTTCTTCATCAAGACTTTCAGTTCCTCTGCTTGATTACTTTTATTGAGTTTATATCAGGCTGACAATCTTGTGATTCTTTATACAATGATTGGTTGTTATGGCTTCTCTTTCTTTCTTGGAATCTTCACGTGTTTATTTAGTTCTTGAGTCCATGGAGTTTCTTATAGATTCCAGGCCCTAAAGATTCCATCATAAGATCACGGATGTGGATGGACAACCAGGGATGCTTAAAGTCTTCTCTTTGAAGAATACATATTGTCTTTCATGGCTACTATCATGGATATATACTTCATCATATTCAATGGGTCATAGGATTAGCTCCCTCCTAATCCTTGCTTCATGTATGAGTGCTATAATCAGCTCCCTCCGTCTAACAGAGTCCATGCTTCCATCTACATCCGTATTGTATTCTGCAATATATAATTGGATCTCTTGTCTAACAGAGTCCATGCTTCAATCTTGTTGTCTTCTACAAAACGTCATAAGTCTTTTTCCAATTTCCTCTTGATTGTTGTCTTCTTTCTGTCTTTGTTTCTTCTAAGTCTCTTCATGATTGATTTGGTTTATCTTGCAATAGCTTCCATATGATTTGTATTTCATCCTTTCATGTGTATTATCTAATGATATCCATTCTTATCTTGTTGTTCTTCCATAGATATAGTTTTTATTGGAACACATTATCTTCCAAGAGATAGATATACAAGATATGTACAGAGATGATGCAAACAAGATATGTACAAGAAATAAGAAGAGTTTCGTTAACTCTAGAAGAAGAAGTCTCTTCCATCCTACTTAGTCTTCTTTTTAGGTTGCTTTTCTTCAGCAATTGATGCTTCGTGTTTCTCCTTCCTTTTCTTTAGCTCAGGACAATGATTCTTGTAGTGACCATACTTTTGGCAGTTGAAGCATTGTACTTCTGAAATGTCTTTCTCTTGATTTGGCTTCCTCCTTGAACCAAACTTCCTTTTGTTCCTAAAGCTATCGAATCTTGTTGTGAAGGCTTGATCATCGTACTTCTTTTGGGGTTTCTCTTTTGCACCGATCCTTGACTCTTCTTGAGCACAACAAGTCCAAAGTTCTTCAAATGTTGGATAATCCTTTCTTGTGTTCATGCTTGCAGAAAATGCATCCCACATCTTGGGAATACCATCGAGTACTATGTTTACCAACTCCTTCTCTGAGATGATCTCCTCAATAGCTTGTAGTTGATCTCTTAACTGAGAGATTCTCACAAAATATGATGTTATGTTGTCCTCATAATTCATCTTCATGTCACAGAGCTCATTCTTTAGACTCATAACTTGTCCAATGTTTCTGACCAAGAAGAGATTTGTTAGGGCATCGTACATCTTCTTCGATGAGTCAAGATGGGAGATGTAGAGTATCAAGTGGTCTTTTATAGATTCCACTATGATACTCATAACATTGATATCACTGTCTTTGAACTTCTCCATAGCTCCAACGTTCTGTGGTTCCTTCTCTTTTCTTTCTTCAAAATCTGGCTTCACGATCTTTCCTTTCATAATATCCAACACTTTATTCCTGGAAAGAATGAGGTCAATCCTTGTCTTCCACGCTCTGAAGTTAGAGGCTCCATATAACTTGTTCTCTAACTTCATAGAATAAGTCATGGCTGATTTCACTTGGTCAAACCCTAGATTTGACCATAAACTCAAACTTCATGTCTTGGCTTGCTGAGAGAATCAGGAGATGCGCTAGGCTAGAGTGCACTGATCTATCCATAGATTATGTCAATCCATTCACTTAAGGTGCCTCAACAAGAGGATTAGGGTTTTTGCAACTGCTCCTACTAGTAACCCTAGCGACAGTGTCTTGGAAGTTTCTTCTGCTAGTAACGCTAGTGGCAGTTCCTCAATGAGCTTAATATCTAGCGGTTATGTTTCCTTCCAACATTTAGAATGAATGAAGGAGGTGTGGCCCCATAACCTGTTAGAATATGAAGGATGTGCGCTCGTTTAACCATTGACAATACTCTTGTCACCCAACCATAGGCCGAAGCCACCCTCTGAGCACCTTAACCTTGACAGAGAATTATTCTGAAAGCAAACCCTAAGCTAGATATCCATACAAAGGGTAGCACACCTTTCCCCAAGGATAGCGCATCAACAAGAGATGATCAAATAGTCCAAACCCTAGATAAGAGATAGTCCAAGCCAAAATGTAACTGCTAGTTGTAGCAGCTGCACCAGCATCTCTCCTCCAAACCTGTGCACAAGACTACAACTGCACTGCGCAGAACTAGCTCTCTGCAACTGCTGAGATGTGTCAAATGAGAGACTAGCGCCCTTTATTTATAGTGGTTCTGGCAGACTTACTGGGGCCGACTTCTCCTTCTGGGTACTTGTCTGTTCAATATATTATTATTATTTATGTCCGACTTCTTCTCTTGGAGGCTAATAACCTAATATAAATTATCTTCTTGAGCCGAAAAGACTTCTAGGGTTATTAGCCAACTCATTAGGTTTTTCTCTTTCTTCTCAGAGTCTTCTATTCTCGTCAGGTTTACACGTGGAGGTAAATACCTCCTGCAGGTACCATAATATCAACAAAAATTGTATCATTTCAAGTGCATAAAGATAAGTTCAATTTCTTGGCAACTTCAATGGAAAAAATACCTCCACTCATTGTTTCTTAGTCGAACGGATTTTCCAAACAGAAATAGATTGGCGCATTGGTCTCAGCTAAAACTATAAAGATAGGTCAAGATAGAAAATTCAAATACACATGAACATTTGAGCAGGTTGAGCGACTGAGAAAGAGAAAGAAGGAAGCAAGGGAAGAGGCATTTATGGGCAGTACGCAATTCGAGACAACAATCAATACAGTTCTGTAAAGACATACAAAATTTGGTATAATACGAAAAGTACCATATGGATCATATAGTTATACGGACATGTCCATGCAATGGTACAGACATGCCATACAGACTGTCCTGCAAGTCAAACAATGGTTTTCTATTGTTTATAGTTTTTTCCTACAGCATGTACCTCTCAATCAAGCTATACAAGCTCAGTTTGAGGTGATTTCGATAACCGTGCAGTTATTGGTTTTAAGCATCTTGTGGAGGTTTTCTTGTAAGTTTTCCGAATGAATGAAAAGCTAGTTTTGAATGAGTAATTAACTGTGTATTTTTTCTGAATGANTCCGAGCACCTTAACCTTGACAGAGAATCATTCTTAAAGAAAACCCTAGGCTAGATAGCCATATAAAGGGTAGTGCACCTTTATCGAAGGATAGCGCATGAACAAGAGATGATCAGATAGTCCTAACCCTAACTAAGAGATATTCCAAGCCAAAACGTAACTGGTAGTTCTAGCAGCTACACAAACAGCTCTCCCCCAAACCTGCGCACAAGATTGCAAATACACTGTGCAGAACTGGCTCTCTGCAACTGCTAAGATGTGTCAAATGAGAGACTAGCGCCCTATATTTATAGTGGTTCTGGCAGACTTACTAGGGCCAACTTCTCCTTCTGGGTACCTGTTTGTTCAGTATATTATTATTATTTCTGGCCAACTTCTTCTCTTGGAGGCTAATAACCTAATATAAATTATCTTCTTGAGCTGACAAGACTTCTAGGGTTATTAGCCAGCTCATTAGGGTTTTCTCTTGCTTCCCAGAGTCTTCTATTCTCGTCAGGTTTACACATGGAGGTAAATACCTCCCGCAGCTACCATAATATCAACACTCTGTCCTAGCTAGGGAGGTATTACAGGTAATGGTATTGAGCACAAAAACATACCATTCACCCAGTAGCATCAACATAGTCGTCTAGACTATCTCATGACTAGATCACGAGGAACATCATCACCATCAGTGTCATTAACAACATTCTATCTCGAAACCATACTCTATCTGAGTAATCAAACATGATGCTCACTCCACGGAGTGATACAAAAGCCATTCTTCTAATATATAAGATTAAATGCTCTGAACCATTTTTCGTCTGGAAAATATTTGTTCATCATTCATGTGGCTGATGATTATCTCCAATAAACTGTTGATAGTCTTCAAGGAAATCAAAACAAAAATAGAACACAATTGTGTCTATCAATAGTAGTACATAACTACAATCTAGTGGTACACTACCACACCAAGTAACACACAAGTACTTTATCATCAACATATAGTCATGAACAGTGGAACATATCCACCACAGTAGTCTGCATCTACTTTCATACAGTCTTCATAACAAACATCTGATAGCAACCTACACAGAAACAATGTTATGATATAAACTGAATCATCTAGGCCAATATTTCACTCACATCTGTGAGCTCTGAAAGAATATATGCCCTCAGAGTAGAACAATGAGATATCTGGACTATTCTTCTCAAGCAAGGAAGAATAATTGTCCCGTATTCTGAACCTGGACCATTCCCCACCCTAGGCCATTCTTCCTACACTAATCAAAGTGCACCCTGGAGAGAATGTATAACCCTAAGGAATGTTGAGCTTGGACCATTCCCCACCCTGGGCCATTCCTTCTACACTAATCAAAGTGCACCCTAGAGAGAATGTATAAAGCCTAAGGAAAGACTATCTGGACCATTTCCTCTATTAACCACAAGAGGAAAAGATTGTCCTGTATCAACCTCCAAAACAGACCATTCCTCATGTTAACCACAATGAGAAATCGTTGTCCGGCGAGGCTAGTCAGTCTTCTTGATTAACCTTCAAGAAGAGAGACTACCCTAGACCACTCGCCATGTTAACCACAATGGGAAGTCATTGTCTATGATACATCAGCAATCTAGACCATTTCCCATGTTAACCACAATGGGAAATCATTGTCCGTCAGAACTCTCAATCCACTTTCATAACATGAAAGCATTTGTCCAAGATGGACTATTTTTCAATCTTGAGAATGAATGTCTTCAATAATATTTTCAGTGCTCCCTCCCAACCTGGGAGTCATCTCTTCCTTTTTGAATAAGGAAGTCATTTCCACGAGCTCCATCTTGAGGTACGCAAACTCTTTCATCTTGGATAGAATATTTACCAAAATGTCTTCTTATCTACTCATCTATGGAGATATGTATTGGAGAACTACTTTCTCCTTTCTGGACTTCATCATGGATAATGTAATGCTTGATTTAAAATGTACTTTAGTATGGAACACTGTGAAGGATTTATGTAGCTCTGAATAATGGAGTATATCATTGTTGGAAAGACTAGAACATATCCATGTGGCACTTTTTTTGTCATCATGAGATCTGATCTACTAAGTAATCATCTTGATGTTATAGGATATATTCACCATGCTTCTGTTGTGCATTGGAGGTTCTCCAACAAGTTATCTTCTTCTATCTGCATACAAGGGTCTCTTATGGTATGCCTCACATTCTTGAGATTGCTCTTCATATGCTTCTTTATTCAATTTATTTGGAGAAGATTCTTTGCATTCATCTGATGTAGAATTCTGACTCATGGATGTTGCAGATGATATAATGACTCATGTAGAGATAAGTCTGGTTTATTGGAACAAGTAATCATCATAGTCTTCTCCCTCCATCTGAGAGAACCTCTAGTTTTTGGATTTCACAATACTTTCATTTATAATTCTTCCATACATTGTTCTTAATCATGACTTTCAGTTCCTCTGCTTGATTACTTTTATTGAGTTTATATCAGGATGACAATCTTTTGATTATTTATACAATGACTGGTTGTTATGGCTTCTCTTTCTTTCTTGGAATCTTCATGTGTTTCTTTAGTTCTTGAGTCCATGAAGTTTCTTATAGATTCCAGGCCCTAAAGATTCCATCATAGGATCACGGATGTGGATGGACAACCAGGGATGCTTTAAGGCTTCTCTTTGAAGAATACATACTGACTTTCATGGATGCTATCATGGATATATACTTCATCATCTTCAATGGGTCATAGGATTAGCTCCCTCCTAATCCTTGCTTCATGTATGAGTGCTATAATCAGCTCCCTCCGTCTAACAGAGTCCATGCTTCCATTTACATCCGTATTGTATTCTGCAATATATAATTGGCTCTCTTGTCTAACAGAGTCCATGTTTCTATCTTGTTGTCTTCTACAAAACGTCATAAGTCTTTTTCCAATTTCCTCTTGATTGCTGACTTCTTTCTGTCTTTGTTTCTTCTAAGTCTCTTCATGATTGATTCGGCTTATCTTGCAATAGCTTCCACATGATTTGAATTTCATCCTTTCATGTGTATTATCTAATGATATCCATTATTATCTTGTTTTTCTTCCATAGATATAGTTCTTCTTGGAACACATTATCTTCCAAGAGATAGATATACAAGATATGTACAGAGATGATGCAAACAACATATGTACAAGAAATAAGAAGAGTTTCATTACCTTTAGAAGAAGAATTCTCCTCCATCCTGCTTAGTCTTCTTTGTAGGTTCCTTTTCTTCAAAAATTGATTCTTCGTGTTTCTCCTTCCTTTTCTTTAGCTCGGGACAATGATTCTTGTAGTGACCATACTTTTGGTAGTTGAAGCATTGTACTTCCGAAATGTCTTTCTCTTGATTTGGCTTCCTCCTTGAACCAAACTTCCTTTTGTTCCTGAAGCTATCGAATCTTGTTGTGAAGGCTTGATCATCGTACTTCTTTTGGGGTTTCTCTTTTGCACCGATCCTTGATTCTTCTTGAGCACAACAAGTCCAAAGTTCTTCAAATGTTGGATAATCCTTTCTTGTGTTCATGCTTGCAGAAAATGCATCCCACATCTTGGGAATACCATTGAGTACTATGTTTACCAACTCCTTCTCTGAGATGATCTCTTCAATAGCTTGTAGTTGATCTCTTAACTGAGAGATTCTCACAAAATATGATGTTATGTTGTCCTCATCATTCATCTTCATGTCACAGAGCTCATTCTTCAGACTCATAACTTGTCCAATGTTTCTGACCGAGAAGAGATTTGTTAGGGCATAGTACATCTTTTTTGATGAGTCAAGATGGGAGATGTAGCGTATCAAGTGGTCTTTTATAGATTCCACTATGATACTCATAACATTGATATCACTGTCTTTGAACTTCTCCATAGCTCCAACGTTCTGCAGTTCCTTCTCTTTTCCTTCTTCAAACTCTGGCTTCACGATCTTTCCTTTCATAATATCCAACACTTTATTCCTAGAAAGGATGAGGTCAATCCTTGTCTTCCACACTCTGAAGTTAGAGGTTCCATATAACTTGTTCTCTGACTTCATAGAATAAGTCATGGCTGCTTTCACTTGGTCAAACCCTAGATTTGACCATAAACTCAAACTTCATGTCTTGGCTTGCTGAGAGAATCAGGAGATGCGCTAGGCTAGAGTGCACTGATCTATCTAGAGATTAGGTCAATCCATTCACTTAAGGTGCCTCAACGAGAGGATTAGAGTTTTTGCAACTGCTCCTGCTAGTAACCCTAGTGACAGTGTCTTGGAAGTTTCTTCTGCTAGTAATGCTAGTGGCAGTTCCTCAACGAGCTTAATATCTAGCGGTTATGTTTCCTTCCAGCGTTTAGAATGAATGAAGGAGGTGTGCCCCCATAACCTTTTAGAATATGAAGGATGTGCGCTCGTTTAACCATTGACAATACTCTTGTCACCCAACCATAGGCCGAAGCCACCCTCTGAGCACCTTAACCTTGACAGAGAATTATTCTGAAAGCAAACCCTAAGCTAGATATCCATACAAAGGGTAGCACACCTTTCCCCAAGGATAGCGCATCAACAAGAGATGATCAAATAGTCCAAACCCTAGCTAAGAGATAGTCCAAGACAAAATGTAACTGCTAGTTGTAGCAGCTGCACCAGTAGCTCTCCTCCAAACATGTGCACAAGACTACAACTGCACTGCGCAGAACTAGCTCTCTGCAACTGCTGAGATGTGTCAAATGAGAGACTAGCGCCCTGTATTTATAGTGGTTCTGGCAAACTTACTGGGGCCGACTTCTCCTTCTGGGTACCTGTCTGTTCAATATATTATTATTATTTCTGGCCGACTTCTTCTCTTGGAGGCTAATAACCTAATATAAATTATCTTCTTGAGCTGAAAAGACTTCTAGGGTTATTAGCCAACTCATTAGGTTTTTCTCTTGCTTCTCAGAGTCTTCTATTCTCGTCAGGTTTACACGTGGAGGTAAATACCTACTGCAACTACCATAATATCAACAACAATTGTATCGTTTCAAGTGCATAAAGATAAGTTCAATTTCTCGGCAACTTCAATGGAGAAAGTACCTCCACTCATTGTTTCTTAGTCGAACGGATTTTCCAAACATAAATAGATTGGCGCATTGGTCTCAGCTAAAACTATAAAGATAGGTCAAGATAGAAAATTCAAATACACATGAACATTTGAGTAGGTTGAGCGACTGAGAAAGAGAAAGAAGGAAGCAAGGGAAGAGGCATTTATGGGCAGTACGCAATTCGAGACAACAATCAATACAGTTCTGTAAAGACATACAAAATTCGGTATCATACGGAAAGTACCATATGGATCATATAGTTATACAGACATGTCCATGCAATGGTACAGACATGCCATACAGACTGTCCTGCACGTCAAACAATGGTTTTATATTGTTTATAGTTCTTTCCTACAGCATGTACCTCTCAATCAAGCTATACAAGCTCAGTTCGAGGTGATTTCGATAACCGTGCAGTTATTGGTTTTAAGCATCTTGTGGAGGTTTTCTTGTAAGTTTTTCGAATGAATGAAAAGCTAGTTTTGAATGAGTAATTAACTGTGTATTTTTTCTGAATGAATGAAAAGCTAGTTTTGAAGGAGTAATTACCTGTGTATTTGTGAAATTGATTTTTTCTTTTATTATTTAATTTCCATCTATTATGTGATTAATACTATGTTCTAAAATGCCCGCAGAGGTGTAGACTGATTGGCAAGTGCCATGTAAATGGAAGGAAATATGTAAAAGAGGTCTCC
>JZKD02S2276115.1:12708-35187 GCA_000966675.3 Picea glauca | reverse complement strand
AGAAGAGTATGGATCATCTACATCTTCATCCAATCATTCATTTGAAGACAATGTAGACTCTGATGGTATTTCAGAAACCATGAGTCAATCTGAATAAGTGTATGAAACATTTTATTCATTTTTTATCCATATGATGTTTGTATGGTAACTAGAAATGAGCATTGAACTTACATATGATCCTACATGAAGTTACGAATATGTTTTTATGTTTTATGAATTATATGTTTTGTATTATGGATACTATAATAAAATTTCTTAGCTTGTATGTTTTTAATATTGACAATATAACAATACTTTTGAGAAATAATTTATGTTTCATTCAATGTAACTTGTATTTACGTTTTTTTTATTAAAAGTAAAAAAATTATTAAAAAGTGACGTTGAATTTTTAAAGTATATTGTGATATTTTCATGGAATTATGTATTACCTTGTGTTTTGAGTGATAATAAGATTTTAAAAGTAAACATTTAAGGGTTGGTTTTATGATTTTTTTTACAGTAATGATGAGTTCTTTTACCACTTCATAAAAATGTATCATTTTCATACCCCAATTTTAGAATGGGTGCTACCGGTATCAGTACTTTTCAATTTGATGGTTGATTTTGAGGTTTTGGTTTTAATGGTACCAGTGCTAAAAATAAAATTTCAAATTATCTAAAATTTTAACGTTTTGAAAAGAAAGAAAAAAATTCAAAAACATCTTCCTTTTTTTAGGTGTTGATTTTAAGGTTTTTTTGAGCTACTGTCTAAGTTTTGAAGGATATGTTTGAAAAATGTTGTAATTTTGACCTCGTTTAAAAAAATGGTGCTACCGTTAGCACCACTTTTTTTTATTTGGGGGTTGATTTTGATGTTTTTTATGCAAAAATATGGGTTTTTTGGGCCAGAGTTTTCGTTTTGAGGTCACGGTTCTCATTAAATCGGTAACTATGTTCTGTGTGGTTATTAGGCTAGAGAGCCTAGATTATGACAAAGGCAAATGCACCTATTTTTATAATCAAATTACAATTAGATATTAATAAAACATATGCATGCAGACCAATCAAACAAAAAGAGATGGGGGGTTAAAAGTCCACTAGAATGGGAAATGGGTGTTGAGCTTAAAAGGAATATTTTAATAATATTTCCAAAAGCATAAATATGGGATATGTATTTATCCTAAGTTCCTAAGGAATGGGAACGGATCACCAAGTGGAGCTAATTTATCTCTTAAGGTGACAAGTGTCTAGTTATAATCATGCAAATATATTGTCGGGCCTTACTGTATTTCGGGGGGGATTTCGCTCATTCCTTTATCATGCAAACCAACTTTCCTCTGGAAGGAATCCATATCTAGTTGTAACTTACTACCATCACATAACCCTGTACTTGGGAAGGCCAGTTTTTTTGTCAAAGATGCGGGTTTACAGGCATATGTTTGTCGAAGAAGCAGTTTTTCAATCCTGTAAGCATTCTCTCCGGGTGAGAGAATTGTTGTGAATTTTTTTCCCAAGGTGTATAGTTGCAGCTACAAGGCTTTGATATTTCCTGTTCAGTATGTTGTCGAAGCCATAGAAGGTAAGTGGGGTAGTAGAAGGATTGTTAAGCAAAGAATGGGCACACTTCCTGGGGTGGGACAGGCATGTGGGGAATGAGGGACTGTAGTCTGTTTGTTGGGGTTGCCACCTCTGTTTGAGTGTTTTGACTGTATATACCTTATCTTCGCTTAGTAATCCTTTGTCGAGGTGGATTTTTAGCCCCATCTTGGGGGTGACTTGCTGCTAAGAATTTCCAAGAAGCAAATTGTATGGCTAGGAGGAACGTCTGAGGTATGTGCATAGTTGGTAGATTACAACAAAAGGTAAATATATTCTTATGTGAATTATTCTCTGAGTAATGTGCATATACATGTTAAATATAGTATCTATTACAATTGTGTATATGTATATTTGTGCATGGATTATATATGCAATACAACTTCATGTTTTTTGCATATGTAGGGCATGGGCCATGACAATTTATATGTGTTTATATATTGTTTAACATGTGAACGTTTATGTTATTTTTGTTATGGAATTGGTACATAATTATGTTGGTTGTGCATATATTCTTAGTTATGCATAACTGTTGTAGATGTAGAGCATGGTAGTTTAAGTATTTCCAATTAGATAATTATGTGGTAACGGTTATGGAATTTTGAGGCAATGCTTGAATCATCGTGTGTGCAAAGTGGTATTATTTTTTGCATGTGAATGGGATAGATCCATCACTTGGCATAGGAATGGTTGTACGCCTAGTTGTATTATGATTTATTTCCATTGTTATAGTTTTTATCTTGTTAAGTAACTTTAGCAGTAATTGTATGGGTTCTAAGGCGAATCTAGAAATGTCATGCATGTTGAGGGACAGACGTCACAACCAACATAATGATAGTTGAGTGCATAGATATGCCAATACATAGTTTGTGTGCATGGTATGAGACTGGTTGCACGCACTAGGAAAAAGTAGTGGCGCATAGCACAAGGTGAGTCGTGTGCATTGTTGGTTTCAACGAGTTGCTTCCACAAAAGAAATAATTGATATCAAAGCTTTATATAGAGAATTTGTGGTGGTGGATACTTTACAATGTGGTAATGGGACTCGGCTAAGAGGCTAGATACGTCACAACGTGGTATCAGAGCTAAAATTTTGATGTGGCATGGCATTTGAGCAGAGTTGGGGACATCACAAAGTGGTATTAGAGCTCAATATTTGATGTGACATGGCCTTTGAGAAGATTTGGGGATGTTACAAAGCTCGTGACCATTATGGTAAAAATATTTTGTTATTTTGTCATTTTGTTTGTTTGCAACTAGTAAACTCAACAAAATACACATGAAGCAGCTAGTCAAATATGAAGCAAAATGGAAGGTATTATATAAGTACTTATACAAATTTGACCATCAAGTTGTGGTCTAGAGTTAACTTGGATCGATTTTTATGACCATGAACTAGTTTTTAATTCTAGTAGGCATGCTCCTCCTCTTCACGGAATTTGGAAAATGTGGTTATTGAGTATTGTTGATGTAGCCTTCGAGCAAACTATTGTAGGTGTTAGCTAGATACCAAAAAACCCTATTCTTCACTTAAGTGTGTGAGGGTGGACCGAGCTTATTTCTAGGTTTTTCAACCATAAAAAGATGACTTCCCATTTTTTTAATTACCTAGACAATGTCAAATCTCACTAGCACGATTGGATTTCGAGGGTTTCGTTCTGTAAGGCGACCAAGGTTCAAAACTCGCTAGTTAGGAGCAGACATACAAACAAATATGGCCATGTTAAGGGTTGGTGTTTCCCTAGCCGGGTGTGATCCCCGGGTAATTTTTATGGCTTAGATGCCCTTGGGTTGTTGTTTCTTAGACCACAGTCTAGTCCCGTGGGAAGTGGACACGCTTTCAAACAAAAAACAATCACTTGGACAATTCACATCAACTTGTAATCACAAAGTGCAAACAATCCAAACAAACCCGCACAAGTCCACAAAAATAATCCAAACAAAAGTACCGCACAAATTCATGAAAACAATCCAAACATATCTACGCAAATCCATAATCTGCAACAACTTCCAAGGATTCCAACTAATAGTTGGAAGTTGCAATTGCAAAAATACTTCCATGAAAACAATATAAATGGACCCACAAATCCACCAACAACTTCACAAGTAGACAAAAACAAACCTAAAACTTTACATGCATCCAACACCAACTCCCCAATTAGACCAACAATCTAACAATTTTCAACTTCCCACATATCCACCACCAACTCCGCACACATGACATGTTCACTTTACAAGTTCCAAGGTGATGGGGAGGTTGTTCCAAGGAGATGAGGAAGACCCGGAGTGACAAAGAGGGCCCAACATTAAAATAACAAGTGTTATAGAGAGTGAGGTCAACCAAAAAAATGATTGCAAGTAGAAAATCTTTGGAGGAAAGGTATTAAAATTTATAAAACTCACATTTAACTTTCAACTAAAAGTTATGTTAGAAACCTTTAAAATATGATTACATGCTAAGAATATTGGGAGGAGAGGTGTTAAAATTTTATGGATTCACTTATTTTGCGTGAAAATCATAGCCCATTTAATGCGTTGTTTGTAGATTGGGATAATGGGATGTTCATTCAAGTTTGCATGATCACAATGGAAGGAAGAGGGAGATTTCTACATTATATATTTTGGTAAAAGTGCCACATAAATTTTTAATAGAATATTTCTCCTGTTCTATTTTTGCCTTCATTTTTACACTCTGTATAACCTTTCCTCACAAATATTAATTATGGAAATGTCAATGTAATTTTATTTCGTTTTCACAACAAGAAAGCAAGTGCATCCAAGCATAGAAATTTAATCGTATACCAAGGATTATTCAATCTATCAATTGCACATAAATGTTCCTCATTAGCCAAACCTAATCGATATATAATTCAAAAAATGAGTAACCTTGTATTACCTACAACTGGTTTCATAAGAAAAGAGGGACCATCGAAGGGTAGTAATTATCCCATTGGTAGAATACAATGTAGGATATATAAAGTTGTTCTCTATAAATGGCATGTCCTCCCATTTATCTCTTTGGCTTGATCATAAGGTTTAAGGATCTTGTTACCTCTTAGAGATAGTATTATTCAATCGTGCAAGAAACATCTTGTCTTGGGCCAACGAATTTACTATGACCATCATATAGCCAAAATAATAGAGAACTCAAACTACTATAGTTTAAGTGTGTACATATTTCATTCAATGATGAGTCAATGTACTATTTTTAGATTGTAACAACATGATATTCATTTGAATTTATATTATTATGAAGAGGGATATCTCTACACTCCACTTAGAATGGAAATTATAAGCTCACGTAGATATGTAAGATCTAACCTCTAGTTTTGTTACAAAATGCATGGATGGAAAATTCATTTAAATGTATTCACAATTACCACAACACCAAACTTATCAAACCCTCAATCTATTAAATGATGTTTATGTTGTTTAGAGAATATTTATGTATAGGAACTAACCCAATGAGTTTGGAAGTTAATTATGCAACCCAATGTAAATAACTTCATCATTTCCTTATGGATAGCTAACAATTGGCCTTGCTTTGTTTGTAGTAATATTTCAAATAGGTTAAGTGTTTTTTACTCTTCCTCCATAATATGTAACAAACCACATCTTATTAATCTATCCAGTGAATCATCTAAGTTCACAAGATCTAAGCAACCACATATTCCAGACATCTATTTTAGTATCTAATGCAGATGTGTTGAGACTATAGAATGATGTAGTATTTAGCAATGGCATATTTACAAAGGATGTTATTTGTAGTGGTTGTTATGGTTTCCATACCAAAATTATTGGGCTTAAAATTTTACCTCTCAAATTCATGTTTTTTTACATGGTCTACACATGTTGTATTAATTAGTTGAGTTGACCTTTAGTATTTTCTTGAATATGTTAAATTATTTTAAAAAATACCATTATCTTCATGGCACTCCCTTACACTCTTATTGGAAATTAGAGAGAAGTAAATGAAGGTGACATGATACCTTAACTACACTATATAGAAATATCCCTTGAACAATATGAGGGATGTAGGATACCAAGATAATATGGTAACATACAAGTACCATAAACTTTAGGATATATCTTCATCATTGGTGATGTCAGGCCAGAAGTGGGCAGAAATCGTTACTCCACAGATGATTATTGCATTATCTTGAAGCTCGATAAATATACAAAATGTGACTATCGGTCTTCGGCAATGTATGACTCTTCCTATCACCTACGACTCTTCATATGTACACTAATGTTACAAAAATGTAATCCCAAGGATTATGTGTCCAACATTCCCCCCATTAATCTAACAGGGTGTGTGAGAGTCCAAGCATCATTCTAAACTTCTCAATTTTTTTCTCTTTTAAGTGCTTTGGTGAATATGTCCACAATTTGGTCATTTGTAGAACAATGTCTCAAGTGAATAGTCTTGTCATGTACATGATATGGAAACAGGGGGTACTTTGTGTAGATGTGATTTGTGTTAGAATATTGTGCTCATTTAACCATATACAGAATCACAATATTGTCACCCAACCATAGGCATGCATCCACCCGCGAGCACCATAACATTTGACAGATAGAATGATTCTAGAAGTAGCACTAAATCCAAATGATAACCAAAAGAGAAAGATTGCACCTTTCTCCAAAGGTAGTGCACCAAGAAGAAAGTCCCAAACCACAAACCAAAACCAATATCGAGATGCAGTCATTGTAGTTGCACTCTTCATCTATACTTGCGCACCACTTTATTGAGTGTGAGTGTGTTGCCAAGTGATCTCAAGCGCCTTCTATTTATATTAATATGTCCAGGTGAACAGGTGCCTCTTCAAGCAAGGTCGGCCTATCCTTTTATGTGTATAATACATCAATATTACTTATTCTTCTACGTTGACTTGTCTTCCAAGGTTTTCACACATTGGTTAGGTTTTCTCTTACTTCTGGAATATTCTATTCTAGTCAAAGGTTTATCCATGGAGGTTAATATTGCCCGCAGCTACCAAAACATCAACACTCCCTCTTAGCTAGGGAGGTACTTATCCATGATGTTCCCTTATGGTCTTCATATCCTTGCTCGTAATGTCCTGATCCTCACATCATGGTTATGCATACCATGTTATGGCTAGCATCATTATTTCACACATGGATACACCCATGTGGACCTGTCAATCTCGTCTAGGGGCCACAACCCTCTAGAGAACACTAGAGCTACATCTCGTAGTGTGTGTCACCATCATCATCATGGGATACATCTGCATGACATGCTCACCCATGGCTACACCCATGTCATGAGTATCATCATTACTATCATCATTATCCATCCATATCACATGGCATGGGAAATACCTACATGGTATTGCAGACCGGTAGCATCACCAAAGCTACACAGGATATCTCATGAACACCTAGATCATATTACGAGCAACATCATCACATCCATATAGGTTCTCGACTATGCCACTAGCGTACCAGACTGTCTCATTGGTGTAGCAACAACTCGGCATACCAGACCATCTCATTGGAGTAGCCTACATCTTGGCATAAAGCCTACAACTCGGCACAAGGCCTACAACTAGGTATGAAGGCTACAACTCGGCATGAAGCCTACAACTCGGAATAAGGCCTACAACTCAGCGTGGATCCTACATCTTGGCACAAAGGCCTACAACTCTACACGAAGGCCTAAAACTCGGCACAAAGGCCTACAAAGTGGCATGAAGGCCTACAACTTGGCACAAAATCCTACAAGATACTTATTTTCGAATTATTCCATCAACTACCTTTAATTGAGAGAATCATCAAACCACATTTTTCTCTTCTATATGTCCCTATGCATCTTGTAAAGTGTCACAGGGCCTTTCTTCTTCCTGATCACTACCTCCCTCTAAATTTTGACCCCCTCTAAGTCCTTTCAAGTCTTGATTTTATGTGGTAACCTTCCTGGAATATGTAGGATAACCTGCCTGAAACAGAAACAACAAGAGCAAAAGTATTTCCAATATTATAGCATTTTATATAAGAACATATCAATTTCATGGTAATTCATTACAGCATTACTAAGGTTTCATGTCTGAGAACAGGAACAAGAAATATCTCCTAGAGGATATGTCAGTTCATATTACAATTAAGTACAATAAGCATTTATATTAATAGTACGTGATACTAAGTGTTTATTTGTTTCTAGTATTAATAAAATCTAAAGGATTGCAATACTCACTTAAGCAGTAATAAAAATATCAAACCTGATATGCAATCCTGGAGTCTGGTTATTGTTCCTCTTGATTTTATTTTATTCTATGTTGTAGAGGTCTTCCTTATGTATTTAGTAGAAGTAGTCTTCAGGTGTAGTCTTCTTATGTGGATGTTTGTTGGCATTTTCTATCAATGCATGTTGTTTTTCTTTTATTTTCCTTTGAGGACAATCTTTACAAAGGTGCCAAACTCATCACAAATGTAGCATTGAATCTCTGAAATATCTCTCCTCTTTCTTGATGGTCCTGCATTCTTCTTCCAGAATTTTCCTTTCCCTTTTCTTACATGGGATGAAAATGCTTGCTCTTCTTCTTCTTTTTCTTCTTCTTCTTCTAGAGGTTTCTACAAGATTTTTGTAGATAGCATTCAAGTTTTTTATTGAACGCAATTAGACCATAGATTTTCAAACTTGGGTAACTTCTTACGTCCGCATATGCTCTGAATAAATGGTTCTCATGATATTGGTAATCCATTAAGAGATATAGTAATAAGTTATGTGTCTGAAACTTCATCTACAATAGCTTTAAGTTGATCTCTTATTTCGGAGACCTTTCATATATATGTGTTGATTGAATCTAACTTCAACATTTTGATGCATCAGAGTTCGTTTTCAAAGCTAACTTTATGCTAGTTTTCTTGCTTTCAAATAACTTTACCAAGGCTTTGTACATTTTTTTTGAATTCTTTAGTTCTGCAATGTGTGGAATCAAATTCTATCTAACAAAATCTACCAAGATTCTTCTGGTCATTACTTCTTTCTTCATGTGCTTGACTTTCTCTTCAGCTTCTTTTGGCTCATGAATGTCCTGGTTTATGTGGTCCAGAAGGTCATTTTCTTCGAGGATGAGAAATATCTTAGTCTTCCATGCTCTAAAGTTGGTGGAACCTTCCAGACTCTCTTCTACTATGAGATTGATCTTCATGATTGTTTTTTACTTTAACCTTGACCAGTCAAACTTTGATTTTGACCATTCAAATGTTGACTTGACCCAAAAATTCAACTTTGACGTTTTTTTTATGGATGAGGTCACCAGGAAATGCGTTGGGTTAGGGTGCACTATGATATCCAAGAATTATGTCAAACACTTCACTTAAAGTTCTCAAACAGTTGGGTTAGGGTTTGTTATTGCTGCAAGACCAAAAACCATAGCTGAAAATGAAATTGTGCTACAATGCGCTTGACAAAGAGTTGTGGATCTACCTTCTAGTGGTTATACTATTCTGCATGTGGTGTGGGCCCATAACCTATTAGAATATTTTTCTCTTTAACCATAGACATTATCACAATACTGTCACCCAACCATAGGCATGCAACCACCCCCGACCACCATAACCTTTGACAAATAGAATGATTCTGGAAGTAGCACTAGATCCAAAGGATAACCAAGAGAGAGAGAGAGCACCTTTCTCCAAAGGTAGTGCACCAAGCAGAACATCCCAAACCACAGACCAAAACTAGTACCCAACTACAGTCATTGCAGTTGCACTCTTCCTCTAGACTTGCACACCACTTTCTTGAGTGTGAGTGTGTTTCCAAATGATCTCAAGCGCCTTCTATTTATACTAATCTGACCAGGTGAATAGGTGTCTCTTCAAGCAGGGTTGACCTGTCCTTTTCTTCATACAATACTTCAATATTAATTATTTTGTTGAGTTGACTTGTCTTCCAGGGTTTTCACACATCAGTTTAGGTTTTCTCTTGCTTCCAAAATATTGTATCCTAGTCAAAGGTTTATCCATGGAGGTTAATACCTCCCGCATCTACCAAAACATCAACAATTTGTTCAATCATGGAATCTAGGATTCTTGGACAACTTAATTGCAGAATTATTGTCAATTAGAAGAAGAGTAGAATTCACTTGTTTCTCCTACAAGTCTTCAAGTATTATCCTAAGCCACGCAATCTCCTCCATCGCTTATGTAGTTGCCGCATATTTTTCCTCTTTTGTGGAATCTACTGGAACCGATTGTTTGTGTGATCTCTAGGAGACAGTTGTTAATACAAGACTCGTGAGATATTCTAAAGGTGATACTTTATTTTCCTTATCCCAACAAAGTTTGAATCATAATATGTCGATCAGGTTGAAGTCATCCACCTTAGAGTACCTGAGTCCAAAATCTTGAGTTCCTTTCAATTATTTTAGAATTAATTTTGTGACATACCAATGTCCTTCACAAGGATTTTGCATGAACCTATAAATAATCCTAACAAAAAATGAAATTTTTGGTCTAGTGGTAGTAAGATAGATAAGACTTCCCACAATTTGTCTATACTTGGTTGCATCCTCAAATTCATTCCCTTATTTTGATATGAGTTTCAAATTCTATTCCATTGGAGTAGAAACATGATTACACTTGGACATGCCAAATGTGTTTAATAGTTCTCAAATGTACTTCTTCTAGGAGATGAATATGTACCTTGGATTTTGAATTACCTTAATGCCCAAATAGTAGTGAAGATGCCCCAAATCTATGATCTCAAAACATTTCTTCAAATATTTATTTATGGATGCAGTGTAGCTTTCATTGTTCCTTGTTATCAACAAATCATCTACATATATTACAAGATATGCAACTATTTTTCCAACTTTCTTGACAAATAAAGTTGCATCATCAATATTGAAATGCTTAAAATTCAATTTCAGAAGATGCTCAATTAACTTCTGACTTCCATGTTCCATTCTTGATGAGAGCATCATATTCCTTCTGCATGGATTCTTTTCATTCATCATGAAAAGTGGCTTATTCAAAGGAAGTCGGTTCAAGGTTAGTATATAAATTCAAATCACAATTATATGAAACATACATGTCATCTATATCACCTAAGTTTGAATTATCTACCTTACCTCCATCTTGTCTTGAGGAAATTTTGCTTCATGTCTTTACGACCTCATTAGGATAAACACTTTCAAGTGTTTTTGTGAGCCAATTTGGTGGACCTTTATGAGATGGTCCAAGTTTCTCATTTCATTGAGATGGTGTTGAGTTCTCATAAAGCCTCAACTTTCCAATCCTCTCAATCATACCATCCATATAAACTTTAGGTTTTGATTAAGTGACAATAACTTCTTCATATGGGGAATATGGTGCTTCATAAGGAGATTCCATATATTGACCCAAGATATGGATCTCCCCTTCAAGATGTGGAATCTCGCCATAAAATTCATTATATGTCTTTACACAAGTGAATATGTCCAAATGATCAAACTGCCTCTCAACAGTTTCATATTTCTTGAAGGATTCAAGAAATATTACATCTCTAGAAAGAATGAATTTCTTGTTTGTCTCAACCTAAAGATGATATCTCTTGGTGGTATCTGAGTACCCCAAAAATATGTACTTCTAACTCCTTGCATCAATCTTATTTCTTTCTCCTTAGGAATCAAGGCATAGAAGGTGGAACCAAAGACCTTGAGATGCCTCACCGAAGGAATGTGTCCATACCACATTTCATAAGGAGTCTTATTTTTAAGAGCATGAGATGGACATGTTTTTTTTATATAACCTCCACAAATAACTGCATCATCCCAAAACATATGTTTAACATTCTTCAAAAACATCATGGATCAAACCATATTTAGGAGTATCTTGTTCATTCATTCATCTACATCGTTCTATTAGGGATTGTATGGAAATGTGTTTTGATGTTTGATCCCATGTTGGGGAAGGTATCTTTAAAATTCATTAGATGTATATTCTTTTCCATTATCAGTGCGAAGAGAGCCAATGCGAGATTGAGCTTCATTTTGAAGCCATACATGAAAAATTTTAAATGTTTCAAAAGCTTGTGATTTATCTTTCAGCAAGTGCACCCAACACATCTTGGTGTAATCATCAATAAAAGACATGATATGTTTTTTTCTTCCATTTGCAGAAGGAATGGGCATAGGCCCACACAAATCGGAATGAATTATTTCAATTTTTCTCATGCTCTGGAAGTAGAATCATGGAATGGTTGTTTGTTATGCTTTCCAAGGATACAGGCATCACATTGTTTCCTTTTCTTAGGAATAGTGGGAAGACCAGAAACACCATTCTTTCTTAATAAATGGAGATTGTCATAATTGTTATGGCCAAATATAGCATGCCACAAAAGACTAGATGGTGTTATACCTTCACCATGATCAAAGAGGTATGCAGCGTTTTGTCTATGGGAATATGTCTCATTCAGCTTTAGCAGCCTTCCATATTCCATTTTGGTCATAACAAGCATGTTATCATAATCCTTTTTTATATTAAATTTTCCACCAATCATATGAAAAAAGTGGTCTTGTTGTCTGATGTGCACAAGGGATAGCAAGATCCTTTTCAGGTCAGGAAGATAGAGCACATTATGTACAACAAAATATAGGAATCCAACCAACTTAAGTCTAATGGTGCCCATTCTCGAGGGTTTGACGTTGGACTTGTCTGCAAAATACACTATGCCATCTATATTGTTGTTTAATTCTTCGAAGAAGTCTATTCAGAATGTCATGTGAGAGGTTGTGCATGTGTCAAGAATCCATGCATCTTTCCAAGGAGTATATAAAGTGTTAAATAAATCTTTTGTTTCTCCTATATTACAATGGGAAACAATGTAAAGGGAAAATTCAAGTGGATTACCTTTTGTTGGTTCTGAAGGTTTACCTTTGTCCTATTTCTTATTATGTATGTATTCTTTGATCTTATCCCATGGAACTATGCAATCATCTACTTCATGTGACCCATTCTTTTTGCAACGGGTACACTAAAGATTGGATCTATTACATTGGTTGTGTCTACCCCCTCTGCCTCTGAAACTCTTTCTTCCATGTCCACGTCCTCTTATGTTTCTTTCTACTATGGAAGAATCATGTGGTTTGTTGAATAAATTATTCTCATTTATGTCAAAGGTAAGTAAGTATTCACATATATATATTCAAAGGATATGTGACTTTAATAAATACAAAAGTGGAAGTGGATTAGAAATGAACTTACGTGAAAGTGGATTAGAAACTAACATAGGTAAAAGTGGAGTAAAACATGAAAGTGGATTAGAAATGAAGTTATGTAAAAGTGGACTAAACATGAAAGTGGATTAAAAAAGGTAAAAGTCAAAGTGGAGTAAAAGTGCACATGGTTTTAAAACCCATGGTGGTATTTTACCCATGGTATGTTGAAAAATAAATTAAAAAATAAAAAAGGGGAAATTAATTATTTATTTAATAAAAGTCGTGTATTTTCAAATGAACATGATTTTTCATGTAGAACTAATGGAAAAGTAAAAAAGGAGAAGGGGGTTGTGAGAAATAATGTGTGGGTGAAAATGTAATATTCTTATGCATATTATTTGAGGAGTGACGATTGAATATCGTTCAAGGAGCGGCAATTAAATATTAGAGAAGAACAGATATGGTGTTCTAGCAAGTAGATCAAGCGTTCTAGCAAGGAAAACTTGTAAAGGAGGATATAAGGCAAAACTATAAGAACAAGCAAGAATATATGGTATCTGGTAAAGGCATAGCAAAAGCAGGAGTGAGTATTGAGCACATTTGACGAAAGCAAAAGGAGTGATTGTCAAGTTGATCTGGCGAAAGCAAAAGTAGCAAGTGCGGAGAAGATCTGGTGAAAGCAGAAGTAATGAGAACAGAGCGGATTTGGTAAAGACAGAAGAAAAAAGAAAACCAGTGAAGGAAATGCATATGAAGAACTAGTAAACTTATAATTAGGTTGGTTCCTACATAAAAAAACAATTGTGAGGATTGGTGTCTCCAGTAGGTCGGTTCCTACAAACAACAGAGGGGATTGGTTTCTCTTGTAGGTTGGTGCCTACAAGCAACAGAAGGGATTGGTGTCTCATGTCGTTCATTGTCTACCAAAAGAAGAGGGGATCGGTGTCTCCTGTAGGTTGGTTCCTACAAAAAAAATTAACCATAGATTTGTGCCTACAAATTTACAAAAAGAAGTGTTTGTGGTTTTCTCTCGAAATGGTTTCCATGTTAAATATTGTGTCTTCTAGTTGTTACATTTATGTAATTGCTTCATTATGGTTTATGAGTGTTAAAAAGAAAAAGATAGCCTTATATTGATTCACCCCCCCCTCTAAGTATAAGTGTGTGCTCAACAATCGGTATCAAAGTAGGTTCCTTCGGAAACAATCTAACCATTGGAAGGTAGATCACGGGAGAAGATGTGGTCGGTCATGAAGGTTTCTCTAAAAATAGGGCTTCATTGTTTGATAGAACAAACTATGTATTCTGGAGTATAAGGATGTGTTGAGGCATCAATTGTCCCCCTTATTTTTGGCAAAATTATAGGGTCCCCCATTGATTTTTGGAAACTATTGTCCATTTGAATTTGATATTGTCTTGCTTGATTTGAAAATAGTAATTTCTTCCCTTATGATTGGATTGATTCATCGCTCAGTGAAATTCATGATACATAAGTCATGTTATAGATTATTTTACGATCCTTATAGAGTTTTATCTTGGTTTGGTTTGATTTTCATTTATGATCCAATTGGAGAATCAATGTGTTTTGCATCATCTAGACTTTCCTGCTAACATACAAGTCATAAGGATAGAATGATCAAATATTTGGAAAACAATTTTCAATAGTTAGTGCAAAATTAGGTTATATTGCACCATGTAGTATGTATTTAAACACTTCATTTACATAAAACATATCGTTGTCTATTTGTGGCTATGCAATGCTAAATAGTTGGGAATTTAAAAAAAAAAAATCATGTGTATAAACACAATAAGTCAATTGTAGTAACATGAAAATTTTACTTTAATCAAAATTTTAATACGCATGTCACTTTATTGAGAAAAATAATGAAAAAACAAAAAACATAAGCAATATTTATAAAATAAAGTTAAATCTTATAGGGAATCTTTTTTACCTTTTAGATTGTTCCTTTACACAAGATATTATAAACATAAAAATTGTTTTATATACTTCTTTGCATTCATTTTGTAAGAGTATAAGAATGAAGTTTTAGTATTAAAACTTTTAATTGTTTTAAAAATGTTTTTACATTTCTAAAAAAGTTTGGTCTTCATAACTTAGTATGCTACGGTGTATTCTTTTTTTTTAACCAATAAGGCTCTACATCCCAAAGAAGCACAGCTAAAGGGGAGCATTTATTTTCCATTAATGTCAAAGGGTAAGTATTACAAACAAGGGGAGAGTTGCAGACAGAGGAGGACAATTGCAAATAGGGGAGAGTTGCAAACAAGGGAGAATTATTTCTATTTCTAGAGGACTAAGTGTTTTTTATTACAGGGTTGTCATTAATGACAAAGGGGGAGATTGTTGAATAAATTATTGTCATTATGTAAAAGTTAAGTAAGTTTTCACATATAAATTATTCAAAGGATATGTGACTTTATTAAATACAAAATTGGAATTGGATTAGAAATGAAGTTACGTGAAATTGGATTAGAAATAAAGTTGCATAAAAGTGGAGTAAACATGAAAGTGGGTTAAAAAAGGTAAAAGTGAAAGTGGATTAAAAAGAACATGGTATTTGCACATGGTTTACCCATGGTATGTTGAAAAATAAATTAAAAAATAAAAAGGGGGAAATTAATTATTTATTTAATAAAAGTCATGTTTTTTCAAATGAACATGACTTTTCATGTAGAACTAATGAAAAAGTATAAAGGGAGAAGAGGGTTGAGGGAAATCATGTGTGTGGGTGAAAAATAATATTCCTATGCATATTATTTGAGTGACGATTGAATATCATTCAAGGAGCGACAGTTAAATATTAGAGAAGAACAGATCTGGTGTTCTAGCAAACAGATATGGTGTTCTAGCAGGAAAACTTGTAAAGGAAGATCTAAGGCAGAACTAGAATAAGAAGAAAGAAGATATGGTAAAGGCATAGCAAAAGTAGAAAGAGCGAGCATTGAGAAGATATGACAAACGCAAGATCTGGGAAAAGTAGAAGTAGTGAGTGCAGAGCAGATCTGGTCAAAGCAGAAGTAATGAGCACATAGCAAATTTGGTGAAGATAGAAGCAGCAAGTAGACTAGTGAAGGAAATGCATATGAATAACTTGTAAACTTGTAATTAGGTTGGTGCATGTTATCCCCTATCCTAGGGATAACTAAGGAGATCATGTCTTGAGGCCCACATGTTCTATACATTGAGTGTTGAGAGCCGGATGACTTGAACATGGCCTTGGAGGGCCCCTCTTTTCTTCAGTGCAGCCTATCTATCTGCAGCAGCAGAATCCATCAGACCAGCCTAGTCCTGAAGTAGCAGTAATTTTTTCTCCATGAGGTAATGAATTTGAGTATCACGGTATGTGTCACTCTAATTATTGAAGCACTTGAATATGTTGCATTGAATTCTCCTTCATTTCATAAAGTTTGATTGTAAATTATGTTCTTTAACTTGTTCGTAGATGGAAGGGTGACATGATTCCCTAGCAAGTTGTTATCCCTTTAGGATGGGTTTCCAGTGGGTTGGTCTATGAAATGTCATCATCCATTTCCTCCATACTTACCACTTTCCATCTTTACTCCTCTCATTTTCCCCTATCGTTCTTTGGGAATTGGGTTTGCCACACTAGGAAGGGTTGTACATTGCCTTGTGGGAAGAAGGGGCTAAAGGCCTAGGGGGTAAAATAATTTGGAAAGAGTTAAAATCCCAAATGAAACCTTTCATATAATTCTCCCAGGGATTCTCGAGAAAGTGGTAAAATATTCTCAGTAAGAAAAGGGGACCCATAAGATAAATAAACACTCAAGGTATTAGTTGGTGGATGGGAGTTCTCATCATGAACCAACCTATTATGACCATGGGAATGTAACAGTATGAAACTTCCATCTATATGGTCACCAAACCAGGGTAGTGGCTCCTGGTGGCATAGCCAAGAGAAAGAGAGTCTCATCACGAGCCAACCTTCTCATCTTCGTGAACTTATTGTGGATAACGATGTCACCTCTGGTCACCAAGCCAATACAGTGTCCCTCAACTCTTCTCTTGAATCATAAAAGAAAAATATCAAAAGAAATAAAGCTAAGAATAAAAGGCAATGAATGGGCTAGAAAACAATGGCATCTGTGACAAGGTGTAGCTCGCCCTCTACAAAGGCACCCACAGGTAAGATCTACATTTCCATGTTATCATTGTACCCTATTCCCAAACACTCACCACACACCACCTCACATGCACTTACATTACCTAGATTGGTTCTCACTTGGGAAACACCCCAAACTGAAGAAGGAATAGGCCAATAGCATACCTTGCGGCCTTCTCCAAATTTGACTTGTTAAATTCCATAACGTCTTTGATCATTTGTCTGGGTAAAGGGGCTTTTGATACATATTTTTGGATAATTTGATTATTGGATTTGATTTACATGTTATGATCCCTGTGATTCATGAACCCTTGGAGGGCATACTTTTTGTTTCTATAGGACCTTGCCCGGTGGACAGATACACATGGGGGAATGATTATCTCGGACCTTCATGGGGATAAAATCCCACAGATGGATATTGTGACCCCAAACATGGGTAGGGAAACATTATATACTTGCACCATGAAGAAAGAAGGAAGTTGCACCAGAGACACCCCGACAAACCTAGACCTAGGGGGATTTTTCCCTTCCACTTGGACGTTGACCTTTGGGAGCCCATGGCATCACCTTTGTGACCCTATATGTCATCCAGAGTCGGGATTTGCACCTTGAGGTCATTTGTGAGTTTATTGGCATGTGTGGGCATCATCCAGGCCCTTTGGGGGCCAAACATCCTGCTTTTGGATCCCAACGTTTCACCCTAGGGGCTCAACGTCACCCTAGAAGAGCATAATGTCACCCTTGGAGATGATTTCAGGGGTTAATTACTTTCATTTATGTAAAAAACTGGATTTTTGATGTAATTTGGCCAGGTCGACCTTTTTATGACCTAAAATTAATTAAGGGTCATTGATATTGTATAAATATAGAGAAATTACTCTCATTTTTCATCAGCATTCATCACAAACTTAGTGTGGACTGAAATTTCTACCCTCTTTAAGGGATATTGGCTGAAATAACTAGTGGGCAACTTCTTGGAGATGCTTATCTTGGTCTATTTTGGATATTTTTCATGGTGGAAGATTTTCAACTAGGGTTTGGCTTGATTATTCTTGGTGAAGTAAGTAGAAAATATGCAATTTTTTTATGTTAATGAATGCTTGTAGTAAATTTTACTTGTTTCGTGTTAAATATTATGAAATTGCTTGCTTAAACCCTAGGAGAAAAACATAATTTACTTATTTCTCTTTATAGTCTTCTACTTGTTTAAATTTCTCAAGTGCACCTTATTTAAGAAGTAGCTACTAGAGCCCTAAAGTGGTAGTTCTCTAGTAGTTCTACTCTACTTTCTTATTGCATACATTATTTCAATAGTCTAAGGAACGAAAATTCGCTAGGGCCTAAGATTCCTTACTCTCTAGCAAGTTTCTCTCTAGGGTTTGGATGCTTAAGGCCTTGGGTAGCCAACACCTCCTCCATCCATCATGTTAGCGATTATTATTTTCATTTGGCGCAAAAGCACCCAGGGTTGTAGTTTTCACACGAAATGCCCAAGCGCAACATGGGAGAATCCCTGTTTTTCCAAGTAGCAGGTCAAGCGAGCGGCCAAAATGTCATCGGCAACATCCAAGGTCTATTTTGCAAAGCAGATCGACGGTCACCAGGTTTTCAAATCTATCGAATTGCCCAAGGTTTAACACAAAGGACAACTCTCGTATTTCAATCAGCAGGTTCGGATTGTCCGATCTAACTGGGATAGGTGGCAGCCTGTCGGCATATCGCAGATCGGGGTTTTGGGGAACAGGGAGCCCTTATCTCATTGCACTTGGAAGTACTGATCAGCAAAATGCCGAAAGCGCCTTTGGCGCCGAGCCCACGGTCTCAGCCCTGGGTCATATCAAGCGAGCCTGCAAATGAGGGCGTCTCCCTTGTAAATATCAAATGCCCCCTCGTCCATTCATCCTAAGGACGCATGTCGCAAGATCTGGCCGCCTCATCATTTCGGAGGTCGAGAGTTTGTGGGGTGAGATTTTCATGTTGTTCAACATCGTGAAACCCCGAACCCCGATAGTGCCGAAAGCGTAGAAAGTGGGACCCACGGTATCACGAAGTGTTTTCAACCGTCCATCCAGAGGGTACACCTGGCAGCAAGTAGAGCCATCTCGGTGCTTCGCCCATCGCGACTCCAACATGCAAAGAGCAGCTCTGTTATTTTTCGATGCGTGAGGTGTCGGGAGAATCTCGGACCCGGGCCCACGGCATCGTCGGGAGAAGTAAGAATCGTCAGATCTAGAAGGACGTGTGGTGCCATATTAAGTCGTCTCGGCATATCGCTCATCGCGATTTCAATCAGCAAAGATTAGCCCTTTCATATTCGCGAACGCCGAAAGCATATGGTCACAGCCCATGGTCACTTGGGGAGAGGAAGGAGCTGCATAAAAAAGGCCAAAGGCGTCGAGTTCAGTTGCAGGGGGGATCATCACGACCTCCAGGCACCATCGGACCCGATCTTAATATTGTTTCTAGTTTTGAAGTAAATAAAGGCAAGAGTGGGTGGTTGAAACCTCATTTTGTTCATTAAGTGAGGGGAATGGAGGGTCTGGCGAGCCGCCTACTCATAGAGGTCCTGTGTATCGATTCTCTCAACAAAGTTGTGTTGAAGTCCTTGACTCGACAGAGAAGTCTGCGCATGCTAGCTGAGCACTTCATGGCTCAGCTACCCTCCTTATAGGAGCCATGCGTAGTTAAGGTGGCATTTAAAGGAAGATATCAGTACGAGTTTGACTGAAGGGACACCAAGCCTTGAGTGACTGAACACGCCTCTGTGAGATGAATTTTTCCTGATTATATAGATTCAGTCTTTGTATTTTGGAAGGATCGATGGTAGAGTGAAGCTCCCGACTGTAAAGTTTTAGTAGATTCTAGTTCTCTTGTTATGCATCTTTGTATATGAGATTTCTTATTTTATAACAAATAGTCTTCTTACTCCATCTAAGTTTTCATCTCATGCTAAGAGATTTCTTGATCGACTGATTCGCACAAATTATGGAAACTCTGTTGTGATAAAGGATTTATTATGGAATTATTGTTTTCTCTGGTTTTCAGCGTTTGAATGTAGGAAGATCCTGCTTTTAGATTCCTTCTTCCACAGTCTGTTAGGAACCTGATGTTTACGACATACCTTTGCATCTTTCTGATACGAGTCTTCCCCCTACTCACCCTTACTACGACTCATTGTCTGAAGTTATCTAAGACATCACTTGCCCATGCATGCCTGGCCTAGTTTCCAAGTTAGAACCGCATCGTTTGAGTTAACCTCCATCCGATCACCCCATTAAACAAATCGTGACATAAACATATGGGCGTCGGGATCTGCTCCTGCTGCAATCCAGGAGTGACTTCTGACGCTAACATTTCTGGCGTCGTTGCCGGGGACGAAGTTGAATATTTTCCCCGGGATTGACGACAATGATTAACTGATTCTGAAGGTGCATCAGATATCAGAATTATCAAGATTATTGTTGTGCACCTGGCGACTCCATTGTGACGACTCCGCTGGGGAGAACCTCCTCTATCAATTGTGGCTTTTAGAGGCAAACATACGCGGTCTCATCCACAAGTTCCCCTAGCTACACCTGAAACCAATCTAGAGGTGGTTCTCAGAAAAGGAAAGGCCCCTAAAGAAGAAGCTTCCACCGCCGAAATAGGTAATCCACCATCTCCTTCTCTAAGAAATCTGTTTTCTCCTCCTCAGTTTCTTAATAGACCTCCTTCAGAAGTTTCTCGTTTCCTGAATTTTGGGAGTGTTCCTGCTGAGTTTTCCCCTCCTGGTCTGGGATTGGAGGGAGAGATCCTTGTCACTCCCCTCTCCTCTGAATTTGTACCTTGGTGTAGACCCAGGACCATAGAAGATTTCCCCACTCCTCCACAAGGAGGAGCACCTGTTGACTTGAGCTCGTTAGCTTTCTCCTTAAATCCTCTCTTGTTTTCCACTCCCATTAAGAACTCATCCCTAGTATCCAAGTTTCAAGTTCCTTCTCCTCTGAGTTCCCCTTTACATAATATCCATATGGCCCGAGAAAATCCCCCTATGACCGCAATGGAGGCCATCATATCCGCTAGGTATGCTCCTCTTATATTACCACAGCTTCTCAATGCCCTCCCACCAAATGGATACCTAAAGCAGCTGCCCAAGTTTACAGGCGAAGGGGACATAGCTGTTGAAGAACACCTAGCAGCCTTTTATACTTTTGCGGATGATAATGTTATCATGCACGCAGACGTATGGATGAGGATTTTTGTCCATAGTCTCCAAGGAGAGGCTAGAAAATGGTTCAAGTCCCTGCCTCTTGGATCTATTGATGGGATCGAAGATTTAGATAGTACCTTTTTGAGACAGTGGGGAGATAAAAAATATTTCATCTATTACATGACAGAGTTTGGGTCATTGAAGAGAAAGGAAGGAGAGTCTGTCTCTGACTTCTCCAAGAGATTTAATAAAATGTACAACAAAATACCTGCTGAGATAAAAACCTCTGAAGCCTCTGCAAAGATCACTTACTCCAGTGCTTTTGATCCTGATTTCTGCCTACTTCTAAGGGAGAGAAGAGCTACTACGCTAGCCCACATGCAGGATGCTGCCATGGAGGTAGAAAATAACATATTGGTTGTCAACCGACTCAGGAACGCATGTGATAGAAATACGTCCAAGAACAGGCATGAAGCTCCCTCATCCAGTTCCTCTCCCCTGCCCCATCAGACAGATGAGACATCTAGAGCAGTAAAATCGCTTTCTGCCAGGATGGAAAGGTGGGAATTAGAGGGGAAGCCCATGTACAGAAATCCCCAGAACACTGATAATAGAGGTTTCAGATGACCTACTAACAATATGCCTCAGGTTTTCCCGAGGGAACAAAGGGGAAAATATAGAGAATATCAAAAGGTTCAAACCCCCCTCCAAAACAACCTAGTTGATCATGAGGAAAGAGAGGAGATAGACAAGTTTGGCCCTGAAATTCACTGTATTGAAGAAACTCCCCCTTTTCCCCATTTGACGCAGTCTGCATATGAAGAATCCCTGATGAGCGCTCAAATTCATGAGTTGGGGAAAGAAAAAAGGGTTGGTCACACTTCTAACAGATATAATCTCAGGTCGAGAAGGAAAGAAGGAGACTTTGGCAGCCCAGACCAGCCCCTCATAGAAGAAAGACCTACTAGATCTGCAGCAGCTGCTACTAAAGATAAAAGAGCTCAGAGCACTTTTCCAGCAGTCAAAGAACCCGTCACCAAGGTAAGGGAAGCTCCTAATCCCATTCCATCCTTTAATTTTGAACATGAAATTCAAAAGATCAGGATCCCCATCCCCCTCTTATAGCTAGTTAAAAACAAAGATTTTAAAAGATCCCTCTCCAAGCTGCTACAATCTGAGTCCCCCCAGCCCCCCTCTGACTCGAGAAACCTTCAAGATGAGAAGCCAACCGTCATCTTAGGCCCCATGGTAGAAGACAGAGATGAATCATCCCCCCCCTTCTACACATCCCTGAAAATACATGATAAAGTGTTGCATAACTGCCTCATGGACTCAGGGGCTTCCCATAACCTTATGCCAAAAATAGTCATGGAAGAATTGGGACTGGAGGTGACAAGAACTTATCATGATT
>JZKD02S2276093.1:24367-35187 GCA_000966675.3 Picea glauca | reverse complement strand
CTGGTACCCATGGATCTTTGAAGTGGAAACAAAGGTTCTTTCTCCTTAGCGCATTTCTTGTTTCCTCATCCAACCTTTACTCTCAGGTACCTTCCTTCCCAGTAGGCTTCTTGTCCTTTCCTTTCTGTGGAATAAAGGGTTTGGAGAACATTTTTGTTTTATGGACTATGCCCTCCATGTCCCTTGTCCTG
Organism: Picea glauca; assembly: GCA_000966675.3. Taxonomy (NCBI): domain Eukaryota; kingdom Viridiplantae; phylum Streptophyta; class Pinopsida; order Pinales; family Pinaceae; genus Picea; species Picea glauca. The sequence continues at coordinate 34,996 of JZKD02S2276093.1, read as the reverse complement.
ACAATAGAATCCTGCAAGTTATCAGGCTTGAAAGCTTTTACCCAACCAGGAAGTGGTTCTAACAACCCCTCAATGAACAACATGACAAGCCTTTGTTATGATATGTCTAACACCATCACTACTAGCTTATGAAAATATGTGATAAAAGTGTCTGGTGATCCTTCTTGTTTGAGTTGTGCTAACTCTCTGAAATGTATCTTTGGGTCATTTTTATCAAGCCCCTCCATTAACTTCTAAGTGAAGTCCAAATAGGATATGATAGTTGCATGTTCTAGTGTAACCAACCCATGGTACCACCACTCGTGGGATTATCCATCAAGGTGTAGGGTAGGGAATTTGATCGCTTCAGCCCCAGTCATAGGATTGAGCTGGAATTATGTATCTGGTTTTTTTACACATGCTCTGGATGAGCTCTTGCTAGACCCATCGGAGGAAGGAATGGATAGCTTCCCTAGCTTTTGTGCAACATCCTTGTTTTGTTTTCCCCTCTTGTGATCCCTTGGTCTATTCTTGTATTTGATTGTGAATAAGTCCTGAAGTGACATGGATTCTTGAAACTCATCACCTAGGGCTTGATATTCTGTCAGATAGTCTTGAAAAGTTTCACATGGAACTAGATTCCCTTGATTTTCCATATGTTGGTTTCCCAAAAATTTGGTAAAATAGGTCTAGGGATTGTTCTGCTAGTGGTCCTAGCACCAATCTGTATAGGCACTGTGGTATTTTCAAGCACGAGAATCTCAATATTGTTGTCAGTTCCATTATTGACATTGGAACCCCCTCCTCCATTGTTACTCCCATGATTCTGATTGGTTTGGTTGGTGAGTAACTCAATCATAACTTGAGTAAGTTGTTGCTAAACTCTCCAAGATCGATAAATGATGCAGGAGCATTGCCAACATCAAGTGAGCCAGTGTGGAGACACTAGAAAACTGGACAAGCACAGCTGCATATTTTGAAATCACCTTGAAGTTGATGCGGAATCTTAAATGAAGCCATTAAGAAGAAGTGCACTTGTAAAATGGAAACGGACCTTGAGTGATTTGCTCTCGTCCTTAGTAGGTAGAAGGCATTTAAAGTAGTTAATGCAAGTAGGTAGAATTGAATGTGTATATTTGACAGTTTAGAGCACAAGGGGGAAACGAGATATAGACACCCTCATTGTGTATTGTAACATTATCAGTAGATGAGCATAGAATAAGAAACATTTTTGAAGAAGAGCATGCACAGAGCTTTGTAAGAACACCCATGTACAGATATTTGGATTAATAGAAAGAGGTTGATTCAAATTCATGGTTTTGTGATTGTTCTTTGTGCATCGATGTTGAATGATATGCTCATGAATGTTTGCTTCCTATTATACATTTTCTTTATATGTTGTGTATATGATTTCATGTTTGAGTTTGAAGTATGAAAGGAAGAAGGAATGAGTTTCAATTGTTTCTCTATCTAAACAAGGGTTCCTGCAAGGAGTGCAGTCGAATGGTCCACAAGGAGTGCATTGACAAAGGGTTCAGATAGGGTAGCTTTTGTTTTCGTTCATTCAAAAGTGCAGTTAGGCACAGGAGCCATGCAAGGAGTGCGTAGGTCGAGTGAATCCTTAGGGTTGCAAACCTAAGCGAAGTTTTGAAAGACTGTGTCTGCAGGTGTGTGTAGAGTTAAAGGATTTCAAACACTTGGAGTTGTTTGAAGGTTTCCGCAAAGGGTGCAAGCAAAAGGGTTTTCTAGAATACGCAGAGTCGTGGAAAAGATCAGGAAGGATAAGGCCTTTGAAACTGTTGAAGGGAAGTGAAGAGAAGTTGTACTGGGAAGAATTAAGAAGACATCATAGGTTTGCATGCAGGTGGACAAGTTTTCACGGAGGAATACTTGGTTCATTTCACAGAAATCATCAGGAAAGACGGACGGTCAGAATTCTCTGAGGAGGATTCATGAATTTTTGTGAGTCGTCAGATCTCATGGAGAAGCAAGGGAGTTACCATGAGTATCCCTAAAGGTTCAAAGCTCAAGAGGGGTAGGACCATAGATCCAAGCCACAAGGATCGTTGAATTTACACGTGGATACGTATATCGGGGTTTTGTGGGTGGAAGTCCCATAAACATAGAAACAGGAATTGCGAAATCACGAAACAAGATATCCCGAAAGCCACAAGGGAGTCCACGAGTGGACAGGTGGCATGGTATTTCAGATTTTCGTGGAGTGAGGTCCCGAAAAATATGCATTAGGATTCATGATATTGCGAACTTCGAAGTGTTGATGAAGTGAAGAAGTGTTGAAAGTCAAACTCGCGTGCGTATCGGAGTTTCGGAAAATCAGGATTCAGGAGTCAGAGAAATGAGTTCCTCGACATCGCAATCGCTAAAATCGCGATAGGGAAAATCCTGAAAGAAAAGGTCAGCGTTGACTGTATCAGGATTCCGGGATTTGAGAGTCCAACGCTTGACTATTGGATTCACGAAGTCGTGAAATATGATCTCCTAAGTGAAAAGAGGGGATACCATGTGAGCTTGTTTTGGGTGCAGATTTCTCGATAGGGAAATAGACGAGCCTTAGAGTTCTTTGGGCCAGTGGTAAAGAAAAGATCCTGTGATGATGTGGACCTTGTGACCTGAAGGTTGTGTAGGGAGAAGGCGTCGACATCATCTGGTATCAGAGCACAGAAAGGTTCTTTTCTTTCTGTATCAAAGAAAAGAGAATTCACCATGCCCCCAAGGAGAAGGGACAAGCAAACACCTAATCCACCAGATGATAGAGAAATATCGAGAAGAAGAGGTAGGCAGATAATAGATCTAGCCATGGAGAGAGAGATGCGTGATCTACAAGCCAGACTCGAAGACATGGAGATAGACCAAAGATGCACAGTCAGTGCGGGGGATGTTAGTGATTCTAAAAGTGTGATTGAGGATGAACATGAAGAAGAAGTTGCAGCTGAAGATGCATCAAACGAACATTTGATCAGAGCTATTTCCAGAATAGGTGCACGGGCGAAGATGGACATTCCAGTTTATGAGGGAAACTTGGATGCAAAGGAGATTCTAGACTGGATTAGAGCTCTAGACACATACTTCAACTATCAAGATGTTGAAGAGGACAAGAAAGTCAAGCAGGTTGTCACAAGATTAAAGGGACATGCAACATTGTGGTGGGATGAACTACAAGCTGACAGACGCTGCAAGGGCAAGAAGAAGATCAAGATCTAGGATAGAATGATCGTGAATATAAAGGTGAAATTCATCCCCAGGGATTATCAAATTACTCTGTTCAGGAGAATGCAGAACCTTAGACAGAAGCTGATGGCAGTGAAAGAATACACTGAGGAATTCTACAAACTAAACATTAGGGCAGGTCATCGGGAAAGCAACGATGAAAAAGTTTCTAGATATATGATATCTAGGATGATATGAGCATGGTAACCATCCGAATGGTGGAAGATTCTTATCATATGGCTCTGAAAGTTGAAGAGAAGTTGAGCCAAAAACAGGGTCAGAGAGGCCGAGGCAGAGGTCAGCCCAGAGGAAAATCATTTGCCCAGGATAAGTATCAAAAGCCCAAAGAAGACTGGAAGAAACCTCAGACTCAAACTGAGAGAGGTGGAACCTCATAGAGAGGGCAGCATACTGAGCAGAGAGGAGATTATGCATATAACAACACTTTTCCTCGTACTAGAGGTAGAGGAAGAGGAAGAGGTGGAGTAATAACATGATTCACATGTGGAAAGAATGGGCACAAGTCTTACGAGTGTCCAGACAAAAGGAAAGAGAGTGGATAAGCTCACATCACTGAGGCACAGAGGAAATATGTTGAGGCAGAAGACGCTGAAGGCGGAAGATCACTGATGATGCGAAAAGTCCTTTTGACACCAAAAAAGGAGGCAGAGAGTTCAGTCCAAAGGACCAGAATTTTTAGGACTGCTTGCAAAACCGAGGACAAGGTATGCAAGTTCATCATAGACAGTGGTAGCACAGATAATCTCATTTCAACCGAGATGGTATAGAATATGGATATGGAGACGACTAATCATCCAAGCCCATACAGAGTTTCGTGGCTACAAAAAGGACACCAGGTAACTGTCACTAAACAATGTTTAGTTGAATTAAATATAGGAGGATATAATGATAAGATATTATGTGATGTCATTCCTATGGATGTTTGTCATCTATTGCTGGGTAGACCATGGAAATATGACAGAAATGTGATTCATGACGGGAGAATGAACACATACACCCTAGAAAAGAATGGGAGGACTCACATGTTACTTCCAATCAAGGATAAGGAGGTGAAACCAGAAGTAAGCAACATAGTACTTCTCATGAGTGGGAAGGAACTTCTTACAGAGGTTAAGAAGAAGGAGGATCCACAATTCATTGTGGACAGAAAGCCTAGAATTGTTTTGACTAGAACAAGGGTGGATGGTTTACCAGTGGAAGTTCAGGAACTGCTGGAAGAGTTCGCTGACATTATAGTGGATGAATTAACTCGTTCGTTGCCACTGATCAGAAGTGTGAGTCATCACATTGATCTCATACCAGGATCTATTTTTCCAAATAAAGTCGCGTACAGGTTGACACCGCAAGAGAATGAAGAGATTTAAAGGCAACTCCAGGAGTTATTGGACAAAGGTTTAGTCAGGGAAAGCTTGAGTCCATTTGTTGTTCCAACAATACTCAGTCTGAAGTAAGACAGAGGCTGGAGGATGTGTACTGACTCGAGGGAGATCAACAATATAACCATCAAGTACAGATTTCCATTGCCGAGGATGCATGATCTGATGGATTTCTTGAGCGGAGAAAATTGCTTTTCAAAGATTGATTTGAAAAGCGGTTATCATAAAATCCGCATGAGAGAGGGTGATGAATGGAAGACAATATTCAAAACTAACGAAGGGTTGTATGAATGGCTTGTTATGCCATTTGGCTTAACCAATGCACTGAGTACCTTCATGAGAATGATGAACGAAGTCCTGAGGGAGTTCATCGGGAAATTTGTCATTGTGTATTTGGATGACATACTAGTTTACAGTAAAAAAGTGGCAGAACATTTGAAGCATTTGGCTGCAGTGATACAGAGGTTACAACAAGAGAAGTTGTTGATAAACATGAAGAACTCCTCATTCATGAAGACAGAGCTCATTTACTTGGGGTTTGTTATTTCTGCAGATGAGTTGAGGATGGATCTAGATAAGGTGGAGGTAATCAAGAATTGGCCAGCATCAAGGAATATCTTTCAGGTGAGAAGTTTTCACGGATTGACTAGTTTCTACCGAAAGTTCATCAGGAATTTCAGTGAAATTAGTGCAACAATGATGGAAACAGTGAAGAAAAGACACAAGTATTTTCACTGGACTGAAGAAGTTGAGAAATTTTTTAATCTGTTGAAGAGGAAGATCACGGAACAACCAATTTTGGTGTTGTCGGATTTCCGAAAGACATTTCAAGTGAAATGCGATGCAAGTGGATTTGCAATCGGGGCAGTCTTGAGTCAAGAAGACGGGCCAATAGCATACTTCAGTGAGAAGCTAAATGAAGTGAAATTGAAGTACTCCACTTACGATAATGAGTTTTATGCTATCGTCCAGGCATTGAAGAAATGGAGGCATTACTTAATCCCAAAAGAGTTTGTCCTATACAGTGACAATCATGCACTGCATTTTGTGACTCAATAGAAGAAGTTGAATCAGAGACATGTCAAATGGGTTGAGTACATGTAGAATTTGACTTTTGTGACTAAACATATTTCTGGTATTGCTAACAAAGTTGTTGATGCTTTGAGTAGGAAGTGTTTGTTGTTACAGGAGTTCAAAGTCAAAACGTTGGGTTTTCATGATCTCAGGGACATGTACGCAAATGATCAGGATTTTAAGGAGGCGTATGAAGAAACTAAGAATCCAATTCTCAGAGACAGAAGCCAATGTATAGAATACATGATCCAGGAAGGATTACTATTTAAGGGTAATCAACTGTGTATTCTAAAATGCTCCATGAGGGAGAACTTATTGAAGGAGAAACACAGTGGAGGATTGACGAGACACTTTGGTAACGACAAGATGTTCGCAAAGTTGAATGAATCATACTTTTTGTTAGGAATGCAAGAAGACATCAAGAGATTCGTGGACAGATGCAGAATTTGCCAGCATTCAAAGGGAAGGAGACACAATGCGGGGTTTTATCAACCATTGCCCATACTAGAGAGGCCGTTGAATGCAATTCGCATGGATTTTGTATTGGGGTTGCCAAGAACAAAAAGAGGTTTTGATTCAATCTTTGTTGTGGTGGATAGTTTTTTCAAGATGGCACACTTCATTCCATGTCAGAAGACCAGTGACGCAACTCAAATTGCGAATCTGTTTTTCAAAGAAGTCATTCGACTTCATGGCTTACCAAGAAGCATAGTTTCGGATCGAGATACAAAATTCATAGGGAATTTTTGGAGGACCTTATGGAAGAAGCTGGGAACTAACTTTTCATTTAGTTCAGCTTATCATCCTCAGATGGATGGATAGACAAAAGTGGTAAACAGAAGTCTAGGAGACTTGCTGAGAAGCTTGGTGATAGAACACCACAGCCAGTGGGACAACATATTACCACAGACAAAGTTTTCTTATAACAACTCGGTTAATTGGAGCACAGGGCAGAGTCCATTTCAGATTTTCTATGGCATGCAGCCGAGAGGAATTTCTGAACTGAAAGATTCAGAACAAACTATGACTAGGAGCGCTAGTGCAGAAGAATTCGCAGAGGCAATGAAGGAACTTCACAGTGAGGTGAAGTAGTGACTGCTAAATTCAGGTCGAGAATATAAGCACAAAGCAGATCAACACAAGAGACAACTTTAGTTTGAGGTTGGTGATTTGATTCTGGCACATTTGAGGAAAGAAAGGTTCCCGAGAGGAACATATAATAAGCCGAAAATGAAGAAAATTGGACCATGTAAGGTCTTGAATAAATTTGGGGCGAATGCTTATGAGATTGAATTACCTGATGGGATCATAATTTCTCTGATATTCAATATCTCAGATTTGTACCCATATAGAGTTGGGGAAGCAGGAGTAGGAAATGAACAGCCAATGATCTAGTGGACAAAGCAGATGCCAGTTGCAGATAATCCGTAGATGGAGTGCATACTGGATAAAAGAGTGAGTAAGAAGACCAGGCGAAAATAATATTTTGAGTATCTGGTCAAATGGAAAGACCATCCAGTTGAAGATGCCATCTGGGAGAATGAAGTGGAGAAACAGAAGCATGGGCAGATCGTGCACAAGCTCATGGACAGGAGCCCATGAAGATTTTCAAGCTAGGAAGTATGATGCAGGAGCATCGCCAACATCAAGCGAGCCAGCGTGGAGACACCAGACAACTAGACAAGCCTAGCTGCAGATTTTGAAATCACCTTGAAGTTGATGCACAATCTTAAATGAAGCCATTAAGAAGAAGTGCACTTGTAAAATGTAAACGTACCTTGAGCGATTTTCTCTCATCCTTAGTAGGTAAAAGGAATTTAAAGTAGTTAATGCAAGTAGGTAGAATTGAATGTGTAGATTTGATAGTTTAGAGCACAAGGGGGAAACAGGATATACACACCCTCATTGTGTATTGTAACATTATCAGTAGATGAGCATAGAAGAAGCAACATTGTTGAAGAAGAACATGCAGAGAGTTGTGTAAGAACACCCATGTACAAATATTTGGATTAATAGAAATAGGTTGATTCAAATTCATGGTTTTGTGTTTGTTCTCTGTGCATCAATGTTGAATGATATGCTCATGAATGTTTGCTTCATGTTATACATTTTCTTTATATGTTGTGTATATGATTTCATGTTTGAGTTTGAAGTTTGAAAGGAAGAAGGAATGAGTTTCAATTGTTTCTCTATCTAAACAAGGGTTCCTGCAAGGTGTGCAGTCGAATGGTTTGCAAGGAGTGCATTGAAAAAGGGTTCAAATAGGGTATCTTTTGTTCTTGTTCATTCAAAAGTGCAGTTAGGCACATGAGATGTGAAAGGAGTGCACAGGCCGAGTGAAGCCTCAGGGTTGCAAACCTGAGCGAAGTATCGAAAGACTACTGCTGCAGGTGTGCACAGAGTCAAAGGATTTCAAACACTTGGAGGTGTTAGAAGGTTGCCACAAAGGGTGCGAGAAAAAAGGTTTTCCAGAATACGTAGAGTCATGGAAAATATCAGGAAGGATAAGGCCTTTGAAACTGTTGAAGGGAAGTGCAGAGAAGTTGTACCAGGAAGAATTAAGAAGGCGTCGCAGGTTTGTGTGCGGGTGGACAAGTTTTCACGGAGGAATACTTGGTTCATTTCGTAGAAATCATCAGGAAAGACGAATGGTCAAAATTCTCTATGGAGGATTCATGAATTTCCGTGAGCCATAAGAGCTCACAGAGAAGAAAGGGAGTTACCGTGAGTATCCCTAAAGGTTCAAAGCTCAGGAGGGGCAGGACTATAGATCTGAGCCACAAGGACTGTTGGATTTACACGTGGATACGTATATTGGGGTTTCGTGGGTTGAAGTCCCGTAAACATAGCAACAGGAATTGCAAAATCATGAAACGTGATATCCTGAAATCCATAGGGATTGTGTGGGGCCATAGGGAAGTTCGCGAGTGGATAGGTAGCATGCTATTTCGGAGTTTCATGGATTGAAGTCCCAAAACATATGCATTAAGATTTGCGATATTGTGAACTCCAAAGTGCCGATGAGTTGAAGAAGCGTTGAAAGTCAAACTCACGCGTGTATCGGGGTTTTGGAAAATTAGGATTTGGGAGTCGGAGAAACGAGTTCCTCGACATCGTGATTTCCAAAATCACGATAGGGAAAATCCCAAAAGAAAAGGTCAGCGTTGACTGTATCGGGATTCGGGGATTCAAGAGTCCAACGCTTGACTACTGGATTCGAGAAGTCGCAAAATCCGATCTCCTAAGTGCAAAGAGGGGATCTCGTGTGAGTTTGTTGTGGGTGCAGATATCCCGATAGGGAAATAGAAGAGCCTTAGAGTTCTTCAGGCCAATGGTAAAGAAAATATCCCGTGCTGACGTGGACCTTATGACCTGCGGGTTGTGTAGGGAGCGGGCGTCGGCATCAATAAACCCCTTTCCTCATTGGCATCACCCATGTTTTCTACTTTTCCAACCTCCGGTTGATTTTCCCTTACATCCTCTTCTTCTTTAAAAATGGTTTATGTCCCTTGATGCCTTCTACTTGTGAATGTGACACCACAAAATCTATTGTCTTTACCTCTCATGAACTACAAAACCCTCTTCAGGATGGCAGGAAAGAGGGCTTTGATACCACTGTAATGTTCCTTGCTATATTTTTCTTTCTAAGTCTCCATTCAGTTTATTGACATGGCCATTTGGTCAAACAGTTCATATGTGAATCTTTTACTCACAACTAACAATTATAGTTGCTTGTCAACAACACATAAGAAAGTCTGCAAAATGTGTATTCATAACTTACCATCACATTTATTTAGCAGCATTACATGATACCATTTAAAAGGTATTCTAACAACAACAAAATAAGACAAAACTCTGAACTATTCATCAACAATGGGATGTCTATAATTAAGAAAAATGTGCAAAAAACATATAGACATTATACAAGCCTGTAGGAGTTATTTGTAAGATGCTAGCTGATTATTGTAGGAACAACAGTCCTTCCCAAGCAATATTGACCCTTGGAAAGTGACTAACTCGACCCCAATTGAAGATAATTTGACCCACAATGCTGGTGCAAACTCCAAACAATAAATCTAGTCATAGAATGAAGGAAATATCATCCCCATTACCTCAGATACTCACCCAGGAAAAATCCATGACTCCTATAGTGAAATAACTCATCCCACAAAGAAAAGGAGTGTTTCCTCCAACAACATATGCTCCCATCTGCTAGGTAATGCACCCAGGATGAAGGAAAACTTGAACCCAAATGTACCAATGTGTCCCACTTACAAGGAACTTGACCCCTTACTCTAATATTTCACCCAACACAAGAAACAATTGACCCAACTGATAAGTAATCTTCTCAGCACCAAGTAACTTGCCCTTGAAGTAAAACCTAGCCACAAATATACAACTACTAGCTACCAACAAGGAATACTCTACCACTTTGAATCTAAATGAAGAAATCTAACTGATATCCTCTTGAAAATGACCAACTAGGGTGGATGGTCCCACCATCGAAGCCAATCTCTGAAAATCCTCCTAGTGTTTCCATCCCAAGAGTTCCAAAACCACAATGAGCTCTCTCAATGAGAAAATTAGAAAAATGTCAATACAAGAATGCGATAGGGCACCCTCTCTCTTCCCTTTTATTTCTTCATTGACTCTTTTGTGACCCTTTTACCTTTTAATCAATTTAAGTGTCATTTCATATTCTTTCTAAGTCACTTGAGGCATTTTTTTCCCTTCCCCCGCCCCCCCCTTTAATTATCTAATGTCAATTTGTTAATCATTTTCCCCCCTTAGGACATTAAATAATTAATTAATTACCTTATTAAATACTATAGTGATCCAGATCTTATGAGTAGAATGAAATGACTACAGATTATTAACATGTGCCTAACACAAAATAATAGAGATACAATAAAACTAGTTTTCTATTCAATAAGGAAATAAGCTGAAACTG
>JZKD02S2276082.1:17485-34844 GCA_000966675.3 Picea glauca | reverse complement strand
TGAAAAAGGTCGATGAATGTGAATAATATTATTAATATGTATATATATATATATATATATATTGCAGGATTGCTGAGAGGGGATGTGTTGAAAAAGAGACCACGATGGTTGGAGAAAGGTGGCGTTAACTTCCACCGAAACCAATACCGTATTTGGACTTCACTGGCCCGGAGAACCAAGAGCGACTTGCTAGCCCGAAATAAATTACTTGCAGGTTGGTAGGTGGATGGATCCTCAGGAATTGATGAGGGACGAGGGAAGTGAACCGCCCATCCGTAGGAGCCTCGGGCTTGACCACCGCGAGGGAAATCGCGCCACACACAACCTCGCAAGAAGGAAATGCGTGAGGAAGAAGCACGGAGGGGGCAGACACGAGGGAGGGAGGAAGAACTCTGGAGATATGCAGAGTGAGTGATAGCAGAGAAGGGGGAGAGTAACCCTCGTTCTCAGTCACTGGCAAAACGAGACACAGTCTCGCAGCATCATGGTCTCAGCTCGGGGGTGGCTAGTGGTAAATCCGTTGGGAGTCGCTGATCCTACAGTTGGGTGGAAACGAGCACCCCTCTCAGCAGTTGCATCACCTCTGGTGTTATTTCTGATAAGTGTTTTACATCTTGCATGGTGAAATTTATATGCTGACATATATGCTCTTAGTCTGTGCAGTTTTATGAATGGTTTGAGTATAAGACTGCCTGTGTAGTGTTGTGATTCAGAAATGGTGATTGCATGCTTATAATGGAAAGACTACGTATGGCTTATGTTTTATAAATCGCTATTTATATGCATACCGATCTAATTCAGACTTCAAGTCTGCGTTTGGGAAATCTATGTCATTATTCATCCTCAGGTAATACCCTGTATAGATCTCCCTATAGAGACGCCCTTCTTAGAAAGCTCACCAAGAATCTGGAAAAGGATTCGAAAGCGCAAGCCTTAGTAACCCGGTACGAGGAAGAATGATCCTCTTGAAGTCCTGAAATAACAGCGTAGGGATAAGTATCGATCGACGGATGAGATCCTATCGGAAGGTCTGCAGTCATTCACGATCGTTAGATTGGAGGAATACACGAGGGTGTTAAATGCCTTAACCCTTATTGTTCCTTCATCTTTGTGAGTAGCGAAGAAATCGGGACCGTATATCCCCAAGGTCCGTGGGAGTATCTGGACCGTTGGTTTTTCCACATCCAGGGAGCAGCGAGAGAGTGTACAGTGTGGGACAGGTCTGAGCCGTCAGATCTTGGTCTAAATAGCTGACATTCATTGGATCTATCGAGAGTTGCACGAGGTTTAAAACCTCACATGAAGAACAACAGAGCAAAAGTCCTGAAGGGGTTGTATCGGGATATCAACGTTCGGAAGTTCGGAAGTCCGAAGGATGAGAGTCCGGACACTCGACATCAGAAATCGTGAAATTGTGAAAGAATCTGAGTCGTTCGTCTGAGAGCGGACATGTGTCGCGAGATCGCCCATATCGGGGACTCGAACATTGGGAGTCATAGAGGGAAGACTTTCGACTTCGCAAGCGGCGAAGTCGCGATAGGATCAGGATCGTCCATGTTGGAGGACAGGTGGCAGAGATCTGACCATTTCGCGTATCGAGGATTCGTGAGTTTGGAGGTTGAAGACCATGCTCTTGGAGTCACGAAGTCCCGAGTCACGAGATCGCGATGTGATCTAGGTCGTTGATCAAAGAGGAAGGACAGCCATGGGATCTGACGTCTCAATACATCGCGTATCGAGGATTTGTAAGTTTGGAGGTGGAAGACCATGCTCTTGGAGTCACGAAGTCCCAAGTCGTGAGATCACGATGTGATCTGGTCCATTGATCAAAGAGGAAGGACAGTCGTGGGATCTGACGTCTCGATACATCGTGTATCGGGGGTTCATGAGTTTGGAGGTGGAATACCGAACCCTTGGAGTCGCGAAGTCCTGAATAGCGAGAAGTAGGAGCAACCATTGAGTCAAGACCTCCTCGCCATATCGCATATCGGGGTCTCGGAGGTTGAGGGGAATCAGTTTCAACTGTAGAAGTCACGAGCTTGCGAGTTGTGAGAGCTTGTGCAACACGTGGCACGTCCGCTTGGTGGGACCCACGTGGTTGACAGGTGGTGTGACAATAAGATGCCCAGAGAGAGGGAGAAGTGGTGACAGGTGGTGGACACGTGTCATTTGAAACGAGAGTCAACATCCTATTGACTTCTCGTGCTTTGGGTTCTCGTAAGAAAGGAGCACAAAGGCCCAACTACTCAAGTCGCGAAGTTGCAAGTTTCGAGAAGCCCAGAAGGAGTCAAACCTTCTATGACTTTCGCGTCTCGGGGTTTTGTAAAAGAAGGGCCCAGAGGTTCAACCTTTCAACTCGTGAACTTGCAAGTTGCGAGCAAGGCTAGTAGTTATCCCTAGCCGGTGGTCATGCATGGAGAGCGCTAATAAGGAGGGGCCATACCATATCGGAATCTCGGGTATTGACGATTGGTGAAGAAAATTCAAGGGTCTTCGACTCATGACTCGCGAGGTTGCGAGTTGTGAAAGGCGCTTGCATTTAGGCGCGTATGTGGTCCTATCGAGATAGGGACTAAAGAAAGGGAGCTAGTGATTTGTTGTTAAGCGACGAGTAGATCTGGATGGCCAGAATCTGCGCGCCCAAATCTACGGCCAGGGTTTCATTCCGGAGCCCCCTCGCTATTCTACCTTTAATATTGGACTCACTTGTATCACTGAGTCGCGAAACACGAAAAGGCGCCTAGTTTGTTTGGATTGTGGTCCTAACCCACGATCACATGGAGGTGAACAAGGAAGAACTAGCCTGCGCTAGGCCCCCGTAGGACTTCGGGGATTCTGTCCCTTGAGGAAAAGTGAAAATTTTATTATGCCGTAGTGGGTGCGTTACACCTCCTTCTAGAAGAACATGATTTAGAAAGATTTGTTGAGGAGGAAGTTGCAAAACCAGAGGAAGATGAAGCCAAGGAAAAGCATAAAAGAACCAGGCCATGGCTAAGAGGATTATTGCAGACCCAATCAAGGATCATCTAGTCCATCATGTTTCTCTGTTAAAATATCTGAAGAATATGATGGATGCATTGACTAGTCTATTTGAAGAAAAAAACATCAACATAAGGATGACATTGATGACCCAAATGAAGAATGCGAAGCTTCGAGATTCAAATTCCATTCATTCTTACTTCTCGAGAGTGAACTAGATCAAGGAACAAATAGAAGCTATTGGAGACATTGTTGATGAAGCATAAATGGTTATGAACACCTTGAATGGTCTCCCAAGGTCATGGGACTCATTCACTCAAGGAATATGCTCAAGGAGGAAGCTAATTAAGTTTAGCAGATTATGGGAAGATTGCACTCAAGAGGAAGCAAGGCTGGTAGAAAGAGAAGAGAAATTGAGGGATGTTGATCTATATTTAGCTACTCATACAAGGAAAGGAAAGAGTAAGAAAGAACCCTCATCCCCAAAGAAACCTCAAAAGTCGAAGAAGAATCAAAGAGACTATTCAAATGTGATGTGTTTCTATTATGAAAAATTGGGACACGTTGTAAAATTTTGTCCCCTTATTCTTAAACTAAAAGAAAAGGAAAAGGGAAAGAGGCATCATGCTCATGCCACTGAAGATGATGAACCATCAAAGAAAATTGCAAGAGAAGATGATTCAAGTGATGATGACTACATCCCAATATCATCTCTCATAGGAACAATCACCCCTGGAAATGATACTTGGTTGGTGGATAGTGGTGCTTCTAAGCACGTGATAGGTTATAAAGTCTCTCTATCAAACTTAATTCATAAAGACTCACCTCATAATGTGAAGTTGGGTGATGATTATCAATATCCGATCAAAGGAGTAGGAAAGGCCTCCTACAAACTAAATTCCGGGAAGGCAATGAGGATGAAGGACGTGCTTTATGTATCGGGTATGAAGAAGAACCTTCTCTCAATTTCATCTTTGAATGAGAAGGGTTTTAGGGTTGAATTTGTAGATAGAGAAGTTCTCATGTGGCCAAAAGGAAAGACGTTTAATGATGGAGTTGTTATCGGTGTCCAAGAAGGAGGACTATATAAATTAAAGGGACGATCAGATTCAACATTGATTCACAACATTGTGAATTCAAGTGAGCTATGTCATAGGAGATTTTCCCACCTACACTACAAAGCTTTATTAATCATGAGCAAGATGGTAATAGGACTACCAAAGATTCAAGTGAATCTAGATGGCATGTGCAAAGGTTGTGCACAAGGCAAGAATGTGAAGAACCCCTTTACAAGCAGTGATAACAGAGCCAAAGGAGTCTTGGATATTGTACACTCGAACGTATGCAGACCGATGTGAGCACCATCGCTCAACGGGTACATATATTATGTATATTTTATTGATTATTAGTCACACAAAACTTGGATTTACTTCTTGAAGTCAAAAGGTGAAGTATTTGGTAAGTTCAAGGAATTCAAGGCACCAGTAGAAAACCTAACATAAAGGAAGATAAAGACGTTGAGATCAGACAATGGAGGAGAATTCACCTAAGATGAATTCTTATATTTCTGCAAAGAAGTTGGGATTAAGAGGGAGCTCTCTATTCCCTATAATCCGCAACAAAATGGAGTGGCAAAGAGAAATAATCAAACGATTATGGAAGCAGTGAAGGCCGTGATCCATGATCAAGATTTACCTATGTATTTATGGGCAGAAGTTGCAATGACAGTTGTGTACATACATAACATAAGTCCCCATCGAGTTCTTGAAAAAAAGATATCGGAGGAAATGTTTTCAGAAGATAAGCCAGAGGTCAGCCACCTGATGATATTTGGCTGCCTTGTATATGTGCATGTCCCCAAGGACAAGAGAACAAAATTGGACCCATCTAGAAAGAAATGTATATTTGTTGGGTACAATGACACATCGAAGGCCTACAAAGTATACATTCCCGGTCACCAGAAGATCGAGATTAGTAGGGATGTAACCTTCGATGAGGATGTAGCTTTTCACAAATCAAAGCAGGGTTGTGCAGAGGAATCTCATGACAAAGAGAATGGAGTTCCTAGAGACACAGAGACAAGAGAAGTGGAAGCAGAGGAATCCATTCCCGAGGATCAGGATATGTCCAAACCATAGAGGCCCGTGGAGAAGCCTACACAAAAGAGAAGACTAGCTTGGGCACAAGAGGCCATCAAAGATGTAAAGAGATATGGTGCCCAGGATGGATCATCTAGGAGAGTCAAGAAACCAAAACCATATCCTAGCTGTGAGGCATTATTGTGTGATATCATTGATGTAGAGCCTACCAACTATGAAGAAGCTGCAGGAAAGAAAGAATGGAAGGATTCCATGATTGAGGAGTAACAGTCAATAATGAAGAATGACGTTTGGGATGTGGTTCCTAGACCCAAGGAAAAATTAGTTGTGAGCTCCAAGTGGATATTCAAGACGAAGCATGTCGCATATGGGAGCATTGAGAAATACAAGGCTAGATTTGTAGCACGAGGATTTTCTCAGAAGGAAGGAATTGACTATGAGGAGACTTTTACTCTTGTGGAAATATATACTTCAATAAGGGCTATTCTTTCAATAGCCACTGTGATGAAATGGAAGGTTCATCAGATGGATGTGAAGACGACATTTTTGAATGAGCTAATAGAAGAAGATGTTTATGTGGAACAACCACAAGGATTCGAGACACATGACAGGGAGATGCATGTGTGCAGGTTAAAGAAGGCATTATATGGATCGAAGCAACACTAAGAGCATGGTATGGTCGGATTGATGGTTTTTTGATGAGCTTGGGGTTTACCAAGAGCTATACAATTCCTAACCTTTACTTCAAGGTTGAGGATGATGGACCAATGATATTACTACTATAAGTGGATGACCTTTTCTTGACAGGAGTGGAGAAGCTCATCATTGAGTGTAAGAGAAAACTCACTGCATAGTTCGAAATGAAAGACCTAGGTTTGATGCACTACTTTTTGGGTCTAGAAGTATGGCAGAGGAAGAATGAGATCTTCCTAAATTAGGGAAAATATGTTGTGGATATCCTAAAGAGGTTCAAGATGTTGGACTGTAAACCGATGGCTACACCATTGGCATCAAATATGAAGTTGTTGGATGATACGACTTCAAAGGTTGTGGATGCTACATTATACAGGTAGATGATTGGATCATTGATGTATTTGACAAATACATGACCATATATATGTTTTACTGTGAACACCCTGAATCAGTACATGGTTGACCCCAAACGTGTTCACCTGATTGCAGTAAAACATGTGATGAGGTACCTTAAAGGCACAGTGGAATATGGGCTCAAGTATGTTGCAAATAGTGAGATCAATTTACTTGGATATTTAGATTTAGATTGGGCCAGTAGTGTTGCAAACCAGAAAAGTACATTAGTATGTTGCTTCACTTTGAGATCCGGTATGATTTCATGGATCAGTAAGAAGCAGTCACGTGTAACACTCAATATGGTCGAGGCAGAGTACATGGCAGCATGTGCAGTAAGCCACGAAGCAGTGTGGCTTCGAAAATTTTTGACTGCATTATTTGATATTGCAATTGAGGCAGCCTGTATCTTGTGCGAAAACTAGAGTTGTATAACGCTGTCAGAGAACTCGATGTTTCATGATAGGTCGAAGCATATCGAAATAAGGTATCACTATATTAGGGATATGGTGCAAAAGGGAGCAGTGAGGCTCCAATATGTGGCTACCGATGAGCAGGTTGCAGATGTGCTGACAAAGCCATTGTCAAGGATGAAGTTCAAGTACTTCAGGGACAAGCTCGACGTAGTCCCTCTTGAGAGGGAGTGATGGCTTCAAATGTTATCACAAGGTAGTGGATGCCATGATGAAATGTTGTAGCTATTGGAGAGCTACCCACCGGCCATGGATGCATGCTGAAGAGACGAGGTACATATGTTATCGCAGGTTACTGGATGTCATGCATAAGATATCCGAGCTTTCTGCGGGAAACTGGATAGTCTCATGATGACATGTTGTAGCTATTGGAGAGCTATCCACCGGCCCTGGATGCATGCTGTGAAGTCACTATGGATTTCATGTGATGTATATATTTGTGTGTCCGACAATCAATGTTCATGAGCTCGTGTGGATGGAGACAGTGTTAGAGTCTGTGCCGGATAAAATACCTTCCTCATTAAGAGAGAGTGTTGATATTTTATGTAATTTCGGAAGCTAATCCTAAATGTAATTATATTGGTTATTCCTAAGTGTAATTGTGAAAGGGTTTATTGATAAGTCACGTCTTTTAGGTCTTTTAGAGTATAAATAGAGGTTATATCGAGTCATTTTGACCACTCATTGAATATAATTACAAGAGAGTAGTACACACTTATCTAGGAGGCTATTCTTGGTTTGTGTTTGGGTCTCTTTGGTCTTGATTTTGTGAAAGAGCATTGTATGACATTGTACATGTTGGAGGAATCTATACTGAGGAAAGTTTGCAGGGTTTTCTCCCCCTTGAGGGTTTCCCTGAGGATATATCTTATTATTATGTGGATATCTATCTTTCAAATGTGATCCTTTTGCATATTAAATAATAATAAAAGAATAAAATACTTTAACTGTTGGAAAAACAAAAAGAAATCAACAACCAAAACCTCTGAACTCACCAACCTACATGGGTACTTTGGCTAGCCCCTCTTGGGTAACATCTACCCCCACATTTACATATGCAATTTAATCACTGGCTTAGGAGGGAGGTGATTGAATATCTCAAAAAGTAAAGTAAATAACTATGAAGTAAAGGTGAAGATATGTCTTCCCTCAAACACATTACAATAATGATCGAAAGCAATACAAAACTATTGTAAAATAATGGCAAACCACTTGATCAATTTGGGCCTATGAAATAAACTATCTACATGGTACATTAGAGGGAAACTAATACACTGCCACTTAGAGGTATGGTGTGCTAGTGCCATGATGATAAGGAACGAGCACCTAACCTTCTCTACTCCAAAAGAATGCAATATCAATTGGTCCCTAAAAACTGAGAAGTCAGAGGGGTAAGTGATATTTGTATTGACATATCTTTGCATATATGCTAGTTGACTCTTTCCTACAATGCTTGGGGTAGATCAGGGAAAAGGGGAAAATCCCCCCCATAAATGACTTGATGATAAAATACAAATCCTCATTTGTGGGTTGGTACTATAGATTGGGACCAACCTTGAAGGCCTGCTTGCCATGATCCCGACAATAGATCAACTACGTTAACACGTCTATGTTCCCCTTGAGGGAGTCAACCTCTTCTTAAAACTTGAGGAAGCCAACATCCCTCATAAGGGAAAGAGTCTAAATCATAATGGGATGAGGAAACATATAGAGTCCCTCTCTCGAGTCTCCTATGTATGCAAAAAGGTATATGGCTCAACTTATTGTTGTTGTACTACATTAAAAATACAATTATTTATAAATTTCCTCTCTACATTAAAAATTAATGTCACTCAACAGTCCCTCTCTCGAGTCTCCTATGTATGCAAAAAGGTATATGGCTCAACTTATTGTTGTTGTACTACATTAAAAATACAATTATTTATAAATTTCCTCTCTACATTAAAAATTAATGTCACTCAACAGTCCCTCTCTCGAGTCTCCTATGTATGCAAAAAGGTATATGGCTCAACTTATTGTTGTTGTACTACATTAAAAATACAATTATTTATAAATTTCCTCTCTACATTAAAAATTAATGTCACTCAACGGCAACAATGATCATCACATATTTGATTTGATAAGAGGTATTCACAAAAATTTCAAACCCAAGCTTCAAATGATAATAATGATCATCCCCCATAATTTTTGATTTGATAAGAGTTGTTCACGAAAATTTCAAGCCCGAGCTTCAAATGCTTAACACAAAGTTGAAAGGTGCATCCGCTTAACCCGAGCTTCACATGCATATCACACTTGAAAGGTGAATTGAAGTATATAAGGTACAATGCCACTCCTAGTTTGACATTCACAAAAAACACAACTAATTCCGAATCACCACCCATGATAAAGGCCTATTCATCGGATTCAATAACCAGTGGACGCAAATGCGGTCCAAGATACATTATCGTATCGGATAGGGGTGTCATCCATGAATTGTAGGGTGGGGTTTAAAATGAAGATTAACGTGTTCAAGTGCATGGAGTTTGGGTGATACTGGGATACACCATCACAGTCTTCGATTGCTGAGAAGCTGTCGACTGGTGGATAAATAGCGTTTGAAGTGAATATTAGAGCGTTGGGCTATTTGTATTTTCCTACAGGGCCTAATATACAGGTGAGTAGCTGACGATGGAAGCCATTACTGCAAGCAGCAGTGTAGTAACTGCAGCCTCATTTTTATGGTGGTCTCCTCATAAGAGAATGAAAACTCTGGCATTCATGCCCAATTCCCCTTCCACTCCACACCCAAAAAGAAGGCTTGCTACCAGCAGAACATCAATTTCGAAAGAGCAGTTGAAGATGAAGGTGGTTAACTCAATTGGGTCGGCCTCCTACTACACAATTATGACTTCTCTCATATTGGGTTCGGGTTCGAGTGCTCTCGCAGAGGAAGTTATTCAACTGCAGGAACCTTCTTCAACTTTTGATGCAGAAGGTCTTGTGAATGCAGTGGCTGCTTTCCTGGACAAGAATCCTTTATTCGCATTTGGAGTTTCGTTTGTTGTGTTCTTGGTGATTCCCCTTGTATCGGATCTAGCTGATAGATCAAGGAAATGGGTTTCAGCAGAAACTGCTTACTCGAATCTGAGGGACGAAGTTGAACCTCAGTTGGTAGATATCAGAGGTATAGATGAGATTGAAGATGTCGGTTCTCCAGATATTTCAAGTTTCAACAAAAAGGTTGTACAGGTGACCTACACAGGAGACGAGGATGCATTTTTGTATGAGATGCGGAAAAGATTCAAGGAGCCAGCTCAAACGACATTGTACATTCTTGACATGTAAGCATCACTCCTCGTTTTGAGATTTCATCCTAATCTAAAAATCTGAATATAAACTTCGACTGGGAATTTGGCATATGCCAAAAATTTATGCGAAAGCAATCTGGAATACAGGTACGATGGAAATTCAATGGAAGTAGCTCAAATGTTGACAAGAAATGGTTTCGGGGCAGTATATGCAATCAGAGATGGATTCCAAGGCAGTAATGGTTGGCAGGTATATCGTTGGCTTTTTTGTACCTGTGTCATATTTCTTAGACGACTTAGTCTTAAGTGGTTTCGACTTCAAGTAATAATGTTTTTCGGTTTTTTCTGAAGAAAATGCTAGATGTTATCAGAATTATAGTGAAGGAATGTAAAGAAAAGATTTCCAAATCAACTTGAAGTGAAGGGCTGAAAAGAAATAGCCCATAATTCTATCAAAGAAATGCAACTTGGGAATATGCGCCAAAATTTAACTTGAAGCTAAGTGCTGAAAAGTAGTCTGTATTACTTCATTTGTCCTTCGAATTTCTCTCCCTCTTCTTCTTCATCTCCTTATGCGCCAAAATTTAACTTGAAGCTAAGTGCTGAAAAGTAATCTGTATTACTTTCATTTGTCCTTCGAATTTCTCTCTTCTTCTTCATCTCTTTTTTTTAAAACTTTGGAAGAGTGCATTTTATATTCCATTATTTGACAATGGAAGTGTACATAAAGAATTCTTACCTTCCGAAAAATGAATCTCATATTCCATTATTTAACAATAAAAGCGTGCACAAAGAATGGTACATCATGAGTCTAAGGGGCAGATAAACAAGTCCCCCTTCCCTACATAAGCAAAGAGAGCTAGACGTCCACTTGGGTGCCAATCTCAAGAGAATCTGTATCTTTCTTAAAGATGCCAATCCTAGCTGAAATCTACGTAGCCAACTTTGGTCTAGAAGTTAGCACTTCATATGAAACTGAGTAGACGTCTTACGAAGGGTTGCTGGGCATTCTCCTTTCCATAAGAAGAAGATGCAATGTTAGTGTGATCATGTCCCACACACTCCTACCTGCCTTTCGAATCATTTGTTTATTGCTAAATAGGACACCTTTTCCATGAAGAGGAGCAACGAAGAGGGTACTGTACTCAGCAATGGTCCAGGCCCAAAAAGCTCTAGCAATTTTGCAGTTCCATACAATGTGTTTAACCATTCAGGTTTGGCAAACCACACAACCTCCAGTTGTAAAGCTAGTGGCTATTATGAAGAACCAAGCACCCAACTCTTAAATTTTCTCATTCATGATAGCAGATATGCACACAAAAATTTTACCCTACAGTTGAAAATGAAAACGTTAAGAAACACCAATCAAAACTTCAGATATTCAAAAACTAAAAGCGTAGGAGTGTAGATGAGGACTGTAGACACTGCATATTAGAATTTCAGATCAATCTGGCAAATGATGGAGTGTAGATCTGAGAAATCCTAAATCTGCAAATCAAAACCAGTAAGCATCTGTAGCAACAATAACATAACTTCTCAGTAACACTAAAAAAATAATTACGATGACTACTTGTTTGCTAATGTGCTCTCCATCTCTTTTATAGAATAAGGAAAGGGTCCATGCATGCAAAACTGTTCAAGAATGGAAGTGTAACTCTCCAAGTAATGCACCCCACATGTGCTAAGAATAGGTGGACACATGCCAACACATGCCAAACATACTCCTCCATAAGGTGGCCACACCCCAACACATGCCAAGCACACTTCTCTATGTGACGAACAACGCGAACACATGCCAAGCACTCAACTCATAATTTAAATGCAAATAAGTCATTGATGACTAATCACTAGTCAAGCAATCAACTCTAGTCTATAAATAGCACTGCTAAAAATAGAAAGTCCCTAAAAGTAGGGAATGACAGACACTGATGGTTAATGGAGAACGGGGTTGGAGAAATAGAAAATTAACACTCCCTGTTTGCGAGGATTGTGTTCTCCACCCAACCAAGCTTCTCTCTTAGAGAATGGCCAAAATGGACAACGGAAGAATCCCTAGTACAATTAGCAAATCAGTGTTGCAGAGATGAAATGGGACATGCGACTTCCAGTGCAAAATGTGGCTAGAAGGGTGGGGCATAAAGGAAGAATATTTTCCTCTAGACAAGATGGGTTTGAGGAAACACTTGTAGACATGCTACAAAGAGGGAAGATGGATAAAAACAGGGCAAAAAATATGATACTACATTGACCAATTCAACCAAATAGGGGAAATCAAAATCCAAGAATACCTAAAGTTGAACATGCCGTGGAAAGAGAAGCACGCTTTGTCCTAGTTGAGGACAAGCTTCCATAGATTATGATGTGAGATAGGTAAGTGTAAGGAGCCCGAGAAGGAGTGGGGCGACAAAACAAGCATGGTATGGGAGTTGGGGGAAGTGGAAATGGAGCAACACTTCTTGCTACATTATGAGGCTTATAAGGCTTATAGCAACATCTTTAGAGGGAGAGGATCAGTGTTGGAAGATGCAAGCTGGTCAATGCTTTTCCAGAGTAGCTGCTTAGAAGACATTGCTCAAAGGGCCTCAAGAATGTTGTGGAAAAGAGACAAATTGGTGTGGGATCATTGCGTTGTAGATACTACCCCCGTTAGGAGGGGTTGCCTAGCTAAGTAGATTATGGACTTGTACAGGATGTGCCCTCCATGGTACCCTATCCGGGGCCTATCCTTCTCGTTTTAACACATCTTCCTTCTCTTCTGCATTTTTTGTTGCATTATCTTGTGCAAAGGCATACCCTCTTTAAGATGTAACCTCTATTAGCCCATAGAGTGTTTGGCCTCATGGGCATTTAATAAAAGTTCTATCTATCTGTCTGACCCTGAATGAGTTATATAACAGATTTACACATCCACACATAATCTGGCTTGTTTGATTTATAATGAGGAATACAACCAGATCCTGAGGAACGATCTGGATTAGGATCTTCTTGAGTAAATTCCAGATCTGTATAATAAATAAAAGATGAGTTTAAAGAAAATTTTATGTGGCTGTAAGGTGGTATCAGTGCCTTATAAATCCATCGAGCGCATGGGGTCTAATAAACCTTGAGGGAGCCTGCTATATTGAGTGGATTAGGGCGATTTTGGCTGTAGGTTACAAGCTGAGATAACCCCTCTTACTTCTTTAAGATACCCAGAAATTTCTATCAAAATGACTTGCTTGTTTAGACAAGATCATGAACTATGAGATTTTGGATCTATCAAGAAATGATCAAGTGTGTTTTTGACCATACATAGAAAGAAATACATCAACAATAACCACTTCAAATGACAGATTTTTGTAAATGGAAACAATATTACCTGGATTTCATTGTCTCGTATTCACCATTGATGAAGAAATAACCAACATGCATAATCTTACAAAGTAGAAAACATCCTCATCCCCTAGGGCACCTTCTCAAACCATCCACTTGCTCTCAAGAGAAATTACAAATGCAAAGTATACCAGGAGCTCGAATATTCATTCCTTAACAACCATTACAAATGAGAGGGGGTCTCTTTAAATAGAGGAAGAGCCAAACCCTCCTAAAATAAAATAATTGTTATTTTTCTAACTAGCTAAACATTAAAATATTGATAGTGGTGCCACATAGACATAATAGCTATTTTGTAATAGTCACCATGGGGGTTGAATCATCCATGAGAGAGCTCATCTACTCTTTCTAGAGGTCGACCTTCTCTAATAATAGCAAACTACATATTCCTTGGCATGTGTGAGCAAAATAGACAATAGATTTCAAGAGATCAAGCTGCCAAGTCTATCGATCCAAGAGATAGATAAGTAGTGGCTGCCAACTGTCGTATGATGTCCCAACATGGCTGTAACAGCTAGGTAATTTGCCATTATTAGCTATTTGTCACATTTTTCAAGTCAAACTTGCTGGTCCATTCTTCTAACAGCTATCACATAGTCAAATAGTCAAACACTTGAGCATGCATGTGTCTACAAGATAGTGATGAAGGCTGCTAATTGTCCACAAGTAGGTGCACCCCTTCTCTCATTCAAAATAATGGTAAAATCACGTGTTTTCTCCTCCACATGTGTGCCCAAAGGGGTCTTACTAACAAAGTCATGATAAAATGTTGTTTTCCTAGTAAACACATGACCACAAATGCTTGGGTTTC
Organism: Picea glauca; assembly: GCA_000966675.3. Taxonomy (NCBI): domain Eukaryota; kingdom Viridiplantae; phylum Streptophyta; class Pinopsida; order Pinales; family Pinaceae; genus Picea; species Picea glauca. The sequence continues at coordinate 20,734 of JZKD02S2276082.1, read as the reverse complement.
CATGTTAGAAATAACTCGTATGTGAATTAAATAATTAATCAATAAAATCTTAGTAAAAAACATAGGTATTAACCCAAAAAGTGCAAAAGCATGCCACATCCACTAGAAAGCTCACACATGAACCCAATATGTCTCCCTCATTAAAGAAATACATCATATAGCTGCTAGAGTGCAAAATGGTGGTGGTGATGTCCAAATAATATAAAGGGGGAATGTAACACACACCCTCCTAACCAAAATACCACCAAGGCATCGTCCATATACTGAAAAACAATGAAGCATACCATCACAACTGTCCACAGGTGTATGAATCGATAACTTTGCACAAGATACCTCTTTCGAAAGCACCACAACACCTATCGTAACAATCAGTTACTAGGAAATCACGAGATTTCTCATTCGACCATAAGGGTAGTGTCAAAATTTCAACCCTAGGTAAATTATTTTCTTATAATCTCCAGCAAAAATAACTTGCTGAATTTTTAAACAGAAAATTCAGACCATAGAATAATTACACACTGGCTGGAAATTAACTGGAAATTAAACAGCAGAAGCAAAATAAATTCCCAAGCACACGGACAAACTTTTACTACCCTTCAAATCAGTTTTTTATTCACTTAATCAAAACTTACAAGGGCTTCCCATACTGGGAAAATCAGCCCACTGGAAAAGAGAAAACACAGACAGAGATCTGCTGCAACCTCCTAGCTTAGCCACCCGGTCGTACGGCCTTGCGGCTGTTGCTGCCTCTGTTTCCCTTTCCTTCTTGATCACTCTCTTCACTTGAGGACAAACTGTCTTTGTGAAGTAATGCACACCGAGGAACTTCTCTGTCTCTCTGTGCAACTAAGTTACTGTCTCTCCCTTCTACCTTGCCCTTCTTTTATAACTTTGAGTTGATGACCAAATCTTGCTAACTCTAGTCTCAATTTGAGATCAATGGTTGAGATTAAATCTCAATCTCACTTGAGATCAATGGTTGAGATTCATCTAAATCACTAGTGTAAAAACTACACTTTATTAGACTTTACATAACTCAAAATTAAAAGGCTCTTCATTTTAATAAAGTGAATTACAAAATAGAAAGGACTTTGGACAACTACATGCACGTTTGACACAAACCCTATGCGGAAGTTCATGTTCAAGCTTTAATCATTTACAATCCCTCTTAGCGAGGAAGAAACTTCTTGAAGAGCCCTAAAACTGGCTTTCCCTCTGGTCTTGGTACTATGTCCCACACATCATCCTTCACCATGGCATTCCTCCAAACCCGCTCATCTACTGCTTCCTCAACATTGGAAGCCTTGGAATCAATGATGCAACTCAATAGCGCCATATAGTTCGAAAAATTCTTCGGAGGTCTTCTGTCTCTGAATGTACTCCTAGGAGCCTCAACATGGTCCTTAGGATCCCTCAATGTCTGCATAAGCCATCGAGGTCTCCTGACAGAACTAGAAGGGCCCGATCTCTCCTCCTCACCTGAAGGTTGACTTCCTGCACTAGAAGCTGCTGATGATCTAGACTCAACCTTCAGAGCTTCCTTGTCCTCATCCTCTGTCACTGGTAGGGTCTCATGCGACTTCCTGGATGCAAGGTCTTCCTCGAACTTCACATCTCCGCTTACCACAATCCTCCGTTGTGCTGGAATGAAAATCTTCTAAGCCTATGAAGTATGCTTATATCCCACAAACACACCTTTCATGCTGGAGGGCTCCATCTTGGTCCTCTTCTCTTCTGGTACATGTATATATGCTGGACAACCAAAGATGCGTAAGTGGCTTCACACCAGTGAATGCCTTCTTTGGTGTCTTGTCCTCGAAGATTTTATGAGGACTCTTGTTTCGGATGTAGACTGTCGTATTGCATGCCTCTACCCAAAGGAACATGGGTAGATCCTGGTCATCAATCATAGCCTTGGAAGCTCCTATGATGGACCGATTCTTCCTCTCTGCAACCCCATTTTGCTATGGGTTGTAAGATATTGTTAGCTCCCCTTAATTCTTGCCTCCTTGCAGAAATCCTTGAAGTCATTAGAGGTATACTCACTGCCATTGTTTGACCTCAGGGCCTTGATCTTCTTCCTTGCCTGGTTTTCCACAAGAGTCTTGAATTCCTGAAATGATTGATGTAAGGTACCGGATCTATTATAATAGCCGAAAACATAAATATTGCAGAGAATAACAATGGAACAACACAATAGATGAAACCACAACACCAAAATAATACCTTTATTGATAGGAAACAATGTTCACTTGCCTCTTCGAGGGGGCAACCTCTAGCAGAGTAACGCTCTATTACAATAATTCTCAAGACAAAACTTCTCATGACTCCTAGTCTTATTTATACTAATTCTATCTTCTAAAGATCATTCTAGAGGAAGATCCTTCTAGAAGTGGAAGCTTCTATTAGGTCTTCTTAGTAGTTCTTACATTGACTTATTCCAATTTATTAAATAGGCCTTATTAATTAATGTCGGCCTTTATTACATGGAAATATATTATTCTATCTACGTGAGGGGTTAGGGAGGTTAGGTCCCTAACATTCCTTTCCCCTTGAAAAAGAGCCTTGTCCTCAAGGCTTGAGATGAGGAAACTGTTGCAGAATGGTAGCCGACTCCCAAGTGGCATTGTCGGGAGTTGTATATTTCCATTGCACTAACACTTCCTTGATGGTGCACTGACAGAGATGACGCTTGTGGTGGTCCAAGACTGCTTGTGGCTGCAACCAAATGGAACCTTCTTCGTCCAACTTCGGGAGACTAGTTTAAGTTTGGCACTTAGTACCAATCACCTTCTTTAAGCATGAGACATGAAAAATAGGATGGAGCTTAGAATGATTAGGCAAAGCTAACTGGTAAGCCACTTGCCCCACTCGCTTGAGAATTGTATAAGGACCATAAAATTTGGGAGCAAGCTTCTGACAGTGGTCCATTTTGAGTGAAGTCTACTTATAAGGTTGCAGACGAAGAAACACTTGGTCCCCTTCAACAAATTGTCGTTCAGAACGACCTTGATATGCTTGTTGCTTCATGCAATTTTGAGCCATGGCCAAATTTGTTTTGAGGGTGCGGAGAATGGCCTCACGAACTGCAAGATTGTTGTCAACCTCCTGAGCCTTCGATACACCTGGCATGTAGGAGAGAACCGATGGTGGCTTTTGTCTATAGATTGCTTCAAAAGGAATCATGCGAGTAGCTGTATGGTAAGATGTGTTGTACCACCATTCAACGAGAGGTAACCACTGAGTCCA
>JZKD02S2276071.1:11964-27020 GCA_000966675.3 Picea glauca | reverse complement strand
ACCTAGGGATGGAATAGGAACAGGTCCAAACACATCATTGTGTATCAACTCTAAGATCCCCTTTGCTCTTGTAGCACCAAATGGGAATCTTACTTGATTCTGTTTACCATATATGACATGTTCACAGAAATCAAAATCCAGAGTGCAATTAGACATACCTTCAACCATACCTTTATCGTGTAGTGTTCGAAGGCCCTTTTCTCCAATATGTCCCAGTATTTGATGCCACAACATGGTCTTCTTTCCAGGGACAATATTGGTCTTGTCTTCTTTATTTCTCTGTTCAGGGAAAATAGAAATGTTACACCCATTAGTATAAGTGCTTCCCAACAACTTGTACAGAGTTCCACACCGAACTCCCCTCATCAACACCATTTCTCCTCTTACCATCTTGCGAGTGTTCTTTCCAAATACAATATCCACTCCTGCATCATCCATCTTGCTTATAGATATTAGGCTCTTGGCTAGTTTTGGAATGTGTAGAACCCTAGGAAGTATTCTAATCCTTCCATCTTTTAGTAGCAACTTAACCCTTCCACGTCCCAAGATTTTTTCTGTCGAGTCATCTCCTAGGAATACATCATCACCATCATATTTTTCATATTCAAAGAACCACTCCCTGTGAGGAGTCATATGGTATGATGCACCTGAGTCGATCAACCATACATCACTTGTAGATGCCAGGTAAACATCACCTCCTTCTTCAGTGGAGGTTTTCTCCTCTATGGAAGAGGTACTATCAGATCCCTTTGGTTTTTCAACCTTCTTAGACTTTCAATCTTTCTTATAATGCCCTGTTTTACCACACTTCCAGCATTTCCTCAAAGATTTTCCTGGAGACTTAGATCTACCTGTAGATCTAGATCTCCACCCCGAAGGTTTACTGAGATTCCTGTCTTGGGGATGACCTCTTATAAATAAAGCATCTGTGCTATGACTATCCATGCTTTTTTGCCTCATCTCTTCAGATAACAAGGATGCAACTACATCCTCATACTTCAATGTAGATTGAGTGGTACTACCTATTGCTACAACCAGATTATCCTAAGAATCTGGCAAAGAACATAACAAAGTAATACACTTATCTTCTTTTACAATCATAATATTAACATAGCCAAGTTGACTTACCAAAGTATTAAAGGCATTTAGATGTTCTGTCACAGAATCTTCATCTTCCATCCTAAGATGATACAACTTCTTTCAAAGAAACAACTTGTTTACCAGGGACTTTGATTGATACAAATTCCCCAAATTATCCCTGCATAGTTCCTTGGCTGTAGATTCTCTTGAGACATTCAACAAAATTGAATCTGCAAGGTAGAGTCGAATAATACTCCTTGCTCTTCTGTCTAACATCTCCCAATATTCCTTTGACATACCAGTAGCTGGTGTACTAGTAGTTTGTGTACTAGTAGGTTGTGTACCAGTAGCCTTTGTGCTAGTAGACGGTGTACCAGTAGGCTGTGTACTAGGGTCCACAACGATCCATTTTTCGTTGTCTACAAGAAGGTCCTCCATCTTCAATTTCCATAGCTCAAAGTTTTTACCATTGAACTTCTCTATCTCGATTCTAGAAGATCTTTCCATTCCTCTTTCTGCACTCAAATCACCACTGCAAAAGCTCCCACTAAACCCAGGTTTACAATAGACCCAAGATAAACTTGATCTATCAAGATCGAAACAAACCCTCAACAACAAAGGCATCCCTTTGAAGCCAAAAATGAGCTCTGATACCACATGTAAGTTTTAAACCTGTGAAGTAAAGCAATGCATATATATTCTTAATCAAAATAGAAATTAATTAATGGCTCATTCACATAGTACATAGAGATTTATACCAGAAACCCTCAACCGAGAAAACCTTTCTTATATTCATTATATCGAATTTCACCATTCACTATACAATATATATACAATGTTTTTAGGTATTCCGTAGATACCAAAACCCTAATCCCTTAATCTGGGATTAATTTACAAAACCGCTAAAAATAGCAAAATCGCTAAAAATAGCAAAAACCGCCCAAAACAAAATTTTGGGGCACTCCCCCAAGCCCCGTCAGCCCCGGGATACCGCCCGTTTTTGAATGCTGCGCGTAACCAGGGGGGGGCATACCTGCCCCCCCTGGGACCCCCCTAGGAAAGCACCCGACGCACATGGAAAATATAGAGCACTAGTATGAGGGATCGTCAGACGCAGTTTTCATATCTGACATGCCCACACACACACATGCAAAGGATATAACACATACCCAACACTAACACCACCACTTCCTATGGGCTCATTCAACTTGAGAAGCAACTAGTGATATTTCCAGTGGTCCTACAGATCAATGTCAGACATGTTCACAGTTCTAGGGATCCTCCTCTCTTTTGGCTCAAGTTTTTAAGACTCATGATCTAAACACATTTTTATAAGCTTCTATCTATCCATATTGAGACACGAAAATGAATGAAGAATATCGTTCCTCACTGGTGAATGATACTTGGGATATTTTAGCTCTTCCAAAAGGAAAAAAACTTGTCAAATGTAAATGGGTGTATAGAGCTAAGTATACATCATATATTGGAAGTGTTGAAAGGCATAAGGCCTAGTTAGTTACCAAAGGATTCTCTCAATTTGAAGGAATTGTCTACAATCAAACCTTTCCCCCTATAGCCAAAATGAATTCCATCTTCCTTGTTCAAGCCCTTGCTTCCTCACATAGATAGGAGGTCCATTAGATGGATGTTAAATAATTTTTTTTGGATGGGGATCTGCAAGAAGAAATATTCTTGGAACAACCTCCTAGATAAGTTCAAAATGAATCTAGCCTTGTATGTCACCTTAAGAAATACATTTATGGTCTTAAGCAAGTTCCTTGAACTTGGTATGCAAAAATGGATAACTTTCTTCTTGACATTGGATTTTGAATGGTTAATACCATGGTCCTAGATCCTGTACATGTGGAGTTTATCAAGAAGAAAGTGCTAATAAAAACTTCGACGAAATGTGTTCCAGAAGGTTGAAAGATTGCAGAGGCCCGAAGTCCCAAAGTGAACAGTAGTCATCCATATCAACCTTTGATTAAGTCATAGACGTTGGATTAAAGTAGTGGAAGGATAATGTAAAGATCAAATCTAGACTGTTGATTTGGTTCTAGAAATCACGCCAACCATCGGAGCAACCCTTGTGATAGGTAACCACATCGGAGAGTTGAAACTCCAAAAGATTGGATGAGAGAGAAAATGCCTGAAGGCCAAAGTACCAGATGAGTAGGTTCCAACCCCGGTCATGGGTTATGAACACATAAGCCATGAGGCACTGGGTACATATCTTAATTAACAGGCCCATGGTTTTGCACATATGGTCACATGTAAATGGTTTGAAGGAAGCGCCTCTGCAGGATTCGATTTTTGTAATATTTGTAGAGACATGGAATCGAGTTAAAGAAATCGATCCATACCTGTGATCGATTTATGAAAATCACTCTCACTAAATTAAAAGCCTTCAAAATAATGTTTGAATAATAATAGATATTATTTTTAATTTAAAATTAAGAGGTGCGTTGGTGCAAACAAGGGGACACAATGCTTCATAGCTCACACCAGTTGGAAGAGTATATAAACGAGAAATAATGGTGAGAAGAAATTGTCTCTGTAGTCCAAATCAGAAGATAAAAACAACAACAGAGTCCAAGAAGAAGAACTGATGATTCATATGAAGTGAGGGTGGAAGGGATGAGCATGAAAGGATTCATATCCTTTACTAAGTAAAGATAATGGAGTTGGTGCTTCCTAGGGTTGGTGCCTTGAAGAAGGGGATTTGTTTCTCCTAGAGTTGGTGCTCTAAAAATGATTGGTGTCCTTCACTATTCTTCATAAAATCCTTGTAATTCCTATTAATTATATTTATATAGTTGATTTTACAAACACATTTATTGTTGATCTATTGTGGTAATTAACAAAATATAAAAGTAACTAATAATTGTTGAAAAAGGGTAATACTGATTCACCCCCCCCTCTTAGTATTTCAACAATTGGTATCAAATAAGGCACCTTTAGCACAATCTAACAACTAAGAGGTAGATCCTGAATATGGATCAATAGGAAGGAATGTCTAACAACAAAGCACCATTATTCAATGGAGGTGGAAATTCTCTATGGAAAATAAGAATGAAAAACTTTCCATTGGCTCTTGGTTTTGATATCTAGCAATCTGTTGTAGATGGTTACATTGCACCAACTACTCCACCCAAAGATGTTGCAAGAAACACAATCTGCAATGACAACTCAAGAGCAGTTAATGAAATTCTAGGAGGGTTGACAAATTCTATATGTGTGAAGGTTTCATTGTAATCCAACCAAATAAATCTGGGACAAATTGGAGGTTGTATATGAAGGATATAGAAAAGTTAGGGAAGCCAAACTATAGACCTATAGAACTCAGTTTGAAAATTTGAAAATGAAAGAAGAAGAGAATATTGATGAATACCTTCATAGGGTAGATGAAGTGGTTAATTCAATCATAGCAGCATGAGAAGAACTTACAGATAAACCTATTGTGCAAAATATACTAAGGTCATTACCTATGAGATATGATGCAACCATTTCTACAATTGAATATAGGCCTGATCTTGACACACTCACAATTGATCAACTTCATGGAATTTTTACAACATATGAAATGAGAACATGGAATTATAAATCATCAAAAAGAGAAACAACCTTTAACACATCTAAAACAAAGATGAGGCATGAGAAAAAGACCAATGATGAGCTATCAAATATATATGATGAGGAATCTGCCAACTTGATAAAGAAACTCAAGAAAGGGACAGGGAAATACAAACAAAATATTCCTCTAATATGTTTTAACTGTGGAAAAATTGGACACTTTTCCAATAAATTTCCCCATCCTAATCATGAGGAAAGTGATGACGAAAGAACCTTAAAAAATCATAAGTAAAGCAACACTAATAATAAAAATAAGTTCTACTATAAAAATAAAACGTTCTTTACCCAAGAAGATAATAGTTCATCAGAAGAAAATTAAGAAGACGAATCAGAGCTTCTATTTATGGGAATAAAAACTCAAGATGATAACCATTCATAATATGAAGAAGAAATCCTTAGTGTAATTGAAGAAATAAGAAAAACTACAAAACAAAACAAGGTACTAAGCGAAGAGCTTCTGGAGATTAAATAAGCTACTAAATCAAGAGAGAGGGAAGTTTCCAAAACCATAAAAGAGTCATAATATACCATCAATGATTTGAATTTCCAGCTCCTGGAAGCTAATAAAATTGAATAATTCATTTTACAACAACTTAATGATAAAAAACAAGTATGTGAGAAACTAGAAGCTGAAATTAAGCTGCTAAAAAGTGAAATTGAGAAAGACAAGAAGGGATCACAATTTGGAAATAGTTCAAATATTTTGGATGAAATTCTCAATAGTCAAAGGTCACCAAACAACAATACTGGTTTGGGATACACTCAAGACTCAACTTCTACATCACAAGGATCTGTCAAGAAACCAATCAATTACGCAGATGCTCTGAAAAACTCATTAAGAAAAGAAGATAGTAAGGAAAATATGTTACCATTGAAAATTGTTACACATAAACATAAATCAATACTCCCTACTAGAGTAAAATATGACAAGAAAAATACAACCATCAGAAGGAATCCCCCTAAATATCTATTTATTGGATATTGTTACTCTTGCAATAATTTTGGACATAAGGCAATACACTGCAAAGCTTATGGACAATACAATCATAGAAATGTCCAAAGATATAAGAACAAAAAGTACAATACAAAGAAGATACACTATAACTCATTTTCTCCTTTGCAAGACTTCAATAGTGAATGCCAAAAATGAAACAACTATGGTCATAAAACCAATGAATGTAGATTTCCAAAATATGATAAAAAGACAAATATTTCCCATAATAAAAAAAAAATGGAAGAAAAAGAAAACAAATTGCTATGTAGCCTTATATGCAAGAAATCAAGGATGTCAGTGGTATATAGACAGTGGATGTTCCAAAAACATGACTGGAGATCAAAGTAAATTTCTCAAGTTAAATAACAAAGCATACATATGTTATAATATTAGAGTACTAAAGATAGTGGAAAGTGCCAATGTAAAGATAGATGATCTAAAAAAGAGCATATCCCATGGCATTGATAAAAAATCTCAAGAAGAAGAAGACGATGTAAAATATCAACAGGAAGATGATGATGTAGAATCTCAACAAGAAGATGATAATGTTGAAACACAGGAAAATGAACCACATATTGATGAAGAAGACAATGAAGAAACATCCTTTCCAAGAGCTCCATCAAAAAGAGTGCAAAAGATTCATCATGAAAGCCACATTATTGGAGATAAAAGTGCAGGAGTTGAAACAAGAAGGAAGCTCACTTTTGACTCAGAAAAACAATATCATCCCTAATAGAACCTAAGTCATTTAATGAAGCTATCAACAGTAAATATTGGATAAAATCAATGAATGAAGAACTAGAGAAAATAGAGAAGAATCAGACTTGGGAACTAGTTCCAATACCCAAGGACAAGAATGTGATAAGACCCAAGTGGATCTTCAAAAACAAACTAAATGAAAATGGGGAGATTATAAAGAAAAAATCCAGATTATTTTGCAAAGGATATTCCCAAGTAGAAGGTATTGATTTTGAAGAAACTTTCGCTCTAGTAGCAAGACTTGAGGCCATCAGAATGTTCCTAGCATTTGCATGCTTCATAAATTTCAAAATCTATCAGATGGATGTCAAATCAACATTCCTTAATGGAACACTAGAAGAAGAAGTCTATGTTGAGAAACCATAATAATTCTTTTTATCAAAAAATGAGGACTATGTGTGCAAGTTGAAAAAGGCCCTGTATGGTCTTAAACAAGCCCCTAGAGCATGGTTCTCTAGTCTTGATCAATACCTACAAAAACAAGGATATAAGAGAGGAACTACTGACAATAACCTATACATCAAAATTGAGGATCAAAACATGACTGTTGTGGTGGTATATGTATATGACATCATATTTGGGAGTAATCTTACTACACTAAGAAGAAAATTTGCAACCAAAATGAAAGAAGAGTTTGAAATGTCTATGTTGGGAGAACTATCATTTTTCTTAGGTTTACAAGTAAATCAAACAGAAAATGGAATATTTGTTTCCCAAACCAAATATATCAAGGAAATGCTGAAGAAATTTAAAATGGAAGACAATAAACCTATGTGTACTCCAATGTCACTGGATGTAAACTAAGTCTAGAAGACGACTCACCAAAAGTAGACATGTATAGATCAATGGTTGGAAGTTTTCTCTATTCAAAAACAACAATACCTGACATCATGCAGGCTGTAGGACTCATGGGATATTTCAATATACACCTAAAGAAACTCACTTAAAAGCAGTAAAAAGAATATTCAGATACCTTCAAGGCACCCTAGAACTTGGATTATGGTATCCAAAAGATAAAGACTTCAATCTAATTGCATATACTGATGTAGATTGGGCCGATATCATAGATGATAGGAAAAGCACCCAGTGGAGGAGAATTTTTCTTAGGAAAAATTCTGGTAGCATGGTCAACAAGAAACAAACATTCACATCATTCTCTACAACAGAGGCATAATACATTGCTGTTGCATCCTACTGCACACAAGTTCTTTGGATGAAGCAAACTCTAGAAGACCTCCAAATGAGATATAATAATCTCATTACTATTAACTATGATAACACTAGTGCCATAAGTATCTCTAAAAATCCAGTCATGCATTCTAAAACCAAACACATCCCAATTAAATACCATTTCCTAAGAGATCAGGTTACTCAAAAAATAGTTAAAATAGTGTATCTAGACACCAAAGAACAGATTGCAGACATTTTCACAAAACCTTTGCCCATGAGTAATTTTGAAAATCTTCGACATAAATTAGGAGTAATTCAAAAACCTCATTAAAAACCATAAAATCATATCAGAAGGGGCACATAGTCAGGGGGAGCATTGCCATAGGGGGAGCGAAGAAAGATCCCCTCTAACATTGATGTCAAAGGGGGAGAGTAACTTCAGAGGAGAGAAGCATCATCATAGTGGGAGTTTGTGTATAAAGTTAGTGTGTTTCCCTCAATGAAAAAGGGGGATATTGTTGGACATATTGTCATTGATGTCAACATCCAATGTCATTATGATGTGATGATAAGTTGTTATGAACAACATGCAGAGGAATATACCTATATCTCAGAAGAACATATTATATTTCACAAGATCAACGCAATGCAGAAACACCATCAGGATCAAATTTCTAATAGATCAATGATTTTGATCAGTTAGAATCCAAGTACAAAACAAAAAATCTCAGAAGGAAAAGTGCATTGCAGGGATGATGAGTTGTTATGAACAACATGCAGAGGCAAATACTAAAATGGTCGGAAGGGAAATCGCATTGCAGAAAACGCGATCGGGATTGAAATCTCCACAATAAAACTACAAAATAATAGAGGGAGAATCTTGTCCACTGATCTAGATTTTGGGACAAATTAGGACGGTTAGATGAATTCAAACTGCTCGAGGTTTAATCAGGGAATCTCACTCCGGGAGAGTTAAGAATTGGGAATGAATAACCCAAAGTCCTGAAGGCCGAAATGAATATGGACCATTGATCTAGAACTAATCACAATCGTTGGATCGAGGATTCATGAAATCCCTAAATATCTGAAATCTCGACAACTGTTGGATTGTGTTAAGCATTTTGTGTTAAATATGGATCGTTAGATGAAGTCAACTTGCTCAAGGTTTATTCAGAGAATCTCACTTTGGGAGAATTGAGAATTGGGAACAAATAACCCAAAGTCTCGAAGGTCGAAATAAATATGGACCATTGATCTAAGAGCTGATCACAGTCGTTGGATCAATTATTCATATCAACCTATGGCCATGAGGAGGACATGTGCCACATATGAAGATCCACATCAGTAAGGAAACATGGCACAATCAAATGGTGACAAGTTTCAAGGTCCAGTTGGAATTTTAGGTACTTGAAAGTCTCAAATCTAAGTGACATGTGGCAGCCAATCGGCCAATGGAAAGTCAACAGTGATGTCAATAAGTTACGTCACTCCGAGAGTTTTTCCTTTGGGGAAAAACAACAATTACCTGAAGCACCGAAGGCCAAAGTCAATGCTAACCATTGAGCTAAGATCCCCCAGATTATCACATAATCGTCAGATCAAAACGTAGTGGAAAACTGACTTTAGCTCTCCCAGGTTTACCCCTTTGGCGCAGACCAACTCTAGTGGAAATTGGAACAAAAATTGCCCAGACCTCCTAACCCCTGAAGTCCCAAAGCTTAGAAGTAAGATATGATATTCCGTCGAGAAGGAAGATTCACGATTGATATCGCTGAAAAAACAAACACTTGGAATGGTTAAGCCCACGATCCTCTCTCCTTGACATGTGGAGGTTATCAAGTAGAAAGTGCTAATAAGAACTTCGACGAAATGTACTTCGCAAGGTTGAAATATTGTAGAGGCCTGAAGTCCCAAAGTCTCGAAGTAAATAGTGGTCGTCCATATCAACCTTTGATTAATTCATATCTGTTGGATTAAAGCAGTGGAAGGATAGTGTAAGGATCAAATCGAGACTGTTGATTTGGCTCCAAAAATCATGCCAACCATTGGATCAACCCTTGTGAGAGGTAACGAGTTCAGAGATTTGAAACTTCAAAAGATTGGATGAGAGAGGAAATGCCCTAAGGCCAAAGTACCAGAGGGATAGGTTCCAACCCTCAGTCATGGGTTACAAACACATAATCCATGAGGCGCTTGATACATCGCTTAATTAATAAGCCTGTGGTTTTGTGCATATGGTCACATGTAAATGGTTTGAAGGAAGCGCCTCTACAGGATTCGATTTCTGCAATATTTGCAGAGACACGGAATTGAGTTAAAGAAATCGATCCATACCTGTGATTGATTTATGAAAATCACTCTCAATGAATTAAAAGCCTTCACAATAATGTTTGAATAATAATATAGATTATTGTTAATTTAAAATGAAGAGGTGTGATGGTCCAAAGAAGGCGAAACAATAATTCATAGCTCACACCAGTTGTAAGAGTATATATATGAGAAATAATGGTTAGAATAAAGTGTCTCTTTAGTCCAAATCAGAATATCAAAACAAAAATGGATTCCAATAATAAGAAATGATGATTCTTATGAAGTGAGGGTGGAAGGGAGGAACATGGAAGGATTCATATCCTTTACTAAGTAAAGATAAGGGAGTTGGTGATTACTAAGGTTGGTGACCTAAACAAGGGAGTTGGTGCTTCCTAGGGTTGGTTCCCTAAAGAAACAAGGGACTTGGTGCTTCCTAGGGTTGGTTCCATGAAGAAGGGGATTTGTGTCTCCTAGAGTTGGTGCTCTAAAAAGGATTGGTGTCCTTCACTATTATTCATAAAATTGTTGTAATTCCTATTAATTATTTTTATATAGTTGATTTTAGAAACGAGTCTATTGTTGATATATTGTGGTAATTAAAAAAATATAAAAGTAACTACTAATTGTTGAAAAAGGGTAATACTGATTCACCCCCCTTCTCAGTATTGCAACAGGAAACAACCACTCCAAGGGAATTAAGGGGAAAATGATACAAAAGATAATATTACCTCAGTTACAACAGGATGAACAAGAGAAGAAGTAAAAAAATGTAGACAAACCAAGTAAGTCAAGGAAGCCTTGCCTTGAGGCGAGGTAAGGTCTAAAGGCATGAAAAAAAGAAGAAAACCTTTCCTTGATATGAGACATGGGAGAAAAAAAATAATAGGTGAAGAAAAAAGAAATAAAACAACCTTGCCTTGGGTATGGGACAAGGGAAAACACACAAAAATATGGCGATTCTAAACAAGTCAACAAAAACAAGGGACACCTAGGGTAAGCATGGGATCATGAAATAGGCTAAAATTTTGAAGAAACCAACAAAGGAAATGGACCCATTGGATAAGAGTGGGATGCAATAGGTATTCAAAAAAGTGAGGGACCCATAGGGTAAGTGTGGGATACAAAAGTGGGAAATGCTAAAAAAGTTAATTAAGGTGAGGCATACATAGGGACATGAGTGTGGGATGCAAGAGGAAAAAATGTTGAAAAAGTCACAGAATGAAAGGAACCCACATGATGTGATTGGAATCTTTGAGAAAACAACAATGGAGGAACTTGTGAATGCAAGGGAGCCATTGGATAAGAGTGGGGTGAAAGAGGTGGTAATGATGAAGATGAGATACTAACATGCTATGTATTAGATGCAAGATGTAGAAATTATGGAGGAAGTAGTGAGGGAAATGTATCCACTTGCTAAGAGTGGGAATAATGATGGAGTATCCAACAAAGACATTATAGGTGACTAAAAATAGAAATATAGAAGAATTAATAACTCAAAATTAATAACTAAAGGGAAAGGACACGAGGGCCATGAGAAAAGAAAATATGCAAGACCACAAGGACATGAAAATAAAAAATCCAAAATGAGTGAGGAGAAAAGGGGAAATCCAAATGTATAACATTGCCTAGATGGATGGTGCCCCTAATTTTATAGGGGTAGCCCAAGGGTGAGGAAGGGGATAGCATGAAAAATTGTTAAAAGGACAAGATAAACACTAAGTGATACTAAGATAAGGGTAACAAGTAAGAGTATCATTACATAGGGTAGGGAAAGGTTTGGACCAAGGCATGTAAGGACTTTCCTAGAGTAGCATAGTGTACAATGGAAGTGAAGGGTTTTCCTAGAGTAGGACATGACAATAATCAAGGTGAGGTAGAAACAACAAGGGCGCACTAACGATGAATTTAAGGGAGGATGTCAATAATATAGGGAGACCAAGAGGGAGGGAATGAAAACAGAGAAAGGGAGGGGGTGTCCTTTCAAGTGTTCCTTTCTGGAGCTCCTAAAGGTGATCAATTTCCATTCGATATAAAACTTGAGAAGGATAAATACCAAAAATATACTAGTATATATAATAAGATAGAATAATCCTACAGAGGATTGAAACATAGTGGTGGACCACAAAGATTGATCTATAATATATACAATATGTAAAAATTACTTAATGAATGATCTTGCACAAAGTGACCTATTTTCCTTCTTTTGTTCACTCTTTAGGCACCTTCAACATCCACTGGGTTTGTTTACTTTGGCCCAGGCTGGTCCAGGCTTATATTGTTTTCTTATTTGTTTGCCTCACCTTTTCAATGATGTATCTATTTGAAATGGTGCAACTTTCCTTATATCTCGAACAAGAGGTAAACCAACATGGTATGAGGCAGGAATAAACTCCAACAATATAGAACCTTTGATATGCAACAAATGAATTGGTAAAATAGGTATATTGATGCAAGAGCATCATCTCACGTCAACCAACCAACCAACCAGCCATGTCAAGCGCACACATTCAAAGCTGAAGAGAGGCACAACCCTCGTTTTTGATTTAAAATTGAATGTAATTAAATGTTTAAGTTGTTGAGCTGGGAAGCCGTGCTTTGCACATGCGTAGAAGTAATTAGGCCTTTAATGATTGGAAGGATGAGATCTAGATTCGATTTGTGGACTAGACATCCATTGAATGTAATTGAATAGGGTAGGTAGATTGGAGAGAGGAGCTCGAAGAGCCCCCTCAGGTAAAATATCTTTTGGGGTCTCATTTTGTAGTAGTTAGCATAGAGAAGATAAGAGAAGAGCCAAGACCTTGTTACAGGCCGTGCTCAGGAACACCTAGTAAAAAAACAGGCATTTGCCATTTTAATACAAACAACAGTTTTTCTTGCATATTTCTGGTGTTAAATGAATGTCTGTGTGTGTTATTTTATGCTGTAGATGTATGCTAGGCATTTGCAGGGAGTTGTTTGATTTTCAGACTTGAGAGGTTCTTTGTGGTTTCATGCCAGGAGGGCGTGACATAGTACTACAGTCTCTGAATACCAGTGCATAGATGCACTCCTGAACTCTGCAAATTCAGACAAAGACGTGCCGAGGCACATAAGCTAAAATCACTAATTCAGAGGGAGACCTTGGAGGTTACCGAATACCTTGGAGGCAAGGATGTGTATGAGAAAACACAGTTGCAGACCGAATCTTTGAGGAGTTTTGTAAAGCTCTGCCAGGTGGGAATTGAGCCAGTGCAAGGAGTGCACAGAGGAAGAACTCTTTTGTGAGTTTAGTTGCAGACAGAATCTCTGAGGAGTTCTGTAAATATCTTCCAGGTGGGCATTGAGCCAGTGCAAGGAGTGCACAGAGGAAGAACTTTGTTGTGAGTTCTTAAGAAGTCACAATCACTGAGGATTCTTGACACTCTGCCAGGAGGGCATTCAGACAGTGTGCAGGTATGCACAGAGAAGAAAAGAATTATGTCAAGTTCTGGAATCTGAAGGAAGAGTCCACTGAAGGATCTTCGCAGGGTTGTTGAACACCCTGAAGGACTCAGCAATAGGTTTCTTGAGTAGATAGAGTGTGAGGAGGGAATCATATTTCTCCATCTGAAGGAGAAGGAAGAAGGAATTATTTTCCTTAGAGGTTTGAGTCTCAGAGAATCTCAGAAGAGATAGCACCTGGGGTGCGTGAAGACTCTGCAGGAGTGCATAAGTCATATAATCCTTTGAGGATTTAGGAGCAAATCTCAGGAGGGACAACGTTCACATACGCGTAGGCGAGGATTCCAGTCGCGAAGAGCTCATAGACAACATAAGACAAAGGTTGAAGTCTTTGAACATTTGGAATTCTTTTAAGTGTTGGAAGAAAAGCACCAGAGCTCGGGAGGAGCAATAGCTACCGTTGGATCAGCCGAGAAGATCTGGACTTTTGAAGATTTCACGTCCATGGAGTAGTAGGAGAAGCTTACAGGCGAGAGGATCTGAACTGTCAGATCTTGAGTGAAGAACCTGACAGCCATTGGATCTGTCAAGAGTTGCCCGAGGTTTAAACCCTCGCAGGCGAAAGCGAAAGTCTCGAAAGGGTGAAAGAATATGAGTCGTCCACTGGAGAGGATGCTAATATTATGGTAGCTGCGGGAGGTATTTACCTCTACATGTGAACCTGACGAGAATAGAAGACTCTGGAAAGCAAGAGAAACCCTAATGAGTTGGCTAATAACCCTAGAAGCCTGGTCGGCTCAAGAAGATAATTTATATTAGGATATTAGCCTCCAAGAGAAGAAGTTGGCCAAAATTAATAATAATATACTGAAAAGACACATACCCAGAAGGAGAAGTCGGCCCCAACAAACTGGCAGGATTACTATAAATACAGGGCACCAGTTCTCATTTGTAGCATCTCAACAGTTGCAGACAGAGCCAGTTCTACGCAGCAATTTCCCAATTAGTGTGCACTGTAGTTCTAGTCTGGTGCACAGGTTTGGAGGAGGGTTGCAGGTGCAGCTATAGTAGTAGCTATTTTCAGTATTGTCTTGGATATATCTTGGCTAGGGTTTGGGACTATCTGATCAGTCTTTTGTGTTGCACTATCCTTGGGGAGAGATGCACTGCCCTTTGTTTGGCTATCTAGCCTAGGGTTTGCTTCTGGAGGAATTCTCAGTCAAGGTTAAGGTGCTCGGAGGGAGGCTTCGGCCTGTGGTTGGGTGACGAGGGTATCGTCAATGGTAAAATGAGCACACCATATTCTATATTCTAATAGGTTATGGGACCACACCCCTTCAGTCAGCCTAAAATGCTGGAAGGAAATATAACCGCTAGACATTGAGCTCGTTGAGGAACTGCCTCTAGGGTTACTAGTAGGAGCAGTTTCCAGAAGCACTATAGCTAGGATTACTAGCAGAAGCAGTTGCAGAAACCCTAAACCTCTTTTCGAGGCACCTTAAGTGACGACATTGACCTAAACTCCAGATAGATCAGTGCACCCTAGCCTAATGCATCTCCTGGTACTCTCAAAAGGCCAAGACGTGAAGTTTGAATTTCTGGTCAAATCTAGGGTTTGACCAAGTCAAGCAAGCCATGATGAACTCTATGAAGTCTGAGAACAATCTAGATGGAGCCTCTAACTTCA
>JZKD02S2276070.1:368869-390097 GCA_000966675.3 Picea glauca | reverse complement strand
GTTTATGTAGTTTAAATATAACCTAGTTCTTGGAATCATTGGATTGATTTATATATTGTAAATGGAAAGTATGTCTATACATTCATTCCACTATATCCCTCATAGTTCTATAAAAGTTTACCGCCCTTTGATTAATATCCAACACCACTCCAGATGAGATAAGGACCAATTCATGATCATTTACATCTTCAATGTTAATTAATTTTGTTTTGTTATGATGACATTTTACTCCCTCATTGTTGGTTCTTATAGAACATTAAACATATGTGAATTAACAGATTGTTTGAAACACGTGAACTAATATTCCTAAGTATATTATTAATGAAAATTCAAAAGAAAAAATCATATTGAATAATATTTTTTCATTCATGCCCCCGGGGGGGCAGCTCGATTGGCAAGTGCCGTGAAAATGAAGTTTCATGAGGTTTCGAGTTCAATTCCCCCCGACTTACCTTGTGTGCCACGTAAGGGGCATCGTGGGCACACCTGGAGGTTATAGTGGTAGCAGTTGGATAACACGGCCACATGTAACGCGAGCACGTGCCCAACTAGTTGATGATTCCTCCAGACAAAAAAAATAAATAAAAATAAAAATAAATAAAAAAATTCATTCATCTAATTCATCCCTCTACAATTTTTCCATCAAGCGTTTACACTCTTCTGCACTTAGATCAGAAATTATTTTATCAAGTTTCTTCATTTTTGTTATCTTTTTAGATTGGGAGGTACTCTGCATGTTTTGTCCTGTATGAGGATGTTACCTTATGTTAACACTACTAGGCACTTAACTTTGTAATGGGTTTTTATAAATTTGTAAAGTGGTTCTTTTAATAAAGTGTACCTTCTATTAATAAAGTGACTTTATTTCATAAAATGCACTCATGTAATAAAGCGAAATGTACTTTAATATTTTAAGCGATTTATTTTGGAGGGAATGAATTATGACCTTTGATATTGTAAAGGGAAGATTAGATCTTGGCCATTGGATTTAGTGTTGGGGAAGGTGAAAAGACACTTTGGAGGGAAAAGATCATTTTCAGATTTTATACAAGAATGCATTAGGTAGTGTGAAAGACAAGAAAAGAAGAGTGTAAGAGAGATTTTTTAGGAGAGCTTGGAGAGGAAAGTAAGCAGTAACAAGGGCAATTTTCCCAAGAGATTTTGGGTGAAAATCCCAAGGGAGGCATTTATGTTTTGAGTGCTAGTAGTTTTTATTTGTTGGGACAGACCATACTGTATGGATCCATATAGGTTGTACAACAAAAACCTAGGCACAAAAATCGAGGCATGTGTTGGAACAATTTTTTAGGCATCTTGTGAATAATTTTCTGAAGGAGGTCAGTCATACAAGAGGGAAGGTACAACATTTTGTTTTGGGAACTTTTGTCAAGGTGACATTTTTAGCAAATCCATACAACTGTACCGACTATGGCACAATTTTCAAGGCAGTTTGTGGGTGGGACAATTTTGTGCTATAAGTTGTTTCTCTTGTTGGAAAATGTGTTGTGGCTACTGATAAATCTTTCCTAAAGCTAATAGAATATCTCTCTCTCTCTCTCTTTGGGTTTCCCCACATTGGGGTTTTCTGTGGCATTTGCCTAAATTTCTTATTTATTTATGGTTGGATGAATTTTTTTCATTATGTTTATTTCCACTGCATAATTACTTAGAAATGTGTATTTATGCTTATGGTAATTTATGAATGTGGGTTTTAGAAATTTCAAAGTTCATGGAAGACAATTATCTCTTGGTTTCTAAGTGTATGATAGAATATTGACTTGCTGATTTTTGTCATTTAAATTTATATGGTATCATAGCTAGGGCTCTGAGTGACAATGAGTAGTGATATTTTTGGGCAAGTTTGAAGGGGGGAAATTTGTGATTGTTTTCCTTGAGCTGTGATGGGGAATATGGTTGCATGTATTATATTTGAGGATCGGTTCGATGGAATTTCCAACTATTTTAAGTGGAAGGTCCAGATGTCAGTTGTTCTCAAGGAGAACAAGATTTGGAACTATGTCAGTTCTATTGTTGTGTCTCCCACAATAGATCCTATTTCTTTGGATTTGCATGAGGTCAAGGAGGACAAAGCTTAGAGGATTATTCTAGATGGGGTAAAGGATCACCTTATCCCACACTTGGCTGAGAAGAAGACAACCAAAGATATGTGGGATGCACTTAAGAACTTATTTGAGGCGAAGAATGAAAACTGAAAGATTGCCTTCAAGGCTAAGGTGCATGATACCAAGATGGGAAAGGAGGAGAGTGTTTATTCTTATCTTACCCAGGTATCTCAAGTGAAAGATGAGATGGTGATAGTTGGAGAGGTCATATTAGATTCATATTTGGTGAGGATATCCTTGAAAGGATTCACCAAGGAATGGGAAGTCTTTGTGAAGTGTGTGGTGGGTTGTGAGCATATTCCATATTGGAGTAGACTGTGGGACGATTTCACTTTGGAGGAGATCTGGGAAGGATCTCCGAGAAATGAACATAAGACAGATGGAGCTGATGACAATATTTATCTTACTACAAAGAACAAGAAGAAAGGAAGTTCTGGGAGGGACTTGAGTAAAGTCATATGTTACTGTTGTAACCAGTTGGGGAACCTTACTTCTCATTGTCCTTAGAGGAAGAAGAAGAATAAGGAACCAAAGGAGCCTGAGACAATTTCTACAACAACCATGGAGGAAATTGCTTCCAATTATGACAAGGAATTTTCTTTGGTTACCCTAGTTTCCAGTGTCGATAGCAGAGGTTTTGGAGGTGATATCAGATGTATTTGGGATAGTGGAGCCTCTTTCCACATGACAAGAGTCTGGCAAATATTCCTAATTGTCACAGAGACAGGTCCTGACCGATAGGTGGAAAATGAAATTGGTATGGAACGATCTGTATGTGGAGTTGAAAAGGTTAGATTATGACTTGAGTATGGAGGATTCTTGGAGCTTGATGGAGTTTTCTTTGTTCCAAGCTTGATGGTTAACTTTATCTTAGTCTCAGCCTTGTAAGATGTAGGATATTGTACATTGTTCAACAGGGAACATGTCTTTATCTATAGGGAGGGAGTGGACCCGGTGGAACTGCAATTGATTGGTGATCAGGTGGACAGGTTGTATATGTTGCGAGGACAACCTTTAGGGTATGATTCAATGTCAGATGAGGATCATGAGGAGACTCCTAAGACTACAATGGTACTAAGGATTCAATATCTCATTTCTAGAGAAGAGAGTGAGTCTCTTCTGAGCATTGGCAAGAGGCTCAACCAGTGTGGTCGAACAAATGCTCAAGGTGTAGTGGATTCTCCAAGGAGCTCATGGTTCTAGATAGCTGATAGTAGAAAATATTCTAGTTCGAGTTATGTGCAGGTGTTGCAGATGTCTCCAGGTTCATAGGGATCTCCTACCAAGCACAATGTGATGGGACCAAATGATGGATATGGCAACGAGTACATCCCTCTCTAAGAGGGAGTGTTATCTTTTTATATTGGGAGGTACTCTACATGTTTTGTGTTGTATGCAGATGTTACCATACGTTGACACTATTAGGAACTTTACTTTGTAATGGGTTTTTATAAAGTTGTAAAGTAGTTCTTTTATTAAAGTGACTTTTAAAAAAAGTGTACCTTCTAATATTAAAGTGACTTTATTTCATAAAGTGCACTTATGTAATAAAGTGAAATGTACTTGAATATTTTAAGTGATTTATTTTGGAGGGAATGAATCATGGCCTTTGATCTTGTAAAGGAAAGATTAGATCTTGGCCTTTGGATTTAGGGTTGGGAAAGGTGAAAAGACACTTTGGAGGGAAAAGGTTATTTTTAGATTTTATAAAATAATGCATTGGGTAGTGTGCAAGACAAGCAAAGAAGAGTGTGAGAGATATTTTTTAGGACATCTTGGAGAGGAAAGTGAGTAGCAAGGAGGGCACTTTTCCCAAGAGAGTTTGAGTGCAAATCCCAAGGGAGGCATTTCTTTTTTGAGTGTTGGTAGTTTTTATTTTCTGGGACAGGTCGTACTGTACGGATCTGTATAGTTCATACAAAAACAATTCAGGCACAAAAATCGAGGCATGTGTTAGCATGGTTTTCGAGGCATCTTGTGAAGAATTTTCTGAAGGAGGTCGGTCATACAGAAGGCCAGGTACAACATCCTATTGTGGGCACTTTTTTCGAGCTGACATTTTCATCAAATCCATACAACTATTTGAACTGTGGCAGATTTTTCAAGGAATTTTGTGGGTAGGACAACTTTGTGTTGTAATATGTTTCTCTTGTTGGAAAATGTATTGAGGCTACCAATAAATATTTTCTAAAGATAATAGAATCCCTCTCTCTCTCTCTCTCTGGGTTTCCCTACATTGGGGTTTTCCTGGAATTTGCCTAAATTTTTGAATTATTCATGGTTGGATGAATGTTGTTCATTGTGTTTATTTTCGCTGCATAATTACTTAGAAATGTTTATTTCTACTTATGGTAATTTCTTAATGTGGGTTTAGACATTTCAAAGTTCATCTAAGATAGTTATCTCTAGGTTGCTAAGTGTATGAAAAAATATTAGCTTGTTGATTTTTGTCATTTAAATTTACAATGTTTTGGTTGTACATGACACACACTAACCAATACATGTAGTTCAACCATAATAATTTTGTATAGAATTTATAGAGAACCTGACTTTTTTGTTTTTCTCGATGTGTCATCATTATGTCGACCATAAATTTTCTTATTTGAACTCTTCTCACTAATATTTTTATCAATATACAACCTGTACCATTCAATACACGAATTATTAAATATATTTTATAAATAAATCACATAATTTTCAGCAAAAAGAAATCATTGTAATCGGTGTCGTTTTTATATACAAAGCACCAGTGCATTTATTACATAAAACACATCGGTGCATTCCATACAACAAAACACACCGAACAATTTAGTTTCTTTTTTTAAAATATTGTGAATTACACTAGTGCGATATATATAGAAGACATCACAACGACTACAGTAGAAAACAAAAACATAGAAAAAAATTAAACATTCATTAAAAAAAAAAATAGAAAAATTACACACCAATGAGAAGGAAAATTAAAAAAATTTAAAAATATATGTGACAACATTTTCTGTGTTGTTTAGATGAGAACATGAATGATATTTTTTTATACACTATCTTTCGATTTTTACTTTATTTTTTTTAATTTTGGCTTAATCAATGCGTTCCTTATCCATGAACACATCAGTGCATTTCTATAGAAAAGGTGCACCAGAAAAGTGGAAAACATTTTTTTTTTTAAAACGTCAAATTGAAAACCATTTAAAAAGTAAATAAAAAAAGGGAGAGGTTCGACTATGTTTGGGATCCAATGCAATAATTGGTCACTTTGCATCACATGCCAAATACTTATATATAGAAAAACAAACTCATTATATCTAAAATACCTAAAATGAAAATCCCTAATTCTAAAGTGATAGAGAGAGTTAAACCCTAGGGTGAAATTTTGCATTCACGTAAGAAAAAAAAGATAAGGGTTTAAGGTAAGTATGATTTTTTTTATTTTTGAATGTAGGGTTTTGAGTGAATCACCATACCCTTCAAATCCTGATTTTTTGAATATTTTTGTTGTTCCAAAGTATTCTTACACTCCACAATGCTCCTCGGTATGTCTCTCTTCGAAATACGTCTCCTGTAAATTTTGGAAAAATAATGAAAATATTGAATACCTTCTTAATATTAAAAAAACTTTGTGAAAATGTTTTAGAGTGAATCACCATACCCTTCAAATTCACATATTCTGAATAATACTATGGTTCCAAAGTATTCTTCTCCTCCATAGTGTTCCTCTGTATGTCTCTATTGCAAGTCTCTCCCCTGCAAAATTTTGCAAAATAATGAAATAGTGAATAGATTTTTAGTATTTAAATGACTTTATGAATTCCCCCTCCTTTTTTTATTGTTTTGAAAAAATCTTGCTTATTTTAAAAAAGCATTTGTTGGGTATGTGTTATATTCTTTGCACGACTAGTTCTAGTGATTGCTACATTGCGTTGGGTGCGCGTGCGGGGGTTGAAGGGGTACCTCTAGTTCATGGGTTGCAGGGGGCCTCATTTTTCGTGTTACATTTTTTCCTCAGTTTTTGTGTCACATTTTTACCTCATTTTTTGTGTTGCCTTGATTTTCATGTCCATTGTTGGGAGGTTTTTCGACACATGTTTTTTTCTGATGCTTTTCTATTTTTGGTTAAGGAATGAGGGTTTTTGAATAATCTAGGTCATTGGGTTTGGTTTTTGGATGTTTTCGGCTCCTATATGTATATTGTATTGTAAACAATGTATCACAATGAATGAATATAGAATATGTTGGTTTTCCCAGTTTGGGTTTCCAGGGGAAAAATATCTGTGTAATGTGTGTATTTTCCATTATATCTTTTATATTCTTTTATTGAAAATTTATTTGCAGTAAAATATTGTAAAAGGTTAAAATCTGTATTTGGTATCATAGATTTCTTACCTTCAGGGGGATAGATTTGTGGTCAAAGGTTCGGATTGGGATTGTGATAAGTCTTGTTACAGTGGGAGATATTTTGTATTGAGTCTTTATGTGAAAACAAATGGAGATCAGTTCAAAAATGGAGACCAAGATGTTTAATGGGCAAATTTTTGAGTTGTGGAAGCTCAATATGGAAGATATGTTGGTGGAAAAAGATTAGTGGGTCTTGGTGGATCCAGGTACTGCACCTACTAGAAATTCAACAGATGACAGGAAAAAGTTCGAACAGGAGGCGAAGAACACAATCCGATTGTGTCTTTTAGATTTAGTATTACTAAATGTTTTAGAGGAAGCTACAACCAAATATTTATGGGATAAGTTGGGGAAGTTGTATTAGTCTAAGTCCCTAGTAAATAAACTATTCCTGAGAAAGTGACTGTATAACTTGAGGATGAGAGATGGAGACTTGGTGGTAGAGAATTTGAACACCTTCAATATTGTGGTAAGTCAGTTAGTATCTATTGAGATTAAAATTTTTAAACGAACAAAAGTGTATCACTTTACTATGCTCTTTACCAAACTTGTGGGATAGTTTGGTTGTGGCCATAGGTAGTAATACAATTGCCTTGAAGTTCAATGAAGTTGTCTAATCATTGTTGTTGAAGGATATGAGAAGGAAGAACATGTAAGGACAAGGAACAAATGCATTATTTGCAAGAGGATGCTCCCGGGAAAAAAAAAATCTAAGTCCTTAAGTGGGAGATCTAATTCTAAGGGAAGATCTAAGTCTCCCATAAAGTTTGTAAAGGTATGATGGAGATGTGTAAAAGAAGGGAACTACAAGAGGAAATGTAGATACAAAGTTGAGAAAAAGAAGGGATCTAAAGAATCTCTTTCTATAGAAGAAAAGACCTCCAAGGAAGAAGGAGGGGATGTGTACTTGGATTATTCAAGAACACATGTAGATCATGAGGCATGGTTGATTGACCCAGGTGGATCCTTTGATATGACTCCCACCAGAGAGTGGTTTTGTGAATATGAAAGGTATGATGGAGGTAATTTTTTCCTAGGTGATGACTCGACAACCATAATCATAGGTCGAGGAAAAGTCAAGTTGAGGCTCATAGATGCGAGGATTAGAAAACTACTTGGTGTTCTGCACATCCCAAGATGGGCCAGAAATTTGAATTTTGTAAGAAAAATGGACGATGCAGGGATAAAAACAATATTTGAAAAGGAAACATGTAGGATGGTCCGAGGAGTAATGATGTTGCTGAAGGGAGTTCATATTGGAACTTTGTATAAGCTACAAGGAATCACTATGAGTGATGGGTGTAATAGTTCCATTTTTCCTGATATTGGAGTTGATAAAGAAACATATCCTATAGTCTCTGTAGAAAAGGTTATGCTATGGCATCAAAGAATGGGGCATATAAGAGAGAAAGGTTTTCGACTACTCCATTGTGAAGGTATGGTTGAAGGTATGTATATCTACTTTCTATATTTTTATTTATGTGAACATTGTGTATATGGGAAGTAGAATCGGGTAAGATTCCCCTCTAGTGCAACGAGGGCATAATGAATTTTATAGCTAGTTCACAATGGTGTGTTTGGACCTGTGTCGGTTCCATCATTGGGAAAATATCTGTACTATGTCTCATTTATATATGACTTCTTGAGGAATACTTGGATATATTTCCTCATTAAGAAATATGAAGTCTTTGATGGGCTTAAATAGTTTAAGTCTCTTGTTGAGAATCAAACGGATAACAAAATTAAGGTGTTGAGGACAGATAATGGTGGAGATTTATGTGTGAATGAATTTGAATAATTCTGTAAGAATTCAGGTATACCAAGGAAGAATACTACTCCATATACACTGCAAAAGAATGGAGTTGCAGAAAGGATGAACAAAATGCTAATGGAAAAATAAAGGTCCATGCTCAGTGGTGTTGGGTTAGGGCAAGAATTCTGGGCAGAGGCAGTGGGTACTTCATGTCACCTGGTCAACAAATCACCCTCATCAATGTTGGATGACAAGACTCCACAAGAGGTATGGACAGGTAAGAAACCTTCTCTCACACATCTCAAGGTATTGGATTGTGAGGCCTATGTTCATGTTGCAAAGGAAAACATGAGTAAGTTCTATAAGAAGGATGAAAAGTGTATCTTTATTGGGTATAAATATGATCTCAAAGGTTATAATCTTTGGAACCTAGAAAATAAGAAGTTTGTGTATAGCCGAGATATGGTATTTATAGAAATGAAGGATGTTGTTAAATAGGAATTCCTACCAAGTAAGGAAGAACTAGAGAAAATAGGGTTTGATTTAAAGGATGATGAATCAAACTCTACAGAAGAACATGAATTAGAAGAATAAGATCCTCATACTCCAGTATTGAGGAGATTGGTTTGAGAAAGAAGACTGTCGGAAAGGTATACTCCATCTGATTTGTGTTCAAATTTTGCTTTGTCTATTACTGATGATGATCCTAGAACTGTCAGGGAGGAAGTGGATTCATAGGATGGAAAACTCTGGGAAAAGGCCATGGATGAAGAAATGGCAGTGTTGGATAAGAATGAGGCTTGGGATCTAGTGGAGTTGTCGACTGGAAGAAATCCCATTGGAAACAAATGGGTATTTAAAAATAATTTGAATGAAGAAGGAAAAGTGGAGAAATACAAAGCTTAGTTAGTAGCAAAGGGTTATTCCCAGGTTCAAAGAAATGATTTTGATGATATTTTTTCTCCTATTGCCAAGTTAACTTTTATAATATTTTTGTTATCTATTTTTGTTGCATTTGATTTTGAAGTAGAGTAGATGGATATGAAGACAACATTCTTACATGGGGATCTGGAAGAAGAAATCTATATGAAGCAGCCAGAAGGCTTTTCTGTGAAGAGAAAGAAAGAGCTGGTAAGAAAGATGAAAATGTCCCTGTATGGTTTAAGACAATCACGAAGGATGTGGTACAAAAATTTGATACTTATATGTTGGGACTTGGCTTCACAATAAGAAACAAGGATCATTGTGTGTATTTTAAACTAATTGGTCATCATTTGATTTATTTAGTCTTTTATGTGGAAGAAATGTTGTTGATAGGAAACAACAAGGAGATTATCTAGGATGTGAAAACTTAGTTGTTCTCTAAATTTGACATAAAGGATCTTGGTGTTGTAAATTTCATTTTCGGAATGGAAATTAAAAAAGATCAAAAAAAGAGAAAACTATTGTTAAATCAGAAAAAATAAGTCAAGACAATATGATTGAGGTTTAATATGTAGGAATGTAAATTGGTCAAGGTCCCTATTCCTGTTGGTGTAAAGTTATCTATGGATAAGTGTCTTATGACATAGGAAGTTAAGGAGGACATGTCTCATGTTCCACATGTGATTGCAGTTGGTATTTTTATGTATGCGATGGTTTGTACTAAACTGGGCATTGCACATACAGTGGGAGTTTTGAGTAGGTATATGTCAAAACCAAGGAAGGAGCATTGGACAACAGTAAAAAGGGTTTCTGGGTATTTGTGTGTCACTGCTAGCTATGGATTTTGATACCAAGGAATACTAGGATTGGACATAGTGTTTGACATACATGTCTTTTTGGATGCATACTAGGTTGGAGATCTGGATCGTAGTATATCTACAAGTGGGTATGTGTTTAACCTATTTGGCGGAGAAATCAGTTAGCTGAAAAAAAGATAAGATGTAGTGTTGCATTCAGCTATAGAAGTTGAATATATGGTAGACACTAATGAAATTAAGGAAGCAATATGGTTACAAATATTGTGTTCAAGTATTGGGTTGGTACAACAATATATAAGGATATAGTTTGACATTCATAGTAGATTTTTTTTGGCGAAGAACCCAACTTATCATTCAAATACAAAGCATATTGATATTCAATATAAATTTTTGAGAGACATGCTTGAAGAAAATAAAGTGAAGTTGATGAAGGTGGACACTTTGAAGAATGTTGTAGATTCATTAACAAAATTTGTGAGAACTGAGAAGTTTTCTTGGTGTAGAGGATCCATGGGCATCACTGCCCTAGATTGTTAACTATGTAACCCTGTAACCCCCTGTATGAAAAGAAAACAAAAAGTGAGAGAATGTTGGGTATGTGTTATATTCTTTGCACGACTAGCTTGATTTGTTTCTCCTCAGGAAACATGTCGCATTTTTGCCTCATTTTTTGTGTCACCTCAATTTTCATGTCCATTGTTGGGAGGTGTTTCGGTACATGGCTTTTTTCGATAGTTTTCTATTTTGGGTTAAGAAATTAGTGTTGTTGAGAAATCCAGGTCATTGGGTTAGGGTTTTGGATGCCACTGGATCCTATATGTATATTGTATTGTAAACAATGTATCACAATGAATAAATATAGAATATGTTGGTTTTCCCATTTTAGGTTTCCAAGGGAAAAATCTTTGTGTAATGTGTGTATTTTCCATTGTATCTTTTTTGTTCTTTTATTGAATTTTTTTTTGCATTAAAATATTGTACAAGTTTAAAATATACATTTTCAACACAATGATGTGTTTATGTAAGATGCACCGATGCGTCCATATTATTTGATGCACCTGTTGTAACAAATTTCTGATTTATCTCAGGCACTTTTCGCCCAAATCGTCTCCAAGCTAAATCCCTTCATTATGAGCGAGATCCTTCTGCAGATTGGCAAGCATGATGGATATAAGTATTTCAAATCTTGATGTTGCTGGTCGCACGATTGAAAGACCCCCCTCCTTCCTGCATAAAAAGTACAAAAGACTGAAATCCAGCCGACAAGATGAACTGAGGCAATTCAGAACAAGCTTGTGGTGTTGGGAGCTTGATCAATATACCAAACTGAATATAGTATTTTCGTGGTTGACCAGCTAGCTGTAGCAGAAGAGCCTTGTCTATCTATGATTATTTCTCTGGCAAAGCATTCCCCTACTGTTGTTGATGCTATTCTGAAATGTCCATGACTATTGGATACAGTAACTTAGCGCTACATAATGGAGAAAAATGACTTGAAGGTTGAACCCATTCAAACGAAAGCCGTATGTCTTCTTAAGATTTCTATCCAGTACGTTGCTTTTGGCTAAGCCCCCCTTCTTTTAAGAAAATTATTGGTAGAGACATAGTTAGTGAAGTCCTAGATGTCACAAGGGAATCATTTATTGTGTTAGAGGCTCTGGCCAGGACTCTTTCAAATATCCATTCAGTAGAGCATGTGAAAGATGATGAATTTTCTCTTAATGGTGAGAATTCATTACCAACAGAAGCGTATGTTTGGATTTGTAACATATGTTTTCCCCAAGACTGTAAAAGTGATACTAGCTAAAGGAAACCCTCACTATGTCTGCGGTGCTCATGTTCTGGTTAAGCTATGCAAAGAGAATATGTGTTATCTTATCAGAATCGACTCCTAAAGTTCGCAGCATATTTGGTCAGCTTTTGGGAGCTGCAGGAGGATGGGAAGCTATTGTCCGAGCTTTTGAAAAAAGATTATCTGTACCTTGGTAAAGCTTCACAAATCATAGTTCAAAATATCAATTATGAAATTCCATATATATAAAAGAAAAAGGCAGATTCAGAAAATTCAGCAACAGCTGGAAGACCTGGAATGGAAAGAAGCTAAACTTTAAAAGAGTGCAAATACTTCAGCAATGAAATACCAGGAGGCTTGCCAAAAGCTGGGGTTACAAGGGGATAATGTCAAGTTAGAAATTCTAGATATGGCTAAAACACTCCCAACAACGTTTGCTGAGATTATGGAGGTTTTATGTGGCGATTATGTTCAAAAATCATTGGGATTCTACCAAACATTTGCCAATCATGCGCATAATAAAAAAAGGGAAATTTGCATGGATTGTGCTTCCAAGTTTAAAACATCTTCGTGAAAACCCTCCTGCTCTTGATGTTTTTTCAAGTTCTGAGGTTGCAGCTACCTCAGTTCTCTTGACCAATAAAGAACAGGACAAAACATTTGAGGTGGAAGTTTCCTCAAATGATATTGATTGGAACATTGACACAACAACTGATGAGAATGCTGAGATTGACTGGGAAATCAGTACTATTGAGCAATCTAAGACTTGTGGAAATGACAAAGTGGAACAGACTTTGCAGCCAGCCAATGAAAAATGGAGTTTGTTTTTGCAGGATGATGCTGTAAAAGGTGGATTCCAATCATTAGGTACTAAGGATGACGGAATTGACTGGAATGTAGAAGATACTGGAGTTTCTGAACCTATTCAATTAGAAATATGCTGGGATTAGCATCGAAGATGTTTCAGTAGTTGTGACTAAAGAACCTCTGGAATAAGAGTTATCAACAAATCATTTGAGCAATTTCCCTGAAGCAAATGAAAATTTAAAAATACTCTCTTAACCCATTTTTGGATACGGACTATAGAAATAAGATTCTTGATGATTTATTTGAGCTGAAGGCATTTTTGAATCAAATATTAGTGGAGATGAACACTCAAGAGACTTCATTTTTTGCAACACCAGGTTCAGGCAGTCTCTCATCCAACATTGCAACAATATGGTCCTGATGAGGATATGTCTAACGATGAAGTTACTCATGAGACTTATTGGAGGCAAACGCAGTTTGAAGATCCTTGTACTGAAGAAGACCAGAAAGAGTTTTCTCTGTGTAATCATTTTTGCAGGTCAGAAGAGCATAATGAAATGGATGCTGGTTCTTCTAGGTCTTACTGCACAGAGAAATTATGGCATGCTCCAGTGAAAAGAACTACCTCGATTGCATCCGTTGGGCCTAAGTCACCAGGACATGTTAAGAAAAACGGAAATGAATATTGTTGGATTGTGATTATCTCGTGTTGAGCCACCTTTGAGGTAGGAAGTAGTGAAAGATATGTTGGATACAGAGTCTAATATGTGGAGTCGTTGATCATGTTACTGGCCATTGAAAATCATTGCAAATTGACTAAGACCTCCGATAGAAGATGGAATAAGCCCGCTCAATTCATTCTCCTGAAGATGAAGAGTCGTGATCTTCCCTATGGAGGGTGGGATGTTGCCACTGAATTTTTTATTAGTGAGATACAAGACAACATACCCATAGAATCTGGTATGGTACTTGTAAACTAGTTATCAGACATATCCAACGACCGCAGAGAGATCAATTCTCCTATAGATCGAGGAATGTGGCCTCCGAGAATGTTTCCATGGAGATCGAGAATTGTGAGCTTGGAGAGATGGTCTATTGAGGCAGGAACAGAAACTTTCAACCTATTGGGGTAGAGATTCAAAATGCGCAGCTTCCTTATTCCTTCAAAACTATCTGGTATGCTTCCTCTGAGCCCGTTCTCAGACAGATCCAATTCCTGAAGACTGTGCAGATATGCCAAAAATGAAGGGACCAAATCGTCGAGATTATTGGTGTTGAGATGGAGCTTGCCTCCTGAGATTCACAAGCGACAAGGGAATAGAGCCAGTGCTTTATTCCAAGGCCCCCATTTCCAAAATTTTGAGAAACTAGAGATCTCCCAGGGAGTCTGATAGTGTGCCCTTCATTTGGGTATCCGATATGAAGTCTTCTCCCGATAGAAACCCCGGCAGCAGAAGCCCCATAACGTGCTCAGTTTGTCTATTGCATGATATTCCTTGCCAGTGGTAGCAGTTGGAGAAGTTCCATGACCGCAAATTCCCTGAGGTGTCATCGACAATCTCGCCTAGAAATGCTGAAATGTTCATGGTAGCCAGGGCACTGGGCAGGCAGTAGTGGGGATTCGGGAATGTCAGAACTTTTATGGCCCATGAAATGAGTGCTTTAACGCACTTTTGATATTTTCTCGGTAATGCTACCAACCAGCTATCAAGATGTTGTTGATAATTTGTTTGTATCCAGTAAACAAGGGGAGCATTATGTCCACTTGTCAAGGATTAGCAACGGTTTAATGACGCTGGCAGCCATCTGGTAGTCAAGAGTTTTATTTTTCCTTTTAAAAGACTGATGTATGTAACAAGAAAAAGGAGGTCCAGGAGTGTTGGGGGGCGCATGAGTGCAATGTTGGGGGGAAAACTTCTATAAAGAGGGTTTCATTGTAATGACTAAGTTATTTTGTAAACTAGATTGGAGTAATAAAGATGATTTTTGCTTGAGACTGTGAGATTCATCATGGTCGATTTCTTTTAGCATGTTTTCCTCTTTTTCAGCTATGTTAAATTAGTTTCAAATTCATTTGATATGATCTTTACTCACAGTTGATGTGTTATCTTTTCATAATGTTATTTCTTCCTTATTTCGTCACAACTGCGTTTCATTTCATTTTCCTCTCACTGATGGGCTTCGTTATACTTTAGTACCACCACTACTATAACGAATGGATTTGGGTTTTCTGTAATTGTTTATTGTCTTTCCTCTGCACCATCTATCAGCGGGTGTAAGACCAATCTGCATTTTAAGAATTCTGCATATATTCTTTGCTACATCAGCCTTTCCTTTTTCTTTCCACTACCGCATCATGATTTATCAAAGTGCTGAAAGATATACTTACTTTGCCTCACTTTTCGCAAGTTGAATGATCTCTGCTATTGTCTCCTTTCTTCGGTTTTCATTTGACTCCATGCCCAATGGACCATTTCCCTGGTTTGACCCCCAAACTCCAAAAATCCAAGACCATCATTTACCCATAAATCTTCCCACTTTTTCACGCTTACTCAAATTCCTATTGTGACATTTTTTGAGAGATCCCTCTCGGGTTGGAGGAGGGCAGCTTCCAATCCAAAGTGGTTCGAGGTTGCCTCCAGATTGATTTACTGCAACCCATTTCAGTTCTGAGTGACAACATTCTGGCGTCGTTGTCGAGGATTTCGAAGTTGATATCTATCCCTGGGAGAACGACATTGTCATAGTCCTAAGGCCTGGTTGAGCAACCGGTCATAGGAAAATATTGGTTGCACATGCTCTGGTGACTCCATTAAAAGTTTCTGATGGTGATTTCATTGGCAGGAGAACTCAGAATTACAGATTTTGCGTAAGGTCGCCAAATGGATGAAGACACATGGTCTACTGTTCTTGGCACTTTACGAGAAAGTACCATCCCTAGAGGGAGTCGATGTTGTAAAAAATTTCTGATTTAGCTCAGGCACTTTTCACCCAAATCGTCTCCAAGCTAAATCCATGCATTATGAGCGGGATCCTTCTGCAGATTGGCAGGCATGATTGATATCAGTATTTCAAATCTCGATGTTGTTGGTCGCATGATTCAAAGACCCCCCTCCTTGCTGCATAAAAAGTACAAAAGACTGAAATCCAACCGACAAGATGAACTGAGGCAATTCAGAACAAGCTTGCGGTGTTGGGAGCTTGATCAATATACCAAACTGAATATAGTATTTTTCGTGGTTGACCAGCTAGCTGCAGCAGAAGAGCCTTGTCTATCTGTGATTATTTCTCTGGCAAAGCATTCCCCTACTGTTGTTGATGCTATTCTGAAATGTCCACGACTATTGGATACAGTAACTTAGCACTACATAATGGAGAGAAATGAATTGAAGGTTGAACCCATTCAAATGAAAGATGTACGTCTTCTTAATATTTATATCCAGTACGTTTCTTTTGTCTAAGCCCCCCTTCTTTTGAGAAAATTATTGGTAGAGACATAGTTAATGAAGTCCGAGATGTCGCAAGGAAATCATTTATTGTGTTAGAGGCTCTAGCCAGGACTCCTTCAAATATCCATTCAGTAGAGCATGTGCAAGATGATGAATTTTCTCTTAATGGTGAGAATTCAGTACCAACAGAAGCGTATGTTTGGATTTGTAACATATGTTTTCCCTGAGACTATAAAAGTGATACTAGCTAAAGGAAAACCTCACTATGTCTGCGGTTCTCGTGTTCTATTTAAGCTATGCAAAGAGAATATGTGTTATCTTATCAGAATCGACTCCTGAAGTTCGCAACATATTTGGTTGGCTTTCAAGAAGTTTTTGAAAAAAGATTATCTGTACCTTGGTAAAGCTGCACAATTCATAGTTCAAAATATCAATTATGAAATTCCATATATATATAAAAAAAAAAGGCAGATTCAGAAAATTCAACAACAACTGGCAGACCTGGAATGGAAAGAAGCTGATCTTAAAAAGAGTGCAAATACTTCAGCAATGAAATACCAGGAGGCTTGCCAGAAGCTGGGGTTACAAGGGGATAATGTCAGGTTAGAACTTCTAGATATGGCTAAAACACTCCCAACAACTTTTGCTGAGATTATGGAGGTTTTATGTGGAGATTTTGTTCAAAAAGCATTGGGATTCTACCAAACATTTGTCGATCATACGCATATAGAAAAAAGGGAAATTTGCAGGGATTGTGCTTCCAAGTTTAAAAGATCTTCATGAAAACCATCCTTCTCTTGATGTTTTTTCAAGTTCCGAGGTTGCAGCTACCTCAGTTCTCTTGACCAATAAAGAACAGGACAAAACATTTGTGGTGGAAGTTTCCTCAAATGATATTGATTGGAACATTGACACAACAATTGATGAGAAAGCTGAGATTGACTGGGAAATCGATACTGTTGAGCAATCTAAGACTTGTGGAAATGAAAAAGTGGAACAAAATTTGCAGCCAACCAATGAAAAAATGGAGTTTGTTTTTGCAGGATGATGTTGTAAAAGGTGGATTCCAGTCATTAGGTACTAAGGATGACGGAATTGACTGGAATGTAGAAGATACTGGATTTTCTGAACCTATTCTATCAGAAATATGCTGGGACATTAGCATCGAAGATGTTTCAGTAGTTGTGGCTGGAGAACCTCTGGAATAGGAGTTATCAGCAAATCATTTGAGTAATTCCCCTGAAGAAAATGAAAATGAAAAAACACTCTCTTAACCCATTTTTGGATACGGAGTATAGAAATAAGCTTCTTGATAATTTATTTGAGCTGAAGACATTTTTGAATCAAATATTAGTGGAGATGGAGACTCATGAGACGTCATTTTTTGCAACACCAGGTTCATGCAGTCACTCCTCCAACATTGCAACAATATGGTGCCGATGAGGATATGTCTAACGATGAAGTTACTCATGAGACTTATTGGAGGCAAATGCGGTTTGAAGATCCTTGTACTGAAGAAGACTAGAAAGATTTTGTTGTGTGTAATCATTTTTTCAAGTCAGAAGAGCATAATGAAATGGATGTTGTTTCATCTAGGTCTTACTGCACAGAGAAATTATGGCATGCTCCAGTGAAAAGAAATACCTCGATTCCATCCCTTGGGCCTAAGTCACCGGGACATGTTAAGAAACACAGCAATGAATATTGTTGTATTGTGATTATCTCGTGCTGGGCCACCTTTGAGGCAGGAAGTAGTGAAAGATATGTTGGATACAGAGTCTAATATGTGGAGCCACTGATCATGTTACTGGCCATTGAAAATCGTTGCAAATTGACTAAGACCTCTGATAGAATATGGAATAAGCCAGCTCAATTCATTCTCCTAAATACGAAGAGTCATGATCTTCCCTATGAAGGGCAGGATGTTGCCACTGAATTTGTTATTAGTGAGATACAAGACAACATACCCATAGAATCCGGTATGGTACCCATAAACCGATTATCAGACATATCCAACGACTGCAGAGAGCTCAATTCTCCTATAGACCAAGGAATGGGGCCTCCGAGAATGTTGTCATGGAGATCGAGAATTGTGAGCTTGGAGAGACGACCTATTGAGGCAGGAACAGAACCTTGCAACCTATTGGGGTAGAGATTCAAAACGCACAGCTTCCTTAGGCCTCCAAAACTATCTGGTATGCTTCCTCTGAGCCCGTTCTCAAATAGATCAAATTCCTGAAGACTGTGGAGATATGCCAAAAATGAAGGGACCAAACCGCCGAGATTATTGGTGTTGAGACGGAGCTTGCCTCCTGAGATTCCCAAGCGACAAGGGAATAGAGCCGGTGATTTGTTTCAAGGTCCCCATTTCCAAAATTATGAGAAACTGGAGATCTCCTAGGGACTCCGACAGTGTGCCCTTTATTTGGGTATCCGATATGAAGTCTTCCCCCGATAGTAGCCCGGGCAGCAGAATCCCCATAATGCGCCCAGTTTGTCTATTGCATGATATTCCTTGCCAGTGGTAGCAATTGGAGTAGTTCCATGATCGCAAACGCCCTGAGGTGTCATCGACAATCCCGCCTGAAAATGCTGAAACGTTCGTGGTAGCCATGGCACTGGGCAGGCAGCAGTGGGGATTCGGGAATGTCAGAACTTTTATGGCCCATGCAATGAGTGCTTTAACATGCTTTTGATATTTTCTCGGTAACACTACCAACCATCTATCAAGTGTTGTTGATAATTTGTTCCTAACCAGTAAACAAGGGGAGCATTTTGTCCACTTGTCAAGGCTTGGCAACATTTTAATGAAGTTGGCAGCCATCCTGTAGTCACACAGTCCGGAGAAGGCAAACTGTTTTGGAACACAAAGAGTTTTATTTTTCTTTTTAAAAGACTGATGTATGTAACAAAAAAAAGGAGGCGCAGGAGTGCTGGGGGGAACATGAGTGTAGCGCTGGGGGGAAAACCTTTGTCAAGAGGGTTTCATTGTAATGACTGAGTTATTTTGTAAACCGGATTGGAGTAATAAAGACGATTTTTGCTTGATACTGTGAGATTCATCACGGTCGATTTCTTTCAGCATGTTTTCCTCTTTTTCAGCTGTGTTAAATTAGTTTGGAATTCATTTTATATGCTCCTTACTCATAGTTGATGTGTTATCTTTTCATAATGTTATTTCTTCCTTATTTCGTCACAACTGCGTTTCATTTCATTTTCCTCTCACTGATGGGATTCTTTATACTTTAGTACCACCACTACTATAACGAATGGATTTGGGTTTTCTGTAATTTTTTATTGTCTTTCCTCTGCACCAGCTATCAGTGGGTGTAAGACCAATCTGCATTTTCAGAATTCTACATATATTCTTTGTTATGTCAGCCTTTCCTTTTTCTTTCTGCTACCACATCATGATTTATCAAAGCGCTGAAAGATAGACTTACTTTGCCTCACTTTCCGCAAGTTGAATGATCTCTTCTATTGTCTCCTTTCTTCGGCTTTCATTTGACTCCATGCCCAATGGACCATTTCCCTAGTTTGACCCCCAAACTCCAAAAATTCAAGACCATCATTTACCCATAAATCTGCCCACTTTTTCACGCTTACTCAAATTCCTATTGTGACATTTTTCGAGAGATCCCTCTCGGGTTGGAGGAGGGAAGCTTCCAATCCAAAGTGGTTCGAGGTTGCCTTGGGATTGATTTTCTACAACCCATTTCAATTCTGAGTGACAATAGCACCAAGGACATATAATTGGTTTTTATTAACAAAATCTAGAAACATGGTGTGGTTGATTTTTCAACACACCAATGCTTATTGTTAATATGTGCATCGACGCGTTTGTGGTTTATAAGTACAATAGGATGCATTTAAAGTTATTTGAACTTTTATTTTCACATAAAATAGTATATGCATCTCAAATTGTCTTTTAGGATGAATTCAAATGACTTTCAATACTTCTGTATACATTTTACATTTTATGTCAACTTATTATTAAAAAATGGTTTCAAAACTATATTCAAAGTCTTATTTTGGTATGGTCCTCGAAATGTATTTTAGATATGTACAGGCAAATTTATTGTTGATTTTGTTGAAATGCAAGGAGAAAATCTTATTATATGGTTAAATGGCCAATTCTTCAAATTCCATCCCATTCCATATTGTTCGAATTCCATCGCGATGTTTTCCCTTTCCATCTCCAATATGTTTAAAATATTTTATATATGTTTTGATTATCTGATTGGATTTTTTTTTATCCATGTCAATATAAATATAAATGTATCCAAATTTGCAGGTTGTTGAGTCATAATCGAGTTCAAATGAAGAAATTATTCCACTACCAGTTCAAAAATGTTGGAAGGTCTTATGAGGAGTAGCATACCGCAAGGAGTTGGTAGATGAAAATGGGCAACCGCTTTACCCTGCTAATTTTGACATTCCATCTTCCAGCCACAATCCTTGGTTGGATATGGTAATAATTGTTTGGTATAATTTAATTTAAACAAACAAATTATTGCATTTTGATAACTAATATCATCGATGTGCTAATGTTCAATATTTTTGAAATTAGGATACTTTTGATGATGAGCAACCTACCTACCATCTTTCGTTGCACCTAAAAACAATGACAACCTAAGAGAAGGTTGCAATGGGATCACAAATCAGAGAGCAAGCGTACCAAGAATGGTTGAATCAACCACATATTCAGTTCCCACTATGTACATATTCACCAATTAGGAATGACTACAACAATAGTATTTCTTCAAAAGTTGGCAATGAAGAAAATCAAAAAGATCTTGGAATAGATGATTACTTACAGGATATGAATTCCATGGAGACAATGTTGTTATATTCATTCTAGAATGATGAGATAGGGGATGATGCTCATATAAATGATACCATTTTTGAAAGCCTAAAATACGCTTCCACCACCCCTCTCTTTGGACCTAGTTCCTAGTCAAAGTCTACCCATCTTGGGACAATAATATTACTTTACAATGTGAGAGAAAAATTTGGCATGTCAAACACCTATTTCTTGGCAATATTGAGGTAATTGACTAGCAAGTTCCTTATATTAATTTTGTGAAATATTGTCACAATAAAATCAACATTAGAAATGGTTGCTTTTATAAATGTTAAATGACATTGTACATTAATTCCATTTCCAATT
>JZKD02S2276070.1:357815-368859 GCA_000966675.3 Picea glauca | reverse complement strand
AGTTTTGACATAGAAGTTTTAGAGAACTATGGCTTGGGTGAGTTTGGTGAGATGAATTAATAATAATAATAATTTGTTTTTAAAGTTAATCAACATCATCAAGGAACATTTTTAGCTTTGACATAGCAGTTGTAGAGAAATATGGCTTGGGTGAGTTTGGTGAGATAAATTATTAATAATAATAATTTGTTTTTAAAGTTAATTTTATCTTTTAAAATCTAAAAAGGTGGATATAATTTTTTTTTTGGATTTAAATATATATATATATATATATATGTATATATATATATATTCTTAACGATAAAGTTATTTAAATTAAAATCACATATTTCTCACAATTATATTAAATTTTTGAAATTATGTTTAAGTCATTAAAACTATTTAGACCAAAAAATGTTTTTCAAACTCAATTAATCTTTTTTTAAACAATATGGTTTCAATTTAGCTTTTTAGTGAATGTCAACATGTTGAAGCTACAATGAAGAAATGAAATCTAACCTATCCTATCTTAGCTAGGTGTTAGGAATGACTATGGTAATCAATGAGAAACTTAATCCTAGAAACAAAAGGTTAGGCAAAACATGTATATAAATACATAACAAGATTATTTTAAGATAAGTTTGTTTGGATGAATTAATAATAATAATAACAATAATTTATTTTTAAAGTTAAGTAATAATAGTAATTTATTTTTAAAGACATAACAAGATTGTTCTAAGCTATGAAATTACATGCATAAAATACTCACCATCGACAAAAGATAAGAAATAAGAAATTAAATTGCAATAAAGATTTATGTTTGCATAAGAATACTCTGTAAAGAAAAGAACATTCTTACAACACATGTAAACACCATAA
Source organism: Picea glauca (assembly GCA_000966675.3). Lineage (NCBI taxonomy): Eukaryota > Viridiplantae > Streptophyta > Pinopsida > Pinales > Pinaceae > Picea > Picea glauca. The sequence goes on along the minus strand of JZKD02S2276070.1, from coordinate 368,001 downwards.
CAATTTGCTGAAAATAGCAAGCTACTATCCAAAAGAGTTATTCTCTCTAACAAGATGGGCTCTGAAGGCTTCTCAGTATGAATTTTGAAAATAGTTCTCGAATATACAATGCTTAAAGAGCCCTATTCAAAATGGGTCTCTTCCTTTACTTATAGTAATCTAAGTAACTGCTTGTGGTCTCTTATTTGATTCTGCAAGAAGACGTTATAATTCTTTTCAGCTTCCCCTTCTCAAATGATATTGACAAGTTTTAGAATAGGACAAAGTTGATGACGATTGGAAAAAAGACGAAATAGGAGGCAGTTGTAGACAAACTTGAATGTGCTATTTTTCCTCTTTTACTCTTCTTTGTCTCTCACGTAAGCTTCCCAGGCTTCATGTTGTCCTCTGATAGATATGACCTTGTAGTACAACAGTTCTTCCAGGGTGGCTTCATGGGAGGATGAGTTGTTGGAAAGGGTTTTCATGTCCCTCTTCAAGTTAGCCATGAAAGCTTGGAACATAGTTTTTGTTTTGGATAACTTAGATAGATTATCCTCCATCAAGTTTGTTGTCACATTTTTGGCTATCTCAATGTCCTCTTGCCTTTACTTCATATTTTGTTAGATTTCTTCAAAGAGATGATCTTTTGTCCTGGTATTTTTGAGTGGCTCAATAGGAGGTATATTCCCTTTATGTGTCAAAATGTGCATTGCCTTGTGGAGTTGCGTGCAGATGGGGAGGGAGCTCTTTGTTTTCTTTTTGTATTTATCTCTAGCTTGTTGGAATCGATCAAGGGAAACATAATCAATTATTCTTTCCCATTCCAAGGGGCATAATAGCTCGGTCGAAGAATCTAGGTTCTTGATGATCCATCGTTGCATACCATTCAAGCCTTCATGGGTGGAGACAAATTGGATGTTCTTGGCCTATACCGAGCTATGTTGAGATATAATTTTTGCTTATAGGAAGACTTCAAGGTGGCCGTAAATATCTGTATTTGTCTCATTTATCTCTTCCTTGACCCTCTAAGAAAATACATGTTGATCTATATGTAGCTTAATACCTATCTTCTTCTGATATCTCTTTACTTAGAATTTTTTTGAGTCATCGTGGGTTTGTTCACGAAGGGAAATACTTTCATTCCAAAAGAACTTTGCATTATACAAAACACACCTCTCTTCTCTTGCACATAAAAATTGCATCAAGAATTAACCATTTTCTTGATATATCTCGGGCTCCCAGGTTCACGGACTTGTGGTTTTACTTGCCTTTATTTTTAAGTCCACTATCACCAAGACTTAACCATTTTCTTCATATCTTTTACATCGCAGGTTTGTGGGTTCTCGGACTCAAGGATTCATCCTCATATTTTCTCAATGTCCGCCACCCCACTACCACGCCATTTTTTATCCCTTACCTTTTGTCACATATTTAAATATTTATTTAATGATATTCGTACAATAATTAATTGCTAATTGAATTTTGAAAAGGTCGTTATTGATTGTATATTTCTCGAGGTAATATCATTTAATTTGTCTTAACTTCTCCATTGAAAAGGACTTAAGTCATATTACTGAAGAAGATTTTGTTTCAATATTCTAAGGAATTATACGTAGATTTTTTGAGCTACACTAGAATGGCCATGAGAAAGAAATAGTTTTGTTGAGATACAATGAACCTGTTAGCACAAGAAGATTACAATTTTCACTAGTGAAGGTCTTACTGGTATTTCACAACATTTCCCCTATCAGAAAGAAATGAGGATAAGACTTGGACATCAATTATTTCTCTGGTTCGATGCGTTCCTGAAGTTTTCGATTGCAAAGACATAGTCTCCTAGTGTGTTGATAAGTTTATTCAAAATCGAAGGGAAATTCTACTACACAACAAATCCCATATCTCTTTATCTCCTTAAAGTTTCAGGAAGACGTTGAAATGACCAGAGTTGACTATTACATTCAAAGGAGACGAAGCTAGAAGTTTCCTCGAGGAGAAGAAAAACAGATTAGAGCTTCTACAAGAATTCTTAGAAGATTATTCGGAAATGCCAGAGGATATATCCAGAATTTAGATCTGTTCATTGAAAAATCCCTACCAAGAAGAAGCATGGATTTTTACTAGAATTATAGGACAATATTCTACAGAAACCATTCCTCGGTTTTTTCTTTATATCTAATATTTTACAATCCATGAACACACGATTTTTGGTTGGGGAAATATTATTTCCACAAAATTTGCTTCACAACTATCAAGTTTTAAAGACGATAAGAAGTTATACATGGCCTCCAACTTGATATTCACTACCACTTACTGTTATATTTTCAAGGGATTGAACATATGAAGAAGGGTAAATTGTAACATTCACTTGGTTACAATGTGGTATCAAGCCCTCTGGAGGAAAAATGCCACTCACATCTTTTATGAAGTATTTAATGAATTCGTGTTTGTTTTTATGAAGCTCGTCTTTGGAGAAAATACATCGAAACTATGACAGGAAGCATCAAATTTTCCAAGTAAGAAGGGGATTATGGAAAAAATAAACAAAAACAATATTATAAGGATCTACTACCCTCATGAAAAACCCCTTTATATTCCTTACTATGTTCCAGAAAAATTATTTGTTGTCTAAGTGACAATAAAATACAAGTTCTGGTTGCAATTATTTTATGAGAAAAATAAGAAATGGTTAAACAGTTTATCCCGCTACCTTGGAAGGTCGATGAAATATTTTTAAGAGGAACTGTTAAAATTGATGAATATGCTACACAATTTGATCAATATAATATGAAATTTGTAAAAGAGATTAAAGGCTTTGACCCTAATCACATTTTTCATGATCACATGGTATTAGATTCAGTAATACACTTATTATTACTTTATATTTGGAGAAGAAGACACATACAACCATGATCATATGGATGAATGCATTGAAAGGAAAGCAGGTGATATTGAAACCATCATAATCGAAAACCCTCTAATGAAAGGAATTCTCAGTACCCTATTATTTCCCAAAATAAAACACTATCTAAAAAGAACTCTTAGTCTACAACATACTAACAAGAAAATTCATTCTTCAATGAATAATTTAGATGATGGAGGTGATAAAAACCCTCGTGAGGGAAAATCAGAAAAGTCTCATAAATTGCAAGTAAAAATAAAGAGGACCAAGTAAAAATGAGTGGGGTGAGTTTTCTTAAATGAATTAATAGTAATAATAATTTGTTTTTAAAAATAAGTTTATCTTTTAAAGTCCATAAAGGTGTATAAATTTTATTTTTTTGGATTTAAACTTGTAATTTAAAATATATATATATATATATATATATATATATATATATATATATATATATATATATATATATATATATTCTTAATTATAAATTTATTTAAATTTAATTGTTAAAATTTAAATCATATATTTTTCATAATTAGATTAAATTTATGAAATTATGTTCACATGATTAAAACTATTTAGATAAAAAAAAAAAATCCAAACTCAATTAATCTTTCTTTAAACAATATGGTTTCAATTTAGCTTTTTTTTTAGTGAATGTCAACTTGACTATGAAGAAATTAAATCTAACCTATCCTATCTTAGCTAGGAGTGACTATGGTAACCAAAGGGAAGCCAAAAATCCAACTATTCTTGATTTTAATGGTAAAGTCTACATACCCTGGAGCAACACAAAAAGAACAAGTTTCATGGTCCAATAAAGTCACTACTAGTGCTAGTGCCAATGTGGCACCTTATTTGAGCTTGAATTACATTGATGGGAATGACTGGGTCAAAGAGAGTACATGACCTTTCTGGCACAACAAATCAACAACATCCATGACCATTCTTAGTTTTGTGAGAGAGGTTGTAGAGAACGTATCTTAATTTTGTATGGCTTGGGTGAGTTTCCTTAAATGAATTAATAATAATAATAATTTATTTTTAAAATTAAATTTATTGTTTAAAGTCCAGAAAGATGTATAGTTTTTTTTTTTTTTGGATTTAAACTTGTAACTTCTTAAAAAAGCATATATTCATAACCATAAATTTATTTAAGTTTAATGATTAAAACTTAAATCATATATTTTTCACAATTACATTAAATTTTTGAAATTATGTCTACATCATTAAAACTATTTAGATCAAGGCCTACAACTTGATATTCATTATCACTCACTATCATATTTTCAAGGGATTGGACATAGGAAGAAGGGAAAATTGTAACGCTGACCGGGTCACAATGTGGTATCAATCCCCGTGGAGGAAAAATGCCTCTTACATATTTTATGAAGTATATAATGAATTCGTGTTTTTTTTTATGAAGGTCGTATTTGGAGAAAATACATCTAGACTATCACAAGAAGCATCAACGTTTCCAGGTAAGAAGGGGATTATGGAAAAAATAGACAAATACAATATTATAAGGATCTACTACTCTCATGAAAAACCCCTTTATCTTCCTTACTATGTTCCAAAAAAATTGTTTGTTGTTGAAGTGGTAAGACAATACAAGTCCTCGTTGCATTTATTTTATGAGAAAAATAAGAAGAAATTTATCCCACTACCTTGGAAGGTCGACGAAATATTTCTAAGAGGAACTGTTAAAATTGATGAATATGCTACACAATTTGATCAATATAATATGAAATTTGCAAAAGAGATTAAGGGATTTGACCCTAATCATCTTTTTCATGATCACATGGTATCAGTTGGATTCAATAATACACTTATTAATACTTTATATTTGGAGAAGACAACAGATACAACTAAATACTTTATATTTGGAGAAGAATCCAGATACAACCATGATCCTTCGGTTGAATGAATTGAAAGGAAAGCAGGTGATATTGAAACCATGATAAGTACCACAAATCAATATAACATAATAAAAAACCCTCTAATGAAACAAATTCAGAGTCTCATATTATTTGTAAAAACATTATGCTATCTAAAAAGAGCTCTCAGTCTACAAAATATCAACAGAAAAAATCTTCAATGAATAATTCAGATGATGGAGGTGATAAAAACCATCCTAATGGAAAATTGGAAAAGTCTCATAAATTGTAAGTAAAAAGAAAGAGGACTGATTCTCAACAAGAAAAAGAAGAGCACATACCTGAAAGTGAGATCCTTCTTGAATACATGGAATTGAGAATAATTTTTGATAAAGATTCAAGAAAAATGCCTTATTTGATAAAGATTCAAGAAAAATTATTTTTGAAAGAACCCTTTTAAAAATTAAAAATGGAAAAACATGTTCTACATTTAACCTTAATAAGTTGCTTCCATTTGGAATCACTAAGATTGATAAGGTTATAGGAAATGATCTGGACGTTTCATTAGATGATATGGAAGTTGAGAATGCCAGACTTAAATAAATGACACAAGAGTTAGAGTTTACTATAGTGCCTCCACCAATATTAGCCACCCCTATTGCAATAGTTCAACCTGGCAGGAATTTTGAGAAAACTCCAGAGTGAAATATAATATTAAAAGGGACCTCAAGCTTACTTGCCGCAATCAAAAATTTTGTTGAACAAAATATTAAGAAAATAATGTATCTTATTTTAATTACATGGGATCTAGCAAGTAGCTTTGTTTCTCTTGGTTCCAGGATTCAAAATACAAGAGAATATTTGAAATTTAACATTGAAAATGATGAAGGGTTTTTCAAGGATGAAATTACCACATTCATTATGAAGGTATTAACAATGACTGAATATGAAAGAAAACAATAAAACTTACCTTATCAAGCTTGTATAAAGAAACTAAAGGCATTTTGTATTCAAATAATTAATGTATTAAGGGAATTATCAAATGAACTCAATGAATTAACATACAAAAAGGCTGAATATTTTTATAACTTGAATGGATTAGATCTTGTGGGAAACACCATTGAAGTAGAAGATCCAAAGCTAATTTCAAGCTCAATGCTTCAAACAAGACAACAGTTTGAAGTAAGCGTGGAAAATTTAAAGAAATTATCAATAGAGAAGTTCAATAGTATGATTGAATATACTGAAGATGACATTGATAATTGGCTTGTTGAATACAACAATAAAAATGAGGATATTGAAACTACATTGAAAAAATAAGATTATCTTTTAAATTCTAGAAAGGTGTATAGATTCTATGTTTTTTGATTTAATGTTGTAACCTCTTAAAAAAACATATATTCTTAACCATAAATTTACTCAAATTTAATGGTTAAAACTTAGATCACATATTTCTCATAATTACATTAAATTTATGAAATCTTATCCACATCATTAAAACTATTTAGACCAAAAAAGATTTCCAAACTCAATTAATCTTTCTTTAAACAATATGGTTTCAATTTATCTTTTTAGTAAATGTCAACCTATTGAGGCAGACTACATTGAAGAAATAAAATCTAACCTATCTTATCTTAGCTAGGAGTGACTATGGTAACCAAGGGAAAGCTAGAAATCCAACTAATCCCTACAAAAGACTCATTTCAAATAACTTTTAAGAAACAACAAGGTTAGATAGGACATGCATACAAACACATAACAACATTGTTCTAAGATAAGTTTGTTTGGGTGAATTAATAACAATAATCATAATTTATTTTTAAAGACATAAAAAGATTATTCTAAGTTATGAAATTACATGCATAAAATATTCACCATCTCACGACAAAAGAGAATATGCGTGAAATAACTGACTAGTTGATGGTATATTGGTGCGTTCTCTTGGGAGAATATGGTTCAAATAAATTATCCAAAGCGCACTTTTAGACTCGTCTACAAAGTCATAGATTCCCATCAATTCCCGAGTGTATAAACGAAGGAGACTGAACCTGAGCCAAGCAATTCAATGCCTAAGAAATGTATCGGAGGGAATTGACGAAGCAGGTGAAATGCCATTTCTTTACTTTTTTATTTCAAGTATCAGAATGAAAATGTCAATGTGGTGATGGAATCCAATTGATCAACCTGTTGTCTTATCCCATATCAATAATGGGTTCGGGTTCCACGGTTGGCAGAAAAAGATGATTATGCAGTGGTTCAAGAGGGAAGAAAGAATTTTATAATTGTATCATCGTGCATCATATAAGAAATATAATGTTGATCATCGGGATTTATTCGTGTGCCCGGGCTCAATATGAGAGGGATGGAAAATAGGGTTGGGTTCGGGATGAGAGCATAATTGAAAGGGGGTAAATCGGGGCAAGGACCAGATGGATTCTGAATCTGTTCTATAACAACATTATTGTTGGTGACTCGCCTGAGAGTAAGATTCATACAACGCTTGGTTCAAAATTTAAGGGAAACATTTCATGGCCAGGACTCAACTAGAAGGGAAAGGATCAACATTCCAAAAAAAACATTCTAGCTCAGATTTGACTAAAAAGGCTGCGATTCCTTTGGAATCACTTCCAGAAATTTTTATAAAACAACGAGAGTTGGCCTCTTCCATCCTAAAAATTTCAACACAGTAAGAAATAAAAAGAATTCATGAAGGTACGCATAATTTTCCTTTACCCAAGAACCATCAATAAAAAAATTCTAAACAGGTATGGCCAGTACACTTAATCATTCTTTCGTGTAGGAACGATTCATCTAGAGCATTGTGTCGGATATAATGTCATCAGTTATTCGGAGTGGGAAAAGTGGTTCAGGTGCACAACACTATAGAGAAAGGTCGAATAAATCTCACGTAAAAATTATATTAGAGATTCAATGTAGATCTAACACAGAAAGTGGTTCCACAGAACTGGGCAGGACCTCTCAAGGAAAACTAATACCGTGCTTAATTAAATCCTATAACCGGAGGAAAAAATTCTGAAGTTGATATTCCATGCTTGCGCTTCCTGCTGTCTCTCGCTTTCTAACTGTGAAGATCTCACTGGTACCTCCCATCCATCGCTAGGGATACTCTTCTTCCCCCTCAGCCCCTCGAGCCACAAAGGGGCCACACACCCAAACCATAGAAAAGATAGCTCCTAGATCACCTCACAAGGTCGAGATACCACTCTATAATTGAGCTGGACATCCCAACTGCCACAAGAAAAATCAGTCAAGAAACATATCGACAACGTAACCTTATGCCTACCAGACGTGATCCATTCCCCTCCTCCATTTTTTTATTGAGTTTTCTTAGTGACTTGTTTCCAAAAACACACTAAATTATTTCTATTGGATTTATTATTAGGAAAAATCTCCCCAGTACACTAGTCACCCGATCCCTTAGTTGCACCATAAGTTCATTTAATTAATTAATTTAATTTTTCAATTTCGCTCACCCACCTAAAAGCGTTCCTAAAAACACTCATCGATGTCCCTTTATTCCCTCACATTCCCTTAATGAATGACGCCTTTCTTAAATCTTATTTGAGTTCATTTTAGGAAATTTCTCTATATACTAGATTCCTTCTATGTTCCACATCCCTTTTGCAATTAATTTCCCCTTTTTGTCTAAGTTTGAATTTATCAAGTTTTGCACAAACACAACAATTAATATTTTAAATAATTTAATCCTTCATTATTTTTTTTAAAATTAAAATTTTACCCCATTTTCTTTATCCCCCTTTATTACTTGCTTAATTAGTTTTAGTTCTTATACCCGAATTAGACCTATGTTCTAATTTCAACTAGGCTTAGAAAAATTATTTTAAGGGAATTTTATAATTATTAAACTTTACTCATGCAACATTTATTTTAAGGTTGACGAGATCAAAATGAGATATTGTTTTCTAGGTACCTAGGTTCTTTGATTCACTAATGTTAAAAACTATGACGTTCCCTTCAAGACGAACTATGTGCTCCAAATGTGCCACTCTCCTTTATTCAAGTTTCATTCATGTGACGTGCCCTTCAATATGCACTACATGCTCCAAGGGTGCCACTCACCTTTTGACTGATTTTGGTAAACGTCTGCCCTTGGAGTAAATACTCCATCAGGAGAACTTGCGGGAGTCTAAGCACCTCTAAGGAATAAGGACCCTCCCTTATTGCATTCCCCTTAGAATCATTGTGAGCGACTGTCACGGTCTTCCCTCATGATATCATGGATCTCTCAAACTAGGTAATCATTAACCTACAATTCAAGCCATGGAGAGAGTTCTAGTAGGTTGTGGCAGGGATGATACCACACCTCTCCCTCAATATCTCGGGTTGTCGTGTGTGACCCCTTTACTCCAAATGTGAGTCTGGTTAGCAGTCTATCATCATCCTACATCCATCAATGAAACATGTCAGCGATCCAAAGTCAACATCATAACATACCAGTCATATGTCACATATGAAATATCAAAAACTCAAACCATATACAGTCCAGTTCCACTCCCTGACTCGATCCCTAGTCCAAGGAGGTCCATCGATTCCATCTAAATTCTCAATCTGTCTAGAGTCATTCACACTCAGGAGAAACTAGTCAATAACACATGTCTATACATAATAACATAACATGACATCACAATCCACAGTGTCATCATCAGAATCCATAAGCAAAGCATTCAATCATATAATGAACTAGGTCACTTTCACACAAGTATCCCCAAAGAACAATTCACATCATGTGTGTGCAAGAGTGAGATGTTACATACACCCCCTCTTGTTTTAAACTTTGTCCCGAAGTTTCACAATATACAAGTGAAAAAATAAAGTATATGACAATATCTAAATGTTTAGCTATCAAGCAAAAATGGAAACTGATGATGCATTTCATATGTTTCCTTGCAGGTATTCGAGTGTGGACTATAATTTTCCCACTGGATCTTGACCTGATCAATAGTTCAACGTTGCAGCTGTCGAATGCGATGGTCTGAAAAGTGGATTGGCTCCACCATGAGCACACCCTCACCACAGATCCGCCAAGAATTCAAGTCAATCACATGCATAGGATCATTGACCTAAGGCTGCACATAGATTCAAGATAAAAATCATGCAACTTCTCAAAAAATGAGGTATGGCTAGCCATTAGGCCCTTCAAATTTATGGTCAAGTGATGCGCATCACCAAAACCCTTATGCCGATCTTACGCTTCTTCCAACCCTTTTTCTTATTTTTTATAGTTGTTCTTCCATTGCTTGGATCACTCTTGGTCCTACCACGACCCCATCCTTGAGCCTATCCTAACTCAAAGGCATCTGACATGGTCACCCATAAAGAAACTCAAATGGTGCCATCTTAATGGTGCTTTCATAGATGTTTTCGGAAGCCATTTGTTGGTACATTGGCAGAC
>JZKD02S2276070.1:328516-357765 GCA_000966675.3 Picea glauca | reverse complement strand
AAATGTCTATAACCAGGATGGGACACAGATCTATGATAATAATACTTTGCAGAGTATTATTTTAATGCTTTGAAGGTGAAATGCATTAGTTCATTAACCTTATTAACATCGCAGAACATACCAAAAGATAGGTCAGTGCAGTAATAAAATATAATAATATATCCTATGCACTTAGCACTTAGAATTATAGATTATATCTAGTATTCATTTACCCTTAACATAATTAAAGAAATAAGCAATAAAAGATTTATCTATTACATAGCATAGTCAAAGCACTAAGTGGATCTATGACAAAAATAACATAGCACAAAGAAAACCATACGAAAATCGATATATGTGGTTCACCCCAGGATGGGGATACGTCCACCAACTGCTTCGCTTATTTATTATTTGCCAATATCTTACATTCAGTTACCCCTATGCACTAATCCACATAGTCAATGTTCGCACCAGACATGATATCTACGTACTGAGCACTAGATCCTCCTTCCAAAATTAGGTCAAGGCACGGATCCAACTCTTTATCGAACACAAATCTTGAACACGCATACATTCCTTTGCACAAAGTAACTCTGTTCACACAGATCTACATTCACTTTTCTAGCTAGATATCCCTTTATACAATACATTCTTCTTTATTTATATCTTACAAACCCTTACAATAAGGCCTAAACATGGGAAGACCCCATGGGCTGACATCCCATAAAATTGTTACAAAAACCCTAGAGGACCCTTTATTGCTTCCACATAGCCCACAAAATCAGTGAGATCTGGATCTCAACTCCTCCTCGACTAACACGTAGAAGTCCAAAAGTGTGTCAAAGCTGACTGAAGTTCCCCAAAACTTGGTCAAGGGCCAATAGACCCCCAACACTCACCTGTGACTCGTCCTGAGTCACTCAGGTCTAGACAATCCTATTTTGAAGGCCTCAAGCTTAGCTCGAGCTGCCTTGACTTGATTCTTTGATGAGCCTCCTTCTTAGCGATATATTGGATCGTCTTCTATGTAATAGGCCCTTCCAGGTGTTGTTCTACTGCTTAAACAACTTGATCCAGTTGTGATCCTTGTCCATCAATTTATTCAAACACCCTGCAAGCTTAGTCTTGCATAGGTTGTAGCTTCTGCGTGACTTCCATTACCTTACCCTAGAGTGTAGTCATTTGTTGTTGTACTACGCAGTTCTCCTGGGATCTCTTCATTATTTCTACTACTATGAGAAGCTTCATCTGTGCCTACAACACGAATGCTTGCTATTGCACCTCCTATAATTGTGCTTCTAGCATCCGTAGTTCTGGATCCTCGGTGAGGCATTCATATATTTGGGCGCTCTTATCACTTAACTGTTTACATTCTTAGGCGATGGATATTATTCTTGCAACCGTGTTCTTAACGGTCTCCTCCCTCTGTTCATGCACCTCCTGCAAGGTGCTCAGTATTGTTTGGGCCTCCAATTCTGTTATCATAGCCTGAAGTTGTTGGAGGGTCTCAACGCGATTCACTATTTGAGCTTCGAGTGACTCTTTCTCTTCCTATGCTAATCCTGGCATTTAAGGACATGCTTTACTTACCACTTCTTTGACCATGGACCTCTCTGTGAGAAAATTCTCCTTTTCCCTCTGTAGCTGGGCTTTTTCCTCCTGAAGCTTCACCTGAAGCTTTGCTTTCTCTCTTTCCTGGGAAGCTACATTGTCCTGCGCTACTCATAATTGTACTAAGACTTCATCTTTTTCCTTTTTCAATGCTTCTATAGCATTCTCCTTCTCTTCCTAAGATCTTTTCAATCGATCTTCTTTTACATCCGCAAGTCTTCTCAATTGGGCTGGTTCATCCCCCAATTCTACAGTCTATGACAAGGAAGGTGCAAACGACACAATAGGTACTGTGCGAACCAAGCAAACAACTTATTCTAATTCCTTCAATTCCTTCTCAATCCTTCCATATAATTCCTCTTTCTTCTCTCCATACCTCTGCAATATGTCCTCAGATGCATCCTCCATGGCTCTGTGGACCAGACTGTTGTCATCCTCTATGAGAGTGGCCTCCAACTAAGGCTTATTGGCGCATGTCTTCCTCATTGCTGAGGGTTTCTTTGGAGAAACCTTCCTCTTCTGTGGTGTTATTGTCCCAGCAAGGGGATCCTCAAGTGGAGGGGTGGTAGCTTCACCTCCTCCTTGCTCTTCTTCTCCTTCATCTCCTCCTCCATGTCCTTCTGGTTTGTCTTCTCCTCCTCCCAATGTTCCAAAATCATTATATTCAGAAGCGTTGTCCTCCTCATCTCTCCATATCTTGGACTTCCTCCTTCTTTTTATTCTTCTTCGTCCCACTAGACTATCTGACATGTTCAACCCGGGTAACTATGGGGTTTCCTATGGTGTCAGTGTTGGATAATTCTGCATTAGCGACAGGTACAAGAAACGCCTCTGACCACTCCTTTTTAATCTACTCCATATCATCATCTGTCAGCTTGTAGTACGACTGTAATTCTTCCTGATTCTCATCTCTGTGTGCATTGAAGTATATGAAATGAGGATCAACGCAAAAATTTTCTATTGGTCAATACTGGTGTAGGGTGCACAATGTCATGCATGGAAATGATTTGATTATGACCTTCAACTGTTGATAGTATACATGAAACACTACATTGGACTACCACTACTTCGTCATGTCATTAGTGTACCATAGGGTGGAAAACTAAGTGGGCAACGACTCTGAGGGCTTGATTTCTAGGAAGGAGGCTCCTTCAAGAATTTTCCAAGCGACAAATGTGATCAAACTGATCAACCAAATGTAATGGAATTCATATCCCAAGTCCTGGACTTCACATAAATCCTTCTCTAGCTCATTGGTGAGGTAGTTAGCCCAGTTCATCTGCATTCCCTCCACACATTTTTATTCAAGGTCCACCATGAACCCAGTGACCTGTGTGGGGCAGTTCTTCCTCATGAGATTTCCAGCTAGGCATTGGAAATCAAGGCACACTGTGCCATATTGTATAGAGGATACCTGGTAACCTCACTTTCCTTTCTCTACCTCTCCATAATATTCCTTGATGCACTGCGTTAAGGAACTGTCTGAGGCCTTCCCTGGATAAAACTGTTGAGGGTTAGGAACCTTCCCACTTAAGCCTATGATCCAGTGGATCAACGTCAGATCCACAATAATCCTCCTTTAAAGACATAAGTATCCGCCATTATAGCATGCCAGAAGGATTTTAACGCAAAAATTAACCTGCTGGTGGAAACCAAAGTGCAGGATCTTCATCACATTCAACATAGTGGATTGTGCCAACTCCTTAATCCATGGCTGTGAGATGAGGCGAGGCTTATTTCCAGTTTTCTTCATGAAATAACAGTGGGGTGCCAACATGGCATAGTTCTTCTAGTATCCTAAGTTGAAGCCATTGTTCTTTAAGAGTGGGATCTTTCCTAACTGACTCCCGACTATGCGTATTCCTTTTGGAATGTACGCAATGAACACGGTGTACTCAAAATCTCAGGGGATACCGTAACGGTTAACAGTTCCAGCCAAAGGTGGAATGTATTTAGGTAGGATTGACAGGATCTGCTTCACATTATCTAGATCACCACGGTGCTTACTTCGTTGTTCAATTCTGGGGTTGACATAGCTAGAACAACATCTGTTCGAAGGGGAAGCCTATAGTTCCCTAGTCGACGATGCCTGGATACCTTCAGATATTGGTCTGTTAGCCATTAGCTTCTTAAGAAATTCTTCGACAAACTTCTCTAATTCACTAGGTTCACCTGACATTCTATCTTTCATCAGAAAGGTGGGGTATACAATAGATGGTGGGGTAGACAAATGGACATGCAGGGTCTATTTCCAGATTTCACATCTCGACATACATAAAATTCTATTCTTGGCTCAGTTAACCACGTGTAGCAAAAAGTGGTCTTGGCACATCGAACGACAAGTTAAATAAGAGAAGTAGCGTAACAGATCTTCCAACAGCCAGGAAATGCTTTCATCAATGTAAATCTATCCGTTATGGCATGGTCTCAACATCCAAAAGAGGTCCATAATCCCATAAACGCGTTTTATAACCATTCTGGAGCATCATTCTAATGGTTTGGGCACCTCCAACAGTCATCTAGATTCGCCAAGGTGAAGTCCCATTCTGCATGGACCTGCTATTCCCGCGAGGTTCAAGTCTTGCGAACCTGCCTCCTACGAGGTTCCATTCTGCGAAGTCCTCCATTTGGTTTCTGTAACTTCTTGTAGTTTTTCCAACTTAGTTTTCTTTTTATTGAGCTTCCTTGCCTTATTTCCTGTTATCTAAGTCTCTCTAACTATTTCTGGAATCCTCTTTCCATTTTTATTCTTATCTTCTCGTAGCCTATTGGCTTCGCACTGTTGAGGTGCCTTCAAAGGGTCTAAAGTTAATATCCCTTTTATTAACACTTCTTGAGTGGACATACTTCTTTCTTGAATATATAGGTCCTTCAAGCTTTCTTGTATTCTTCCAACCTTGGTAGCTAATTCCTTGACTGTCTGTCCCTCCTGGATTGTTACTTTGCTCTGTTTCTTCGACTTATCCTCTTGTTCTTCTATCAGTCGGTCTATTTTCTCAGCTATGAAATCCCTTAGTTCTTTATTTTTCTTTTTTGTATCTTCTTCCTCTGCTTTCCTTAACATCTAATCCTTCTCATTCCAAGTCTTATCTAACAATAGTGGGAAAGGGGCGTTGTCCCTAAAAAACTTAATAACTTCAAATTCTTCTTCAGTCGATGTTCCCTGAACAATAATATGTACATTAGTAACTCTTCCACATAGGGTTATCATCTTACCCATAAACAACCCTATCCTTCCCAACGAAGGTACCACGATAGGCTTTCCAAAAAAAATTCAAGTTTCTTCTATCATAATATTCACTTGTGTTGCTTCATCCAAGACACAGTTTATGTCGAAGCCTTCTATTCTTGCACTTATGTGCTATTTTGTTTTCAAGTTTTTTGGTAAACTGACATTTTTATGAATATCCATTGTTTCTTTCAATTGTAATAACGTAGTTTGAACTTCCTCTGACCTTTTCTCTTTATGGATTTCTAGTATTCCCTTGGTCTCTTGACTTTCTTCATAGTTTTATTGTCTCATGTTCATTCCTTTGACTTTAGAAATAATCCTTGGACAATCCTCAACCTCATGACCAATAACCTTACAACAAATACAAATAGGTCCTACCTCAGGACATTCCTTAGCAAGATTTCCCAGTCTTCTGCAATTATAAAATAATGTCAATCCTATTTCTCTCTTAAATGTTCCCCAACCTTTTCTATACTGTGCACTTCCCCTAGGATCATAGTGTCCAACATATGCATATGCAACATAACCTTCCAAAGTTTGGTTCTATTGGGCCCTTCATTTTTGGATTTGAAGCTGTGTAAGAAGGACTACAGTCCCAGTTTTGGTTTAACATGAGTTGCACAAGCTACAGAAGAAATTGGATAGTGGAGCGAGGAAAAGTAACATAAATCAATTGCGGAAATCAACATCGCAATGCCAACAAGGAAAAAGCAGTTATAATAGAACAAGAAAGCATGCAAGCCCAAAGCCAGAATATCCAAATCAACTTATATGTATGAGATGTATATGATTTTAAAAGGGTTATGAGTCCTTGTTCTTGTTGGGTTGGGTTGCTTAGTGTTGATAGGTTGATTTTTGTTATTGTTAATCAAATGTTGTACATGTAATCTATATACGGTTTTGGTTATATAGAGATTTGCGATATGAGTCTAGAGTCAGAAGTCTATAACAAAGTACCAAGTTGTATCTCTAAGATTGTATTCGATAAGTTATGAAGATAATAGATGAAGAACGACCTGAAATTCTAAAATATAATGTGTCATACTATGTTTATGCTTATGCATTGTATATTTATAGTACTTCTTTATGCTTGCTAAGATCAATATGATGTCTCTATGTATGAATTCGTTTTTCAACTTAAGTATATTTAGTTCTTTTATGCATGAGTTAAGATCTGGTATATAATTGGTCTATCTTGCGTAAGATCATGGTGAATATTGAAGGTTCTAGGAACCCACACAAGTATTATCCTTGCCCTTCCCTATCCTTCTATATTAGTTTCACTTTGGGTGAGACTTATTCTCTTCAGAGGAGATGAAAATGTCAGTGCTCTAGACTAAACGGTACCTTTTGTTGGTAACCTGAGAAGGCCCCTGTTCTGATCAATTCCGCGCCAAAAAAATGGTTTAGTTGCTGGGACCTGTGTTAAAATGGAACCTGTAGGGAGAATGATTTCGCGCATTCACATATCTAATATTCACCAATGGTGGGAGATAAATTGCGATGCCTTCATATGGAAAGAAGCAGAGCTGAGAGGAAAATATGTGAAAGACACACGATAGGTAGTCTTTTACTCATAAAGATCAAGCGACCAGTATGAGATATTTTGGGTTAAGTTCTCAGAAGAAATTTTCCACTAGATAGATAGGCTCCAAGAAGCTCTGTAATTCCAAGAACGAGTCAAGAAGACATGTGCTTGGGATACATAAAATATTGCAGTACTTCATCGACTGGGTAGCCCAGTAATTCGAGAAATCAATTTCTGGGTCAATACCACATTAGAAGGATACATTATCGATTTTGCAGCTGAGAATCATCAATATTTTTCACAAGTAGAAGAATATTTCAAGAAAGACGCAAGGGGAAGACTGTTGAGAGAAATCTCCCTATGGATTAAGGTTTTCTTGATGGAAGAGGGGATGTTGATTATGCCCCCGATTGAGATGGAAGTGTAAAGACCCTCACTTGGGATGGGGTGATTTTAGGGTGGAGTTATGGCCTAAGAGAGGGGAGAGGGTTCTTTTAAAAATGAGGGAAGCAACAAGAAATGGAGTCAAGAGACGAGCGAGCCTTGAAAAGAGTCTCCATAGTTGAGAAGTGTCAGCACAATAAGATAAAGAAAGAAACAAGACAGTCCAAGAAGTTGTGGAAATACATCAGACCGGGAGAAGTAGAGGAAGGACAGATGTAAGCGTTGTGAAATATGAGAAGACAGGAAAGACCGGTCAGTCAAATATTAAGTGAGAGAGAAGCGCAGAGAAAAATAAGTCCCTAGGAAGGTGGACACGAAATAGAAGGTATAAAAGCAAGGGATAAGGAAGTTGACATGGATCTTGAAGAGGAAAGAGAAGATTCATCCCCGATGCTAGAAAATATCGGGAATCCTTCTAAAGAGACCACTCTAGAGGAAGAGAACGAGACCCCCCAGATCAAATAAACTTGACCCAAATCCAATGGATCTATCCTCGAATCACCCATACCCCAAGTGTCTTCTATACAAGTGGTAAATTTGATACTACCTTCTTATTCTATTTTTGTTCCAGTACAACTAGTCATTCAGTCACAATTGGGAAGTGTGAGTACAGGGAGGATATTGGGATCGCCTGGTAGGTCACAACCAGGACCGTTAGGTTTTATTTTGATAGGAGAAAAAATATCAGGAATGGTTGGTAGTGCGGGAGGTTCGATTGATCGATACCCATAATTCTAGGGTAAAGGAGATGAAGATGTTGAGTAGCATTGGTTCTTTTGTGAAGAAATATGGAGGTCCAGAGGGAATCCAAATGCGAATAAATTGGTTGAATTATAGACTACCTTGAGAGGTATTTCTCTTAAATGGTACATGAAGGTTATTGAGATAGGAGTGCCAGGAATTCAAGTTCAAGCGTTCACACTTGACCATGTATGAAAAAAATTTGTAGCGAAGTAAAAGCTACCTCAGTCAGAACAACAAGCTCTATCTGAGTTGTGCAAGATTCAACAAAGGGAAGGTGAATCAACCTAGGAATATAGCCAGAAGTTTAAAGATGCTATAGGGAGGTTAGCGCATCCAATCCATGAGCAATGTCAAATATAATGGTATATTCAGGGATTTCTACCTCTGACACAAATTTTGTTAACGCAACAACAGATAACCACTTTGATAGATGAATTGGAACAATTAATGAAGATTGAAGCCATGGAAGGATATCCGTGGAGCCTAAGAGTGACCAGACCCCCAACATATGCAAATTTGGTGCAATTACAAGGGAAAATATCAGCGCCTACAGAAAAGATTCAAGAATTGATGATACCTAGACCAGGACGAGCACAGGTTTGGTGCATCATATGTTACACAGAAGGAGATCTGATGAATGAATGTGTTGGCCCTCGATCAAGTTTCGAGGAAACCTTGGTCAGGTTTGGACCACTTTTTGGACTTTGACAGGCTGTTCCAAGATGGAGTGCCTAAGAGGAGATGAGATCATGGATCTCACTTGTTTTGTGGAATATGTGGACCCAACAAGGGGTTCCTTAGGGTTTTTTAATGGGTTAAGGGATGTAGGCCCATGGGTTCTCCCACGTTTAGGCCTTTTTGTAAGGAATTGTAAAAGTATAAATAAGTAAGATTGTAAGGTAGAAGTATCTAAGCGATGTAAGAGCAAAGTCTTGGTAGCTAAGTGCAAGTATTTTTGGGTTGCTTAGTGCAATAGAATGTGTATGTAAGGCTCTGTGCTCGATAAAGAAGTTGGCTTTCTACCTTGACCTAGTTTTGGGAAGGAGGATCTAGTGCTCAGTGCGCAGAGGTCCTGTCTGGTACGAAGCTTGGCTCTGTGGCTTAGTGCACAAGAGAAAATTAAAGTAAGATTTAGAAGAATAATAAAGAAGATGAAGTAGTTGGTAGATGTAGCCCCACACTGGGGTGAGCCATGTATATATTGTGTCTTTGGTGTGCTTTGTGCTATGTTGTGCTTGTCATTATCTTCTTAGTGCCTTTGTTATTATGTATGATAGATATATTTGTTGTTGCTTAGTGCTTTACTTGTGTTAAGGATTAATGAATTCTAGATCTAACTCATTTATATGTGCTAAGTCATTGAAGCACTTAATATTTATTGTTACTGTGCCGATATATTATTAGGGCAGGTTCTGTGAGGTTTATTCATCTAATAAACTAATGTGTGTTATCCCTAAGTGTTAATAGAGTACTCTGTGAAGTGTTATTATCACATATATGTGTCCCAACTTGCTTATAGACACCTGTGTCCTGTAACCCCCCCTGTTTCTACCTTAGGTGAGACTTCGTCTACTTCACAGGTGTTACTGAAAGGGTCGGTAGTTAGGGTTTTGTTGTTGCGTTGTTGAAGATTTGAACCCTGGGTCTACCCTTGTGCCAACAAATGGTTCCGTTGTTGGGATCTGAAACTGTGATTGCTGGGAACTGAAGTAAAGAAAATATAAGCTCTGTGTGTACATCTGTTGTTGTAGTGTGTAGTATTCTATTTGATTTGCGAAGCTTTTTGCTAAGAGATAAATCTGATCTGAAGAAAAGAGGTAAGATCTTTAAAGAGGTAAATCTTTGTGCTTTGATAAGAGTAAGATAAGTGAACAATTTTGTTTCAAAAGAATGAATTTAGGTATGTTTAATAGATTATGTCCTAATTTGAAAGATAGGGTGTAGTTAGAGAAAGAGTTGATCTAAGTAAAGATAATAGAAATGAAGAAAGATATGTTATTCCTATGCATAGAAAATTTTTTTGGACTAATAAGTGGATGCAGGAACCTAGAAAGAATTTTTGCAGATTGCAGGTCCAACAATGTGATCCTAGTGCACAATACAGAAGAGGTTGGGGAACAATTAAAAGAAAGAGAGGAGTGAAACTATGTTATAACTACAAAAGACTGGGACATATTTCTAATGAATTCCCTGGTACAGGTCCTATTTGTCTTTGTTGTAAGACTGTTGGCCATGAGGTTGAGGATTGTTCAAGGATGATTTCTAAAGTTGAAAGCATGAACATGCGACAAGGAAACTATGAAGGAAGTCAAGAGACTAAGGGCATGTTAGAAAATCATAAGCAGAAAGAATCAGAGGAAGTTCAGACTACATTAGTATAGTTAAAAGAAATGATGAATGATCACAAAGATGTCAATTTACCAGAGATCCTAAAAGTAAAATAGTGCATAAGTGCAAGAATAGAAGACTTCGACATAGACTCTGTCTTGGATGAAGAAACACAAGTAAATATTATGACAGAAGAAACTTGGGAAATTTTTGGAAATCCTACTATGGTTCCTTCCTTGGGAAGGATAGGCTTGTTTAAATATAAGATGATAACCCTATGTGGAAAAGTTACTAAAGTGCCTATTATTTTTCATGGATCATCAACTGAAGAAGAATTTGAAGTCATTAAGTTTGTTGAGAACAACACCCCTTTCCCACTCTTGTTATGAAATACTTGGATTGAGAAGGATCAGATTAGAAGGAAAGTAGAGGAAGAAGCTACAGAAAAGAAAAAACAAGAACTAAGGGATTTCATAGCTAGAAAAATAGACCGACTAATATAAGAACGAGTAGATAAGTTGAAGCAATAGAAAGCAAGAGAATTAGATGTCGAGGTTGAAAGAAAGAAAGAAGGTTTGAAGGACCTATCTATGCAAGAAATAAGAATACCCACCTTGGAATTAATAAGAGAAGGGATATTAACTCCGAACCGTTCGAGAGAACATCAACAGTGCGAAGTCACTACGCTAGGAGAAGATAAGAATAAGAATGGAAAGAGGATTCTAGAAACTGTTAGAGAAACTCAGATAATAGGAAAGAAGGAAAGGAAGCTCAGTAAAAAGAAATCCAAGTTATAAAAGATACAAGAAGCTACGGAGAACAGATGGAAAAATTCACAGACCGGAACCTCGCAGGAGGCAGGTTTGCAGGATTTGAAGCTCGCTAGAATAGCAGGACCGTATAGAATGGGACTTCACCATGGAGAATCTATATAACCATTGGAGGTTCCCTACCCATTAGAACGTCGCTCCATAACGGCTAGAAAACACATTTATGGGCGGATGGAATGCTTTTGGGATGTTGAGACCACGCCATAACGGACAGATTCACATTGATGAAAGAATTACTTCCCATTGGAAGAATTTGTTACAAGGCCTCACTTATTTAACCCATCGAACATTGCATGAGGCCACTTTATACCATCCATGATTAACTGAGCTAACAAAGAATTGATTGTGTGGTGAGTTGTGATTTTAGAAACTAGACGTCGTTGTTCATTTGTCTACCCTGCTTATCTGTTCGTCTACCCTGACCTATCTGTTTAACAATGAGAATTTCGGGCGATCCCACTGAGTTAGATAAGTCTGTCAAGGAGG
Organism: Picea glauca; assembly: GCA_000966675.3. Lineage (NCBI taxonomy): Eukaryota > Viridiplantae > Streptophyta > Pinopsida > Pinales > Pinaceae > Picea > Picea glauca. The sequence goes on along the minus strand of JZKD02S2276070.1, from coordinate 346,583 downwards.
TTCCTAAGAAGTTCATGGATGATAGATCTATTTATGAAGGTGTCCAGGCCTCATCGACTAGAGAACTACAGACTTCCCCTTCGATTGGATGACATTTGGGCCATGTCAACCCCATGACTAAGCAACGAAGTAAGCATCACGGTGATCTGGATAATGCGAAGAAGATCCTGTCGATCTTACCAGACTATATCCCACCTTTGGATGGCACGGTTAGCTACGACAACATCCCATAAGACTATGATTACACCCTGATCACTGCGTATATCCTGAAAGGAGTATGCGTAGTTGGGAGTCAGTTAGGATAGACCCCACTACTAAATAACAAAGACTTTAATATCAGGGACAAAAAGAACTATGCTATGCTCACACCCCACTGATACTTGACAAACACAATTGGGAAGAATCCTCGCCCAGTCTCCTAGCCATGAATTAAGGAGCTGGCCCAGTCCACTATGCTAAATGTGATGAATATTCCCCATTTTGGCTGTCACTGGGAGGTTAACACTTGTGTTAAATTCCTCTTGTCATGCTACCATGGAAGATAGCTATGGCTCGATTGGTGGATTACTGTGGATCCATCGCCGATACACTTGATTATAGGATTAATCATGAAGGGACCTGACCCTCAATAGTTTTACCTAGAGAAGGCCTCAGACCGCTCCCTAGAACAAAACATCAAGAAGGCTTACGACGAAGTAGAATAGGGAAAGCAAGGCTACAAGGTAGAATCTATCGAGGATGGTGCAGTGCACCTCACTTTCCAACTCATAGCTGGCAAGCTTCTAAGAAAGAACCGCCCCACATAGGTCACCGGGTTTGTGGTGGAACTCGCAGGAAAATTTAAATTCTAACCTTGTATAATATCTACTGCAAACTGATATTTAGAAAAGAACAGAAAATATACAATGGCAAATACAAACACTACACAAATATTTTTCACCTGGAAACCCAAACCGGGAAAACCAACATAGATTATATTCATACCTTTTGTTACATTGTTTACAATACAATATACATATAGGAGCCAGCGGCATCCAAAACCCTAACCCAATGACCTGGATTAGTCCAAAACCCTAATTCCTTAACCGGAAATAGAAAACCATCGGCAAAAAATAATGTGCCAAAAAATCACCTAAATAAAATGTGGTCCCAGAAATATGTTGTCCCGATAATATGTCATTCCAGAAATATGTTGTCTCGGTAATATGTCATCCCAGAATTATGTCGTCCCGGTAATATGTCGTCCCAGAAATATGTCGTCCTGGTGCGAAATATTTTTTCGGGGGTGCTGCCCCCAAACTCCCACACGGGGGGGCCTAGCGCCCCCCCCTCTAACCCCCCTGCGCACCTGACGCAGATGCTCAAACAATACAATTCGTGCAAAGAATATAACACATACCCAACATTCTCCCACTTGTTGTTTTCTTTGCACACAGGGGGTTACAGGGTTACATGGTCAACAATCCAGGGAAACAATGCCCATGGATTCTCTACACCAAGAGAACTTCTCAGTGCTCACAGATTTTGTTAATGAATCTGCAACATTCTTCAAAGTGTCCACCTTCATCAATGATACTTGCTTTTCTTCAATCATGTCTCTCACAAAGTGATATTAAACATCAATGTGATTTTTCTTTGAATGATAAGAAGGGTTCTTTTCTAAGAAAATTGCACTCTGACTATCAATGAATATAACACTAGTACTTGTGAAAAGAATATAACACATACCCAACATAAAATCTATGGAGGGAATGCAGATGAATTGGGCGAGTTACCTTGTCAATGAGCTTAAGAAGGACTGCCGCGAAGCTCAGGATCTGGGATACAAATTCCACTTTAGTTGGTTGATCATGTTGATTGTATTTGTCGCTTGGAAAATGCCTAAAGGAGCCACCTTTATAGAGATTGAACCATCGTAGTCGTTCGTCACTAGGTTTGATACCTTGTGATACACCAATGACATGTCAAAGAAATGGAATTTGAACGTTATGTTCCATGCGTATTATCAGCAACTGAAGTTTTCCATTGAAGAATTTTACCGCATGACACTGCACACCTTGCACTAGTACAGACTGATAACCAAGTTCTGCACAGATTGAAATTGTATCTATATCATTGCATGCATAGCTGAGATAAACGAAGAGTTACAGTCATATTACAAGGTAACAGATGAAGACATAGAGTATATGACAAAGGAGTGGCTACAAAAGTTCCTTTTACCTGTTGCTGATGCAGAACTCTCTGAAACTGACATCATAGGAAGCCCCCTAGTTACCCAGCGCAAGCATGTCGGATAGTCCAATGGTACAAAGAATAAGAAGAAAAAGGAGGAATTATAGAATATAGATACTAATGAGGAGGAAAATGCCTCTGAAGAAAATGGATCTGGCTCGCTAGGAGGAGGAGATGAAGAAAATGAATAAGGAGGAGGGGATGAATGAGAAAATCAAGGAGAAGGTGAAGATACACCACGAAAATATCCTCCTACTGAAACAGTAACACTGCAGAAGAGGAAGGTTTCTCCGTAGAACCCTTCAGAAATAAAGAAGACGTGTGCGAGTAAGCCCCAGTTAGAGGCCATGCTCATGGAGGATGACATAATCTTGGTCTCCAGAGCTATGGAGGATGCTTCCAAGGATATCTTGCATAGATATGGAGCAAAGAAGGAGGATTTGTATGAAAGGGTCAAGAAGGAACTGAAGGAAATACATCAAACTATTCAATTGATCTGTGTAGTACCCAGTGTGCCTTCCTCATCACAGATTGCAGAATTGGGGGATGAACCAACCCAATTAATAAGACTTGCAGATGCGACAAAGGTTTGACTTAAGAAAGTCCACGAAGAGAAGGAGAAGGCTACAAAATACTTGAAACAAGAGAAAGATGAAGTCTTAGAGAAATTACGCATAGAGAGGTACTATGTAACCTCCTATGAAAATGAAAAAGATGAGTTTCAGGCGATGGTCCAGGAGGAAAAAGTGAAGCTACAGAAAGAAAAGGAGAAGTTTCTCACAGAATGGGCCGCATTCAAATAGATGGTGAATAAAGCATGTCACTTTATGTCGATTTTGGCATAGGAGGAACAAGAGTTGGTCGAGGCTCAAGTGGCGTAGCTCGCTGAGACCATCCAACAACTTCAAGCCATGATAGCAGAGTTGGAGGCTCAAGCAGTGTTGAGCACCCCGCAAGAAGTGTGTGACTAGAGAGAGGAATCCCCCAAGAACACATTAGTAAGGATTAGAGTCCTCGTCTTAGAATGCAAACAAATAAGCGATAGAAGCAGATAGACTTATGAATGCCTCTCAAAAGATTTAGAGATAAAAAAATCGGAAGCACAGTTACAAGAGACACAATAATAGGAATACTCCATGCAGGCAGAGATGAATCTACTCGTTGTATTAGAGAGAATGAAAAGATCACAGGAGCAACACACAGTCCAACAATAGATTAATTCCATCCAGGGGAGGGCAATGGAAGTCACGTAGAAACTACAACCTATGTAGGGTGAATCCTGCAAGGTGTTTGAAGAAATTGAAGGACAAGGCTCGTAATTGGACTAAGTGGTTGCAACAATAGAACAACACCTTGATGGGCCTGTTATAGAGTAAATGATCCAAGAGCTCGCTGAGCAAGAAGCTCAGGCAAAGAAATAAGTCGATTCATCTTGAGTGAAGCTTGAGGCCTTTGAAAATGCATTAACTAGAACTGAGTGACTCGGGACGAGTCATAGGTGAGTGTTGGGGGCTTGTTGGCTCTCAACCAAGTTTCGAGGAAACCTTGGCTAGGTTTGGACTACTTTTCAGACTTTGATAGGCTGATCGAATATGGAGCTCCCAGGCGAAGCTAATATCATGGGTCTCACTTATTTTGTGGACTATTTGGACCCAACAAGGGGTTCCTTAGGATTTTTTTAATGGGTTAAGGGATGTAGGCCCATGGGTTCTCCCATGTTTAGGCCCTTTTGTAAGGAATTGTAAAAGTATAAATAAGTAAGATTGTAAGAAAGAAGTATCTAAGCGATGTAAGAGTGAATTCTTGGTAGCTAAGTGCAAGTACTTTTGGGTTGCTTAGTGCAACAGAATGTGTATTTAAGGCTCTTTGCTCGATAAAGAAGTTGGCTTTGTGGCTTGACCTAGTTTTGGGAAGGAGGATCATGTGCTCAGTGCACAGAGATCATGTCTGGTACGAAGCTTGGATCTGTGGATTAATGCACAGGAGAGGATGAATGTAAGATTCAAAAGAATAATAAAGAAGACAAAGTAGTTGGTGGACATAGACCCACACTGGGGTGAACCACATATATCTTGTTTATTTGGTGTGCTTTGTGCTATGTTGTGCTTGTCATTTATCTACTTAGTGCCTTTGTTACTATGTATGATAGATAGATCTGTCATTGCTTAGTTATTTACTTATGTTAAGGATGAATGAATGCTATATATAACTCATTGTTATGTGCTAAGTGGTTGAAGTACTTAATGTTTATTGTTACTGCACCGATCTATTATTAGGGAAGGTTCTGTGAGGTTGATTAAGCTAATAAAATAATGTGTGTTATTCCTAAGTGTTAATAGAGTACTATGCAAAGTGTTATTATCATAGATATGTGTCCAAACTTGGTTATAGACACATGTTTCCTATAACCCCCCCTGCTTCTACCTCAGGTGAGACTTTGCCTACTTCGCAGGTGTTGTCGAAAGGGCCGGTAGTTAAGGTTTTTTTGGTGCATTGTTGAATAATTGAACCCTGGGTCTGCCCCTGTGCCAACAGAATGTCCAAAAATGAGGGGAATGGGACATCCTCATAATCTGATGGGACCCTCACCAGGACCCATGGGAGGATTTGCACAAGTATATATGAATTCACCATTCCATAACCCCACCCCATATCATGCTTTTCTAGGTAGCTAAGTAGCACCAACAATTGAGTATTACGAGATTTTATGAATCCATGGGAATGGGCCAAGATAGTGCCCCATTATTAAAAAGTACTCAACAATACTGAATACTATACATTGTGATTTTTTCACATCTACCACACATACTACCAATCAGTGTAGAGCGTTGGATGCACTTGCAGACACGCTGGATCGAACAACATTCAGGCTGAATGAAACCCCTCATTGACCGAGAAGAGGTTGAGGAGGTGGAGTCAGAGGAGACGTCAGAGGAAGAAGAAATGAGGGAATAGGACCAAATAGATGCTACAACTATGATGAGCAAGGCCATATGGCTATAGACTGTCCTCATCTGAGGTGGTCATGGTGCTCTCACTGCAGAACCAATGGGCACACGATTGAAAACCGCCCAAAACTAATTGCAAAATGGGAAGATTAGGTACATCAATGAGGAACTAACCTCATTAGTTCAAGTATCAAGAGATTTATTAGGGGACAAATTCCCAACCTTAATATCGTCACTCTAGGAGGGGAAAAGACTGGAGTTGATGTTGATAATTTACCTCAGATCTAGAAAGCAATGCCTAAAAAAGACATGTATGATCCTCTTAAACAAAATTTTCTCTTTAAAACCTCCATGGAAGTATTTCAGAACATACCTAGACCTGAGATGCAAGAGAAACCCCCTCAGCCTATTGTTTACCCTAATATTACGCAAGTCCCTTCTTCACCCCCTGCACCCGAAAACCCTGTGGTCCCGATGAGACAACCTGAGAAACCACAAAATATAGTCAACCTTTGGTTTCAGTTATTTTATGGTATTCTTGGGAATGACCAATTGAAAAAAAAATTGCGCAATCCACTGTACCTAGTTCTAGGAAATGAAGAATCTACAGAAGGAATAATAAGGACTAATCTTCTTGAGAAGAGTACTTAGAGAGTGCAGAGAAGGAAAGTATGAACTAGAAAAGAGTTTAGATTAGTATCCCAGCTAGACGATTTTGAGATTAAGGATGTTATGTTAGATCTAGGATTCGATGTTAACATACTACCTAAAAATACTTGGGAAGCCTTAGGTAAACCCCAGTTGACATATTCCCCAATATAGCTAAGAATGGACAATCAATATTGCATTTTCCCAATAGGAAGATTGGAGAATGTGGAAATAGATGTTGCAGGAGTGAATATTGTAGTTGATTTTGAGGTGATTGAAATCATGGGGGATATAGACCCTTATCCTGCACTACTCAGTATTGATTGGGCCTATGAAAACTATGCGACCTAAAGAAATACACTATGACATTTGAGGCACAGAGAATAAAAGTAGTTCAACCCTTGGATTCATATGTAGGCCTTTGATACACGGAGCCAACAGACAACAATATGGAGGGAGAAGACTTGGATCAGTTGTACAATGTAATAGCATGAATAAGAAAATATTACATAAATCCTATTGTTGATGGATCAGTAAGTTGGAGGAGTATACAATCAACAGACGAAGATTCATAACTAGAATTTGATGGTTGGAAGCAAGGCTCATATGAAATATTTTCAAGAAGATGTGCAATTGTCAGGGCAATTAGATGGGTTGGAACCGAGGTCAGAGAACACCCAATATATGATGGTACATTAGGACATAACAATTTTCTGGTCACCATGGAAAAAAATGTAGTGGAGGATCAAAGGATCTCAATATTGGATTTAGCCCTCCGGGACACCCCTTCTATATGGTGGGACAATAAAAAATACTTACTTGAAAATTGGGATGATGTGAATCAAGCTATCAAATATAGATTTCAAGATAAGGAGCAGCTTGAATTAGAGATGCAGATGGATTTCCAAGTTGTGCAACTGTTCAACGGACAATCTGATCCTAAAGAACATATTGAACAATGTGTGACATAGTGGAAAGTTGCATAAATACCATCTCGCTTCTGGGTTCAAGTATTTCCCCATTCACTAGGTCCAATTTGGAAATCTTGGTTGATGCATAAAGAAACTAGAAAACAAACCAGTGACTGACAAACATTGGTATATTACTTTTGCAAGGACTTCTCATTTACAAGTAAGTACCTTGATCTCAAAGTAGTCCTGCAAAGAATTAAATAATTCCTTTTTATAGACACTAGTAAACAAAAATCAAACCTAGTGGTATGCACAAAGAATAGCTGAGAACTTTAGATTAATATTCACCTAAGCATGGACAAGAGACCTATAGAATGATATAATATTGATAAGGATTAGGAAATCCGAGATGATTTAGAAGAATTGAGAGACTTATCCATTAAGAGGACAATGTTGGCATGTTTACAAGAAGAATGTGCTTGGCATTGATGGAAAGAACAATAGCGAACTAAACCTTGAGAGAGAAGAATACGAGAAGGCTCAGAAGAGATAGCGGTTTCCAGAAGTATAGAGGAGGTCCAAGAGACATACTCATAGGAGGAGAAAAGGTCGAGACCCGTGAACACTTAGAAATATTTCTAAATTCAGAGAGATTAGAATCTCAGGAGAAAGAGAGAAAATGGTCGTTGGATCACCGATCCATAGGACCAACAAATGTTGGATTGAATTAATGAAGGATAGGATAAGTGGGGGAAAATGATTGAGAATTCGATCATCCGAATTTTCGTTAGCCATCGGATTGATTTAAGTGGAAGGACAGGATAAGCAAGGGATGATATCTGAGATCTCGATCATCCTAATTTTCATCATTCGTTGGATCAAAATAAGTGGAAGGACAGGATAAGTTAGAAGGCATGCTAATCTTAGCGATCGATAATTGGGAACTTAGATCTACGATCGACAGGGAATATCAGACCCCCCTCTCTCATTGCCACTTACCACCTAACCCCCCTCCGAGAAAACCACCAAACCACTCATACATACCACCTCCACACTCCGAAGTCACACTCCACGACCCGATGCACGTCACACTCCACTACCGTGCTCTGCCTCCACCTCCACTACACTACCTGCACATCTCACCCACGTCAGCAGACTAGCTCAGCAAGGACATGTGGTAGACCACGTCATCAAGGACATGTGGAAGACCATGTCAGCAAGCACATGTGGAAGACCATGTCAGCAAGTACACATGGCATAATCAGATGATGACAAGTGTCAAGAGGAAATTGGCTCATGCCATGTGAACAAGTGATGTAAGAAAGATATATTACTCTGAGATATTTACTTTAGAATTTTCATCACCAACAAATGTCAAAAGTCCCAAAGTCCCGAAGAGAGAAGGTTCAAGGTCTCTCTCAGCCGTCCGATCTGAATATCACTTTGGGTGCATTCTCAACCATTGATCTAGTTCAGTGGAAGGATAGTGAAAGTGGAAGTGTTAACCGACAACAAGAGGTCTCCACCACTTATGAATTACTAAGTAGGTGATCACTCTGGAGGAAAATGGAGCAGGGACTTGTCAAAGTCCCGAAGCCCCAAAGTAAGCAGGGTCCGTCCATCATCAAGACTAACAGGAAGCACACATTCCACAACTCTAGAGAAAATCCCTTTGGGATTTTTTGGTTGGGAAGGAAACGAGATTTCCAAAGACCCGAGGGTCAAGGAAGATCTAGGTCGTCGATTTCCAGAAGGACGCGTGGAAAAAATTTATGCAGTTTGGGAAAAACACTCCGAGAGAAAGTGAAGGAAGAGATCTTGAGATTTGAAATCTTCGAACTTCGGAGACCTGATGGAGATCTCGACCATTGATCTGAGAGGGACACACATCAATGTATTGTCAACTACAGAAAAAAGTGATAGAGATAAAATTAAAATTGAGAGTTGAAATCTTCGAAGTACAGAGACTCGAAGGAGATCTTGACCGTTAATCCGACATGGAAACGCATCAGTGGATCATTAAATCTGGAAGATTGGCGTATGGAGAAAATAAGGGCTTGATATTTGAAACTCCCAAAGCCTGTATCATGAAGTAAATCACAACCATTGATTTAGGAAGGCTACATCTAATCCACAGACTTGAGAGGATAGATCTGAACCATCCATTCATGAGCATCATCAAGATCGTGAGATCAACGGTCCTGTCGCATTGCGGGGATTGAAGGTGCACAAACTTTAAAATGTTGAAGGTGGGCTGCAATCAAAACCACGGTTTTGGAGAAAGGACACATGGAGCTATGTAGTGAATTGTAGGGTGAAAAATGGCTTGTCCTCAAATTGCCTTTAAACATGCCTGGAATCACATGGTCACATGAGATCTTCGCCCAAGGTCATATCAAGAAATGGAGCTAGCGCTCACTAGACCAAGATCGGGAACATCCTTTTGAATAGGCATTTGGTCACTGTTAGTGATCACATGATGGAAGGGGCTTGTAAGCCAAAGAAGCCAAAAACGACTGATTCTAACAACCATAGAATACGAAGAGTTACGACTACTAGAGAAGCTAGAGAATCTCAGGATAACACACGCTAATGATGCACAGATTTAGTATAACCTCCAGGGAAGACGAAGAGTTTGAATGACAACCAGTCAGAGGACTCGAGGTGAGAAAGACATGTAGAACATAAAAGACGGTATTCTTTTTCAAGAGTGATGCATGTGGGTAGGATGAGACGTAGTGCATAATCGAAAGGGGAGATCCATGGTGAAGTAAAGAGTATGAAGAGGAAACACATAGTATAAAAGGCATAAGAGAAGCCGAACAATGATGGTGTTGAGTGCAGAAAGAAAAGAGAGTGGAGCATAGAAACAAATCGATGCAGAAGTAGGACAATGCATAGAAGTTGAAGAAGGAAGAGGAGACATGGAGTTGTAACAGACCATATCATAGATAGAGTAAGTAAGTAAAGTTTTGTAAGATTCAATCAAGGTGGTAGGGTGGTTCTAGGGAGGATTTCAGTCCTCTAAATTCTAGTTGGTGCTAGAAGATATTCTGGGAGTTGGTGCTAGAAGATATTCTGGGAGTTGGTGCTTCCATCTAGTGGGTGCTAGAGAAACCTAGGAGTTGGTGCTTCCATCTAGTTGATGCTAGATAAATCTAAGAGTTGGTTCTCTCTAGAAGTTGTAGCTTGATATTCGAGGTTGTAGCCTCATATTTGAGTTGGAGCTCAAAGACTGTGATGTACATGAAAGTTGTAGCTTGATTGACATCCTTAGAAGAAGAGGTTTTCATCCTTATGGGTTTCCTTAGGAAAATCAATGTCTCTGTGTATTCTGTGTGATTGATCATTGTATATCTATGCATGTTAAGTTATCAAAAACACATTAAATAATAATCTAGAAAGAATAAAAAAAAGGGAAAAGGTTTCGAGCTTATATAAATAACTGATTCCCCCCCCCCCCCTCCCCTCTCAGTTATATTTCTAGCAATTGGTATCAGAGCCAGTGCCTTTGATCAAAGGTAGATCCATAAGCTTGAAAATGACTAGTCATGATAGAAGTTCAACTAATAGACCCCCTCTATTTGATGGAACAAACTTTTCCTTCTGGAACATAAGCATGAGAGCACATTTAATGTATTTGGGTGCTGATGTTTGGGATGTCATTGAACAGGATATGTGAAGCCTGTAGTCTTGGCCTCAAAAGATGATAAGCTAGAGTTTATCTTTAATGCAAAAGCAATGAATTCCATGCTTAGTGGACTTGTTGAAGCCAAGTTTGTCAAAGTCATGCACTGTGATTCAACAAAAGTTATGTGGGACAAGCTAATAAGTGGTTATGAAGGTAACGAAAAGGTGAAAGATGCAAAACTTCAGACTCACGGACTAAAATTTGAGTAGTTAAAGAAAGATGAAGATGAAATTGTCACTAAGTACTTCTTACTTATAGAAGAACTTGTCAACACTATGAAAGTCCTAGGTGAGACGACAGTTGAATATTTTCTAGTCTAGAAAATATTAAGATCTCTTCCTGATAGATTTAACTCAAAGGTCTCTGCTATAGAGGAAATAATTGATCTCAAAATGTTGACACTAGATCAACTTCTTGGAACCCTAACTTCTTATGAAATGAGAATCACCAAAGGTAAATCCACTACAAGAGAGGCATATTTTAAATTAGAGAAAAACAAAGACTCCGATATAGATGAGATTGAAGCAAATTTTGTGAGAAGATTGAAGAAAGGATTAGGAAAATACAAAGGTAAACTTCCCTTCAAATGTTTCAATTGTGGTAATATAGGTCATTTTTCATCTAAGTGTCCTCACAAAATAAATAATCAGACATATGATGATGAAGAGAAGCACAAACACAAGAACTTCTATAAAGAGAATAATTTTAAGAAGAAAATTCTTTGTGTAAACAATGATCATGATCCCTCAGATGATGAAAGTGGTGACTGTTCTATTGAAGATAAAATAAATGATATCATGCTAATAGATTTAGAAGATATAAACACTAAAGATACAAGAAGTGAGTTCGTTGATTGTGAAGCAGTATTAGATCTTGAAGGACAACTTGTCAGTGCCATGGAAGAGATTGATAAACTCGGAGAAAATAAAAGAAAACAAAAACAATTATATCTCTGGTATGAGAAAACATGAAAGGAACCATATGGAGAAATTAATATGTTGAAGGTTAAGTTAGAAGAAGCTAAGAAGATTGAAGACATCCTCAAACAACAATTGAAGGAAGCTGAAACAAAAGGTGAAGAATTGGAAGTTGAAGCAGTGACTGTCAGACAAGATCTAGAGAAATTTCAGGCCTTATATCATCAGATTCTGACAAGTATTAAAGCCTCATAAGGATTAGCCTCCATTCTGAATCAGCAAAAGAATTCAAAGTTGAAAACTGGTTTGGGTTATGAAGAGGGATCAAGCAGTGGTCAACCAAGCAACAAAGAATCCATCAAGTTTGTCAAATCTACAACCATTGACAACAAAAAACCTATAGAAACACAGGAAGAGAATCAACCTCCAAGGAGGAGTGAAAAAAAAGCTACCAGAAATGAATCTGTAGAACAAATAAATAATACACCCTCTGTTCAAGGAAATCATCAACATGGAAGAAATCAACTTGCTCAAAGAATACAACCATTTTTCAGGTACAAAGATGTTTTCTATGGATATTGTTTTTACTGCTCTAATTTTGGCCACAATGCTATAAATTGTTCTTTAAGAGTTATACATGAGTAATCAAGACAACCAAGGAATAAATACATGCCACAAAAGATAATGATACAACCAAGTAAAAAACAACCACAGACTTCAAATCATGTGATGGTTGGGGAAAGGACGCGGATTAAGCATAACAATCGTTATGATCCTTTATTCAATGAACCAGAATGTTACATTTTCCATAATTATGGACATAAAGCTACAGATTGTCACTTAAAGAACTATAAGCCAGATTCAAATCACAAAGATGAAAACGTCAAGGTTTGGAAGAAGAATGAAGATTACAAGTGTGGATTGGTGTTGTCAGCTCAAAGACAAAAATATTCATGGTATATTGACAACGGATGCTCCAGTCATATGAAAGGTTGCAAAACTAAGTTCCTATCACTCAAGAAAAATAAATCATGGAGTGTGACATTTGGAAATGATGCTCTAGGAAAGATCAGAGGTAAAGGTCTAGTAAGCTTAAGTAATGGAAGAAGCAAAGCTCAAGATGTATTATTTGTTGATGGTTTAAAGCATAATCTTCTTAGTGTCGGTCATATATGTGACAAAGGATGTGAAGTCACTTTCACTGCCAAGAATTGTAAAATAAAGATAGTAAACACAGGAGAGCTACTTGCAAAAGGGGTTAGAACCGAAAACAATGTATATGTTCTGAAGGAAGATAAGGAGAAATGTAATTTAAACAAATTTGATGAAAGTTTGTTATGGCATAGAAGTCTTGGAAACTTGAATTTTGATCATATTGCCAAACTGAATAATGAAGTTGCTGTGAAAGACCTTCCAAAAATATCTAAGCCTAATAACTTTGTATGTGAATCCTGTCAAATGGGGAAGCTGACCCGTGCTCAATTCAAATCAAAGAGTTTCACATCTTCAGATAAACCACTTCAAATTGTTCATATATATGTGTGTGGACCATCGTGAAAGGAAGGTACTGGAGGAGAATGTTACTTTATGCTAGTCATTGATGACTTCTCCATACTTACGTGGGTTTCCTTTCTGAGAGAAAAATCTGATGTGTTTGAGAAGTTCAAAAAGTTTAAGGCATTAGCTAAGAATCAAATAGGAAGGAATTTAAAGGCAATTTGCTCAGACAGGGTAGGAGAGTTTCTGTCAGGAGACTTCAAATAATTCTGTGACAACCATGGAATTAAAAGAGAATATACTATTCCAGGTACTCCTCAATAAATTGGAGTTGTAGAACGCCAAAATAGACCAGTTCAGCAGATTTCAAGGGTTATGATGAGTGAAAGGGACATTTCACAAACCTTCTAGGTGGAGTTTTTTCACAGGACTATTCATATTCTAAACAAAGTGAATCTAAGGATGAACAGTGATAAAACTCCATATGATTTGTGGTTTGGTCGACCTGCATCAATCAATCACTTCAAAGTATTTGAAAGTAAATGCTACATCAAGAATAATGATGACCTTATGGGAAAATTTGATAGTAGAGCTGATGAAGGTATCTTCTTAGGTTATGCAACAAACAGTAAAGGATACAAATGCTTTAACAAAATAATGCATACATTAGTAGACTATATTGATGTTTGAATTGATGAAGAAGCTCTTGTAAAAGATCAATAGAGAATAAGCACTAAGCTAGATGAAAAAGATGATGATAATAATGAATATAAAGAAAAACAAATCTCAGGGTCACAAGAAGATGATGAATTAGGTGGAGAAGAGAAACCTAGACAAGAAGAGTCGGGACATCAATCAACATCAAATCCTTCCTCTAGAATTACTCAAAAGAATCATCATGAAAGTTAGATAATTGGTGAGAAATGATCTGAAAATAGAAGGCTAACTTGTTATGCTATGCAAGCACCCTCTACCTCATAAAATAATTCTTAACAGGACCTTGCTTCATGTGTTTAAAAGGTGCAAACTGGTTTATGTGTTAAGTTCTTGGTTCTTCTTGTCAATGTGCATGTGTGAGGAATGGTTCTTTTTTAATGATTAAATATGTGTTATAAATCAATACACATCCATAAAAGTGCAGCAAAACACATAAAAATCACAGCAATACCAAGATGATAAAGGAGTTCACCCCTCTCTGGGCTACGTCTCCTTGAGCCTCCTTCAATGGACTTGGCTCTTTGGGATTAGTTTGTCAAATGCTCATTACAAGCTGCTGCTCAACTCCAATGAATGTACAGACTGTACCATTGAGTTCAAAATACATAAAAACCCCAACTTTGACTGTAAAAACTCTGCAAATGGACAATGGCTCATCCAGCAATGACCTCTTCTACAAGTGGCCTCCAAGCTTCCCTGAACTTGAATGAGGTAAAAATACCTGTAGAAGTCCTCCAATGGATCTGAAACCTATCCCAATGTGTTCAGATCATAATAAACAGCCAAGAATGACTATTCAGTCTCAAAAAATGAGTAAGGGCTCATCTGAGCAATGCCTCAAACAATGAGGGCTTCAGGCTTCATGGAGCTTCCTCAAACTTAAATGGTTAAAAACCTGCATTAAAAGTCTTCAAATGCCTGTGAAAGTTGTGCCAATGGACTCAGAACGTCCAAAAACCCCTAGCTAGGCTTTTTCGGCACCTCATTTGGCCAAAAACTTCAAAAGTTATGCTTGCTGCCATTTTTCCCCTTTGGCTCTGGTTATCTGTTCGCCATTCTGCACCTCCCGCAGTCTGAACCTAGCTTCAGGCGTTTTTCCGTCCAAAACCTAGCACCCACGCGCGTCCCGTAATTGGTGCCAAATCGTAGAACCGTTAACGGGAATAAGGCCCCCCGAAACGGAGGTGTTGGGCGCATGGGCCATGTGGCCATGTCCCGCGTGCAATAAAAGGGCTACCTGGCTAGATTAACCCAGGTCGTGACAAGTGGCGGGTGTATGCATCTCCGTTTTAAACCAAAATGAAAAACGCGCACATAAAGGTTGTGGTCCCACGTTTTATAATAGCACCGTGGGCTGCAAGGTTAAAAACACCCCGCGCGCTCCTTTCCACTGGAAAGCAGGGTCATGTGCATATAACAATGTGACCGGGGCTAGAGCTCCATTCGAAATGCGCGCGCGCCCTTTACCAATTCCATTGGTCATATGTAAATGTTAAAACCACGGGTTGCAAAATGTTAAAACCCCCGCGCGTTTATAAATGTGGGCATATGTAAACATTACAATAGAACCCGCGACTTACACCAACCGACGGCATATAATATATAACCATATTTTAAAACGGTCATGTGCCACACCATAAAACCGGATTAACAATAAACAAATCCAAACTCCGCGCGTATTGAAATGTGGTCGTATGTGTTGGCCGATGAAACCTCGTTTAAATTAAAACTCGCGCCATAACTGATATACCACATGCATATACCATGCCCTGGTCACATGCGTAATCACTAGAACCGCGGGCTGGGGCTAGGTCCCAGCCCGACCCTCGCGCCATATTGAAATGGTTTCAAATTAAATAACTTCAAACACATACAACTATTAAGAAACACAATGCGGCGCGATGTCTAGCGGAAAGTTGTTAGAACGTTGGCATGGTTGGGAGGTCCAGGGGTCGAACCCCGCGGGCTCCGCTAACATTTTTATACGACCCCATAAAGTCAAACCCAGGGTGCCACGTGGCAGCCCCTGAGTGGGCCACGTGGCACCCTATAATTCGCAAAAAAGATGCCATGTGTCGCCATATTATTCGTCCACCAACCGACCAATAAGAATCTGTCACGTCACCACTTGACCAGTCAACGCCACGTCAGCACTGTACGGCCCTGCCACGTGGCAGTACGGCCTGCCCAGTCAACATCCTCTTTTTTTACCTGTTTGGCTCAGTGAACAGACCTCGATAACTTCTCCATACGGACTCCGTTTGCGAAAGTAAATATATCGTCGGAATCAGGAGAACGAGACGGACGCAATGGCACCATTTTCATCGCATTCTGAGCACTTTGAAAATTGAGCAAATTTTAGACCCCTGGTCCAGATTCTGATCAAGAAAGACAAAGGTGTACAAACTAGGATAAGGATAATCAAAGACACTGAGCAATCACATATAGATGTCATATCCATGGTGGAACCTAAAAACTTTAATGAAGCCAGTGAACATCATACCCATCTAGACTGATGGTTCTTATAATCACCCATTG
Source organism: Picea glauca (assembly GCA_000966675.3). Taxonomy (NCBI): domain Eukaryota; kingdom Viridiplantae; phylum Streptophyta; class Pinopsida; order Pinales; family Pinaceae; genus Picea; species Picea glauca. The sequence continues at coordinate 330,484 of JZKD02S2276070.1, read as the reverse complement.
AAGTTACAGAAAGTTAATATAGGGACCACATAGAAACCTAAGATAGATATGGTAGGAGATTATTATAATGAGAAAACTAGCCAAGAAATACATAGCTTGTTGCGAGAGTATGCGACTTTGTTCCCAAAGACACTTTCATAGCTAAAAGGGATTAAAGGAGCTATGGGAGAGATGGAAATTGAATTAAAACTAGGATCAAAGCCTGTGAGGCATAGACAATATCGCCTTAACCCCAGAGTGAAAGAGAAGGTTAAGAGGTAAATAAACAAGATGTTGGAAGTGTTGGACACACCTACCACACTTAGAGGGGGGGGTGAATGAGTGTGGGGCTATTTTTCCAAAAACTTCCCTCTTGCACAAAACACCTTAGTTAACATTCAACATTCATTCATTACTCATTTCTGTCATTTATAACTAGTTATATGTGAACACATATCAACAATATATCATCAAAAATTCATCATCATAAGGAACACAAAGGACACAAGATGTATGTACAATTTTCTTTTTATTATGGACAACAATCTGGGGTTTATCAACAACAAATGAATAGAGTACAACTCTACATGAGCATCATATCTATAATGAAAGACTCAGCTTACACCCTCGGCATTAACTGACATGAGGCAACAATCCTCAACAGATGTCAATCTGCAATAGGTACGGGACCTGTCAGTAGTGCAACATACGTGTACACGCCCTACTAGTAGTAAAAATCTCATGTTATATGCACCCTATCACTACTTCAACCTACGTATATGATCCCAAACAGTAATTCATCCTGCGTATAACTTCTGAGCTTTTAGGTTTTGTCCTTCAAGATCAACTCACATCCCATGCAAACCAATTTATCATTCTCTTATATTCGTCACTGTCCAAACTGACCACCATCCAGTCACAATACATCCAAGCTCTCCAATAGCTTACTCATGCTCCTCAACCAATCAATATGAATGCTACTCAATCATGCATACGTAATCAACATACTATAGCCATCATATTAGTATTGAATCATAAGAGTGAAGCTCACTCCATCAACCGACATAAGCCACATCATAGCAACCATACCAAGAATGCCCTAGGTATTCAAAACACAATAAGAAATTCTATCCATCAAGACAATAATGAATCCATACCAGTGTCTTAGTGATAGATCTGAGCCCATAGAGTGTATATCTGGAACCTGCTTCAGTCTTCAACAACTTGTCATCAGCTCAACCAAAACTATCCATGATTTTATCCACTATACGCTCCCTATACACAGACATCCCACATATATGCACCATGTATACAGACAACCCATGTATTATACGCACCTTATACACACCTTGTACACAGACATCTGTTCTTCAACTTCATAGGGCCATAACTCTCAAACTGTGAGGAGTCATGTGACATTCCACATACCACCGAGAATGGAGTGATGAGAACTATCCATATAGGATAGTTTCACCAACAACTTCATTGATCTTCATCTCATTATTCCATATACAAGCATGGGTCCTCCAACCATTCTTCTAGGATAACTCAATCAGTAAAGAGTCTTCCCGTGAGGGCTTTCACCATAAGGGGACCACTTTGGAGTTCATCCATTTGTGCACCTTATTAATCATGATAAGACAATAATGATCAATTCACCACTACATCATTTACATCAACTATGCATCATGTATCAATGACAACTTATTGATCCATCTTCATCGATTGGCTTCGACTTGACATCTATCATTATCATCAAGGACAATATATACATTGTTCATAAAACATCAATCAACCAAGCCTATCAAACAATCCATCACTTGACATCAATCAATCAAACCATTGGCATCAATGATAAAACCATGGGCATCAATTGTTGGATTACTGAGAGGGGGGGTGAATCAGTAATAATGTAATTATAATCCTTTTTCTTCAAATGTTATATCAATGTACAATTATTATCCAATAATGAGCAGTAATAAATAAACA
>JZKD02S2276070.1:307541-321367 GCA_000966675.3 Picea glauca | reverse complement strand
ATAGAATAGTATTATCTGAAAATATATCATAACTCATACCGTTACCCATCAAACAAACTTGGGTCCATTACCGAAACCTGGGGTCTCCAACTTCTCATGGCCATAACTCTCTAACAGTGAGGAATTATGTGACATTCCACATACCACTGGAAATGACATGAAAAGAAATATCCATATAGGATATTTTCCCTGACAAATTCACTTTCCTTCATCTCATTATTCCACAATTAAGCATGGGTTCTCTTACTTCACAAAGCATCTTCCCATGAGGGCTTTCACCATAAGGGGACCACTTTGGAGTTCATCCATATTTACTTCTTATAAACCATGACAAAAAAATAATGAGTCATATTTACATCAAACAGTATTGGTTTCATTACCCAAACCTTTGTGCTATGGGTATTTCTTCAAGGGTTGACATCAATGACAACCAACCTTAATCAACATCAATGACAACATAATCCAACTGGAAGCTGGACTTATTTTTTTAGTGGAAGAAGAAGAATGGGTCATCCCAATAGTCATACAGAGCAAGAAAGGCACAAAGGAAATTAGGGTCTTTGTCAACTACAAAAGCCTTAACTCTTTCTGTGTGCATGACCCTTTCCCAACACCTTTTACTGATGAGGTTGCAGAACAGGTTGCAGGGAAAGAATCATACTCATTTACATATGGATTTTTTGGGTACCACCAATTAGGGATTGTTGAAGAGGACAAAAAGAAGAACACATTCATAAAATAATGGGGTTCATATGCATACAATGTGATTCCATTTGGCCAAAAGAATGCCCCTGCAATTTTCTCCATCATTGTAATAACATCTTTCCGAGAATTTATTCACAAATTTGTAGAAGTTTATATGGATGATTGGATGATATACAATATTATCAAGGAACATGTAGCGCTACTACGTCTAATGTTTGACAGATGTAGAGAATTTCATATATCGTTGAACCTCAGAAAGTGTGTCTTCTGTGTTCCATATGAAATTTTTTTAGGCCACATAGTATGCCGAGAGGGAGTATTGGTAGACACATCCAAAGTTGCGGTTATTGTGAACATGCCACCACCTACGATTTCTAATCAATTGCACTCCACACTGGGGCACATAAGGTACTATCGCAGGTTTATCATAAGATATGCAAATATCACTGCACCTCTATAAAATCTACTAAAGAAGGATGAAGTGTTCCAATGGACCCCAGAATGTGATAAAGTGTTCAAGACCCTAAAGGAGAAGATAAACACAACACCTATTATGATATTTCCAAATTGGGAAAACAAATTTCATGTGCATGTTGATGCATCATGTATTTCCTTGGGAGCCATCTTAGCACAACCAGGAGATGGAGCCATGGGTCATCTTATCTATTTTGCTAGAAAGAAGTTGTCTCAAGATGAGTGAAACTATACAACGACAGAAAGGGAGGGTTTAGCTATGATTTATGCTTTGCAGAAGCTTAGACATTATTTGTTAGGTTCTCATTTTAAGTTCTTTGCTGATCATTCTGCATTAAAATACTAGTTAACAAACCTGTGTTGGATGGGAGAATTTATTTATGGTTGCTACTGTTTCAGGAATTTTATTTTGAAGTGATCATTAAGCATGGAAGATGTAACGTACAGCCTGATCACCTATCTATATTAAAGTCGGGATAAAGTGGCGGAGCAGTCAATGATCAGCTCCCGGATGCAGACTTGTTCTGGGTTGAGGCCATACCAGAATACCTGGAAGAAATACCAGTCTTCTTAAGTACAGGGGCCTTCCCAGAAACATACTCTGCAACCCAGAAACACCATATGGTGGTTAGAGCAACGAACTATCAATTGATTGCAGGGAAATTGTATAAATTGTGACTAGATAGTATCCTTACGAGATGTGTCTTAGATCATGAAACACAAGATATAATGTGGGAGTGCCATATTGGAGTTACGGGAGGTCATGTTGGAGGAAAGGACACTGTGAAAAAATTCCTCCAAGCTGGACTATGGTGGGCCATGCTCTTTAAGGATACAAAGGCATATGCTAGATCATGTGATTTTTGTTGAGGAGTGGGTAAGACATCACGACTAGATGAATTTACACTTCAACCAGTTTGATCTTTACAAGCATTTGAGAAGTGGTTAGTTGACCTCATTGGGATGATCAACCCCACAAATAATAATTCAAAGGATATATATATTATTACCACAACTAACTAACTTACACAATGGGTTGAGGAAACAACTGTTCAGGATTGTTCGACCGATATTGTTGCTAGGTTCATTTTTGAAAATATTATCACTTGGTTTGGATGTCCTAGGAGTCTGACCAGTGATCAGGGAACTCATTTGATCAGTAGTACAATAACAAATATTACAACATAGTTATTGATCCAACATCATAAAATTAGTCTCTACCATCTGCAAGCCAATAGAACAGTGGAAGCATTTAACAATATTCTAGAGAGAGGATTAACGAAGGTTTGTTGTGAAAAAAGGGAAGATTGAGATGACAGAGTTCCATCCGTACTATGGGATTCCAGAAGAACCACAAAGAAACTCCACAAGTACACTCCATTTCAGCTATTTTATGGGAAATAGGTTGTGGTACCTACAGAATTCATTACTCCAATTTTGTATATTGCACAGATTACACACATGTTAGAGGATGAATTAGTTGCGCAGAGGCTCATGAACTTACAAGAACTTGAAGAGACCAGGTTTTTAGCAGACTTCCATCAGACAGTTGAGAAAGGAAGGAAAAAATATTGGCATGACAGACACATTAATACCAAAGTATTTGCGCAAGGAGATAAGGTACTAATTTATGAAAGTTGATAGTAGAAACATCTAGGAAATTTGTGCATGCATTGGTCAATAGTTGTGGAGATCTGACTGTCTGGAGAAGTTATACTGTGAAACTAGATGGTATGCTATGGACAGGATGGGTGAATGGCGCTCGCCTGAAACCTTATCTATCTTTGAATAGAGCTAAAGTATCGTTTCTCTAGTCTAAAGGAGCACGTATATTAGTTAGCTTTTAATTTTCTTGCAAATTGTTGTGAATTCAGTTAATAAATTCGAAGAGTGCATTGTTGCGCTACGACATGTAGTTCATTTTTCTATTTAAGTGTTTTTTTGATGAAAAATTACTTAATCAACAATGTAGAATCAGAAGTGTCAAGAACCTATTAATGAAAGTCATTAATATGATGGGGACCCCTTTGTGGTCGGAGGGAGAGCGAATCCAAATGCAATATTATTCCATGTGCCACACGAACCCAGTCCATTCACAACATTTATTACTACTACAGTACCCCATCTGAATTCAGTTAAGCCCTAAAGCCACGATACACAAAGATGCCATCGATATTCACACTAGGATTCTCATCCGTTAAATGGTAATGTCTGAAATCGACCACATCCTTGACCAACTTGCCCAGTAAATTCTCAGATCACCTGAGAGATTTGCCCCATTAACCAGTCTCGTTGGACAACTCAGATCCAAATTTCATCTATAGGGTAATGATGAATAATAGTCATTATAGAACTTTCTAGCTCAACCTAGGTATAAGGGTCTGAGAACTCAGTGTAGTACACATTGTTTCCTAGAATGAACTTAGATATTTATGAATTATGAAGAGTGAGAAAGCATGTGTGATCCCTCGACTAATAGTCACGATCCCCAATCCATGTTTCACCTGTAAAAATTGATGATAGTTCAGACTAACAATGTCGAGAGCTATAGGGAGACGAAGTGTTGTTTCCATGGATGTAGTACCAGATGAGCCCTGTGACCCCTGGATCGAGGTCATGAGTGATCTGAAGGGGAAGGTGGAGCAAGTTAATCTCCTCGACCTTGACTTGAAAGACCAAGTCCTTTTCCCTCATATGAACATAGATGTTTTCTGAAGTGTCGCTCCAGATGAATTGGGAGGCATGCTGTTTTTGCCGAAGTCTGACTTTATCAATTTGTTCAATTCTACCATCATGAACCTCAGGGAATTACCAGTTTTTAGCACCACTAGGGAAGTTGCGAGGTGTAACAAGTTTCTGATCAGTGGGGTGCATGACAAGAGTTTGTGGTTGGATAGGAGATATCCAATCCATGTAGAAGACATCCACAGGCTTACTCGACTGTCCCTCGAGGGTGAGGACATGTCCAAAGGTTTCCCGGGTCCCAAAAAGCATGGAAAGAAGAAGGGAGAGCCCAACATATATGATAGGTTTCACACACCAAGGGGGGGGGGGGGGGCCAAAGCCCAATTTCGCCCCAAACTATTTGAAACGGTTTGGACCCATTTTTACATCTTTGCCGACAATTTTTGTGGGGTCATCTACAAGGGAGAATGACAAAACACTTTTTTTACAATTACATATTTTTGTGCCAATGGAGTTTTTTTCAACTCGTGCAACTACTTATTGGAGGAAATACGCATGGCCTAGGAGGAAGCCCAAGATAGACGTGGTACTTTCACCTACATCTATTTTTTTCTTGCATTTTAAAGGCTCAAGGGGACGCCACCCACTGGAAATTTGTTGGCGCCAACAAATAAGGGGTGCTTGGAGAAAATGTTTGAGCCCTGGCATTCAAGGGAGGACTCTAATAACACCTCCTTAAACAAAACGATNGGTTAGGACCCATTTCTACATCATTGCTAGCAATGTTATGAGGTCCTACTACAAGGGAGAATGCACAATAGATTCTTTATCAATGACATATTTTTGTGCCAATGGAGTTTTGTTCAACTCGTGCAACTACTTATTGGAGGAAATACTCATGGCCTATGAGGAAGCCCAAGATAGACGTGGTACTTTCACCTACATCTATTTTTTTCTTGCATTTTCAATGCTCAAGTGGACGCCACCCACTGGAAATTTGTTGGCGCCAACAAATAAGGGGTGCTTGGAGAAAATGTTTGAGCCCTGGCATTCAAGGGAGGACTCTAATAACACCTCCTTAAACAAAACGATGTTCTCCAAGTGGAAAAAAATATTAATCGATGCAACACAGAGGTTGAGCATTCCGTAGGGGCTTCTCAACTGCAATATGCAGAAGATAGCATTCAACATGAACTAACACCATACATTTTTGTGGAAGAGGTATGCCAACAGGGAGGACTTCCATTCATGTATGCTTCCATTCTATTTGGATGAAGAGGCCTTTGACAAGGAGGTTTTGTCATGGACTAGAGTCAAACGCAGCCCGTGCAAGTTGGGGATGCATTATGTTTTTCCCAATGAGCTGCTAAAGAAGAATGGTCAAGAAGAAGGGGTAGGACCAAACTTAGGCCCAGAGATACAGAAGAAAGAAGCTTTGAAATAGATGGACTCTGAAGAAGAGGAGGAGACACAACCAATGGAGCGCAAGAAGAGAACATTGTCGGTGTTCCTGGAACTGTTGGAGAAATATATGTTGACGGGTAAAGATGTCAATGAAATACTTAGCACTACGTTCATCATAGAGATAGTGGCTAAGAAACTCATGATGGGAATTTCCCCAAGTACTATTCTAAACTGCCAACCCATTTCATCCCCTGTCCCCTGCACTCGCTTAGCGGCTCCAGCAACCCACATTACACATATCCAAGATGAACCTGAGCCTGACACTACTCCATCCACCATCATCATTGAAAAACCTCCATCACCACCACAACCCCAATTGCCACCTCCAGAAACCAACATTCCACCCCAAACCAGTGATCCAAAACCCATGCAACTCGATCCCTTAGAAATACCCGAGAAGAGGCTAGAAATCTCTGGTCCAAACATAGAGATACCCGAAGCGAGACCGGAACTCTCTAGTCCAAACCCAAAAATAGAGAATTTGTAAGTCCAAAGTCCCCAACACACTATCTCAATGATTAAGGTTGAGGGTGCTATGGGAAGTGAAACCCAGGAAGCAGAGGTCCATAAAGAAGAGGAGCTATAAGGAACCTGAGATGAATTTAGGGAAAAGTGCAATGTTAGTGTAGGAACAGATGGATATAGTCCTTCAAAACCCTCAACTTTGCACAGAGTTGCTATAACTCTGCCTAGTCATAATGAATGTTTTAACGTTCCTTCCGTCAGTGTTGAGGTTGAGTCTTGTGCCAGGACCATGTACATAAGAGGAGGAGGTAGATACTCCCTCATAGCACTCAATGGCCAGTGGAATTCCACTGCAGGTCCGAGCACCCAGGGACACCACCCCTTCTTCCGCTGAACTTTCATAGTGGCCAACAACGTAGCTAGTCAGAGTGATCAGGGCCTCAACTGATCAATTGGAGTAGAGGCTCCAACAGGATGAAAGGAATGTAGATTTCGCAAGGGAGGAAATACCCCTTTCTCAAGAATGCAAGACACAAGAAGAGTTCTCCAAGATTCAGGTGGAACAGAAATTGGAAAGAATCTAGGAGAGGCTTGTTGAAGCTTTCCCAGAAATAAGGAAGGTCACACCCCAACTTCCAGAGTCGAGTGATGCAGGAGATCCTGAGCACTAGATCGAATTACTCCAAGGAGCATGGTCATAGTTGGCCATTCACGCAAAGCATCTGGAAGTGAAGTTGCGACAGACTCAACAAGAAGTAGAGCATCAACCTCTAAAGTTGCAAGAACATATGGAGAAGGTAGTGCTGGAAGGAAACAATGCTCGAGAAACACTACACAAGTGCATAACTGAGTGCACAAGGATATTATGAGAAGTCAATGATTGGATGGGCATCATTGCTAGGCGCAACCAGACTCTAGAGGATGTGTGTGCGATAATACAATTGTCGACTGAGGAAGTTTCATTCACTATGGATCCTCTCAAGCAACAAGATAAATTATACCAAATCCAGCAAGTGGATAATGAGTTGAACGCTCTGTTCGGGGCGCAATTCATAGCCAAGAAGGAGTTACATGACTTTTGACCTATCATTCAGAAACTATACATGAAAATGCATCAAGTGTATGCTACAATAGACTCTGAATGGAACTCTTTGGTTGCATCCAAGCCCAAGGGATGTATCACAGATGCAACCCAATAGTTCATAGTTGAGGCCTCACTCCTTGCCAGGAAGTGTCATGATAAAATTGGGAGTTTCCAAGAAGTTAGAAAGAGATACTTAGAGTTGGTCCCTAAGTTAGGCCCTTCATTTGAAGAGGCAGAGAAAGACAAAGCACAAGTAGAAGAGGAAGGTAAAGACGAGAAGGAGGATAATGGAAAGAAACAATTATTCCTAGAAGATGCGAAAGAGCCAAGTACTTTCCTCAAGGGAGAGTCAAGGCTTCTGGTCATAGCCTTTTGGGCCCTTCATTTTTGGATTTGAAGCTACACAAGAAGGACTACAGTCCCAGTTTTGGTTTAGCACGAGTTGCACAAAGTACAAAAGAAGTTGGACAGTGGAGCAAGGAAAAGTAACAAAAATCGGTTGTGGAAAGAGACAGCGCAATGCTAGCAAGGAAAAAACAGTTACAATAGAACAATAAAGCATGCAAGCCCAAAGCCAAAAGATCCCAATCAACTTATATATATGATATGTATACGATTCTAAAAGGGTTCTCGATTCTTGTTCTTGTTGGGTTGGGTTGTCTAGTGTTGATAGATTGACTTTTCTTGTTTTTAATCAAATGTTGTACATGTAATATGTATATGGTTTTGGTTAGATAGAGCTCTGCAATATGAGTCCGGAGTAAGAAGTTTGTAATAGAGTACCAAGCTGTATATCTGATATTTTATTCGATAAGTTTTGAATATAATAGATGAATAAGGACCCTAAATTTTGAAATATAATGTGGCTTACTATGTTTATGCTTATGCATTGTATCTTTATAGTACTTATTTATGCTTGATAAGCTCAATATTATGTCTGTGTATGAATTATTTTTGCAACTTAAGTATCTTCACTTATTGTATGCACGAGTTCATATCTGGTCTATAATTGGTCTATCTTGCGCAAGATAATGGTGAATCTTGAATGTTTTGGGAACCCATCGAAGTATCCTCCTTGCCCTTCCCTATCCTTTTGTATTGGTTGTGCTTTGGGTGAGACTTATTCTCTTCGAAGGAGATAAAAATGCCAATTCTCTAGACTACATGGTACCTTTTGTTGGTAACCTGTGAAGGACCCTGGCCTGATCAATTTCTTGCAAAAAAATTCATTCGTTATGTCTTCCCATCTGCCTCTGGGTGATATGCGGTACTAAATTTAAGTGGGGTTCCTAAGGCCTCTTGGAAGCTAGTCCAAAATCGTCCTCTAAACACTGATCCACGATTGGATATGATCCTTTTGGTACGTCTGGAAGTCTCAATATCTCGCTGGTATAAAATCTAGCTATAATTGGAGCTTGATGCATCATATGCACAAGGTCAAATGTGAACTCTTCGTCAGAGTGTCAACTATCATGAAAATTGAGTCGTGCCTCCTTGCCGTCAGCATCAATTTCCAAAATGAATTCCATAGAAATGACCTCTCATTTCGATTCTGGAATAGCAGGTGCCCATAGAAATATTGTCAAATGTCTCTGTTCAACCTTCACCTACCAACCTTCTAGACATCTCGCCACGTAGTTGACAATGTCCACATGTATCCCTTCCAGAAGAATAAGATCTTAAGGTCTGTCCTCACCTTCATGACTCCTTAATGAGCCATGTACATTGCTCTGTGAGCTTCGCATAAGATCAACACATCTCAATTCATCGTTGGGATGTAAGTAAATCTAGTTATTATATCTCAAAGATCTGTTGTTGTCCATAATATATCCCTCATTTTTTGTACCAACATGGTGTCTTGTCCAATAGAATTCCTTAACCTCGTTATACCAGTCATCGTCATGCTATAGTTAGAATCATGTCACGAATATTTGTTTGAAGAGGCACCACTGACAATAAGCGTGGTCTATGAATCAACGCATCCACCTCTATTCATTGTTTCTTTTATGTAGGTAATCTCAACATCGTATTCGCTAATTAGTTTTGACCAATGCCCTTCTCATGCATTCAAGTCACTTGGCATAATAAGGTGTTGCGAATCATAGTGGTTGATTTTTTTTTATGTTTGAAATTACGTCCAACAAGGTAGTGTCCCCACACTCTCAGGGCACACACAGTGGCTAATAGCTCTAATTCATGCACCACATATTTATCCTCATGCTTTCTTAACTTTCTCAAGATGTAAGCGATCACTCAATTGTCTTGCATCAAGACTCCGCTTAAGGATTCCTTGGATGCATCAATGCATACCAACAATTTCTCATCCATGTCAAGGAATTTTAGTATTGGTTTTGTCATCAAAAACTCGTTGATCCTTTGAAATGCTTCCACGCATTTCTCAGTCCATAAAAACTTCTTGTTCTTCTTCTACAACTCCATAATTGGATTTGCTATCCTTGAAAAACCTTCAACGAACCATCAATAATATCCCTTTAAACCCATGAAGTTGCGTACTTTAGGTACATTCATCGACGCAGACCATTCATAATAGCATCTACCTTCTCTGTATCCACTGCAATACCTTCACTGGAGATAACATGCTCTAGATAATGAATCATCGATTGATAAAAGAGCATTTCAATAGTTTCCCAAACAATTTTTCTCTCGAAGACACTGTAGTACCAAGTGAAAATGTTCATCAAGTTCTTCTATCATTCGAGAATATATCAAAGTGTCGTCATTTAATACTCTGAATAAACTTGTCAAAGTATTCACGGAACACCCCATTCATCAAGATCATGAACACCCCTGGGGCGTTTTCTAGTCTAAATTGTAAAACAGTAAAATCATAATATCCCAACCTCATATTGACGGAGGTATTAGGGATGTCTTCCTCCTTGATCCGTAACTGGTGATATCCTGATCTCAAGTCTCTCTTTGAAAGCACTATCACACCCTTCATTTGATCAAACAAACATCTATTCTCACAACGATTACTAGTTCTTAATCATTTCCTTGTTCAATTGATGGTAGTCATGCAGAGTCTCCACAACCCATCCTTCTTCCTTATGGAATTAATCGGTGCACTCAGAGGTGACACTCTTGGACGTATAAGTCCTAGGCCCAACATCTTCTTCAGTTTCATGGTAAACTCCTATAACCCAGGGGTCGACACTCGATAAAGTGTTATTTCTATCGGTTCAGTTCCATATTTTAAGTCAATGGTAAATCCCATCTTGGCTTTGGGCAATGACCTGGTAATTCTTATGGGAATTCTGTCTGTAAAGATCATACCACCGGAAGGTTTTCTAATCCTTCTACCATGCCCTTGTCGTTCAGCGCTAAGCTTGATTATAGCTTTCATTCCTACGTATGCTCTTCTATACTTGTAGAGAAGAAATGAACCTCAGGGATACTTCCTGGTTCCTTCCTACAATCACTCATCTATGTCCCTCATCATCAACCAAACTTAACCATTTCATCTTACAGTTGAGTATCGCCTCGTGTGATTCTAGCCAGTCCATACTAACCATGTCGTCAAGATACTACATTATTCCCCAAGTTAAAGCAACAGTTCATACCCCTTCCTCCAACCATCCGGTTGGGACCCAATGCCACTTCGATGAATCTAAACTCATCTAATCCAATGTCGTTACCTAATCCCATCAACACGGTACTAGAATAGAGCTCTTTGTAGCATCGTGATCTAACAAATACTAAGATTTTGTTTGGCGATGGTACCTGACGCCTCGAGCATAGTGCATTGGTGCTCGACTTGGTGGTTATTCACCGCGGTCATGATTCCTATGGGATTTTCCCATATTCACAATGGCAGTGTGTCTCGTTGACTCAATCGCTCTGACCTCTCAACTGGAAAACCATGCCGGTAATGTGGTTCTCCACATGTCCAACATCCAGTATTTGGTCTAGTACTCCAGGTCCCTAAAATAGTAGTTGTTGGCCCACTAGCCTGAAACCTTGGTTTGTTCCACTGAACAAGTTGAACCTTTGTTACTACTGAAGTGGTGGTCTCTTGTAGGGGATTCTTTGTTGAGGAACCTGTCGCATTGTCTCATGAACAAGGTTTCTATAAACGTATCTTGATACCAAGATGTCTTGTTTGGTTGGTGTTTGATGATGCTACGCACCAAATGTCGTCAATCCAGGAGGTGTTGCAGGAGTCCTTCCCTGACTCCAACGGTAAATTCTTTTTCTGCTAAGAGGCCTACTAGAATGCATTGTGCAACGTCCGAGGAATTTATACCCTTGCCTTTGCACAAAGTTGGAGTTAAGGCCGCACATGAACTTGTTGAGATCTAGCTTCCCCATGTTCAGATGTGGGGCATACCAAAGTATATTCATAAATATGATCTCAAATATGGCATCGTATGAATAGCTTGGTGTAAGGCACAGAACTCATCGAGATGGCGCTCAACAATTTCCTCTGAAAATTCCTTCTCTTAGAACCGTTAATCGAACCATTCCCATAAAACGAATCCGACATCCATGTTAAGTTGATCTAGGAGTATCTTCCACCTTATAAGAGCACTCCCCTTTAGTTGAAGATCTCCATGTGGACCTTCATGCTAGAGGTCGTAACCTTGAAGTGCGAAGCACATCACCTTGTTCTCTAGCCACACCTTGACGACCGAGTCATCGGTGGCACTTGTGAATGTGGGAACTTAATATTCTATAGTTCCCCACAAATTCTATGAGTATTGTCTAGGGCACGTTGTGGACCCTCAGGGGTACAGGCGCCCTGGCCTTATCTCAATATAAATGGTTATTCAAGGCCTCTGAAATTTCCTATAAGCACCTTGCTAGACCCAACACATCACATGTGACAATATTGTCATACTCAAGACTCATTATTTTCGTTAGGGGTTGGACCCCTCTAGCATGGGTGCTACTGGAGGCATCGTGACTCCTCCCCTGGCACCACATCATGAACCTTCGCGACGTCCTCTAACCATGAGTAACTCATAGATAGGTTAAAGTTTAATTTGCGCTAAGTTATTAATTCAAGTGTATAATTCAATGGAAGGCATGGCTATCCACAGTTGCAGGGTTGAACCCGCTCTGATACCATATGTAATGGCCTAGCCGTTACGACGACAAGCGTCGTGCAACAAGTAAATTTTTTTGTGGGGTTGCGATAGGAATATCATCACACATTAATAACTACAACATCGACGATATTTAATTTTATCGGTGATAAACCATAATTAAACATGGCGTGTGAGTAATCATTTGTATAAACAACTTAGACCATACAAAACCCATGGAGCAAGCAAAAGTTAGTTAAATAAAGGTTCAATCCCAACCACAATATGCAATCATCCGTCATAATAAAATTTCATTTCACACAAGAGGACTAATATCCAAGCATCATACAAAATTTTAATTTGGTGCGTGAAAGGAGTCTTAACCCTCCACTATTCATGCATCACATTATTGAACTACCCGTGAGCACTCTATTCGATTAATCCATCATTTTCGCATCAACAATTCAAGATGGAAGAGGCAAGGATTAAATTTCACTAGACGCAAGAGAAGACTAGTATTAATCCATCATACTTCAATAATATTAAGGACGCATCGGTAACCAAATTCTAAACCCAACATGCAACATCAATAATCAAGGCGCAAGAGGTTATAATTCTTAGTCAAGCTTTTGACATTAATTTAATGGTGAGGCATTAATCTTCCCTAAATCTTAAGTGCCGCACATAATATAATTACTCAAACAATCCAGCATCGACAATATCCAATGACGCTAGAGTATTTATTTACTTAGTCATTTCTCATTACAAAGATTCCATAGGGTAACATAGTCTAATTACGTAATCATCCACATAAACAAGAGATGGTTATCTGGATGGTTATTTTAGAATTATATGGGGTTAAACTGCGATGACAATTAAATAATCAATCCACTCATTAAAGAATTAATTGTTTAGACACTTTGAAAATTAAAACAATAATGATAGAAATGATTCAACGTTAAATATCAATTACTCCTAATTAATTAGGATTTTTAAACATAAACAATGACGATAACAACACACAAGTGGAAGTCAAAAGTGTGCCAAAAACTATACACCATCATTCTCATGCTAGAAGGGATTTTGGATAAATTCTTTTGCCTCAACATTCACATATAAAGATATATCAAGGTGGCTAAAGAAAATGTAGGAAATCAATTAAAGTAGACTCACTCAACCTATAGGTTCCAGTCAACTCATAACATATTATTTATTTATTCTTAGCTAATTTATTTTGGCGAAGAAAAGTGACCTAGATAGGAATTAAGGAAAAAAAAATTTAAACGCATGGGGAAGGAATTACAAAATGATAAGGTCTTAAGTGAAGGAAAAAAGATTCATTACACAAACACCCACTCTAAAATTGGTATGGCACAATCTCTAAAATCTAAAAGTGAGGAAAGATCAGTCACAAACATAATCTTTGTTAAATCAAGGTAGTCAACATTACGTTCTGAGTTTTTCAGGATTGCATATTGCTCTTTAAGTTGGCATCTTCTTCGTCTAAGGAAAAAGGTTGATACAGGTTTTTGAACGCCCTCTGCACATGGAAATTGTGGCTTTGACGAAAAAACCAAGATTCGCTCCACCTCTGATGGGTTAAGCTCTATGCAAGGGTTCGATGTCAAAGGGTAGCAGGTACCAATCTTTCACATAGATATTGTTCAATGATTTTTAATATGTGCATAATCTCCATTCTTATTGTTCCATTTTGGGTACAAGGATAACTGGAGTACCAAAAGGAAAAGTTATGGGACTAGCCTTACTATCCTAAATAATCTTTATTGATTTATATTAATTATTAATATATTTATTGATGGATATTAACAAGGTCTAACATTAACTACATACATACATACATACATACATACATACATACATACATACATACATACATACATACA
>JZKD02S2276070.1:239783-275595 GCA_000966675.3 Picea glauca | reverse complement strand
GAATAGTTAGATTAGTTTATTAGTTTGTTTTATTTCGTTTTAGTTAGACTAGTTTAGTTTGTTTTAATAGTTATTTTTAGTTAGATTAGTTAGTTTAGAGTAGTTTTGTTTTCATTTTTTTAGGAATTAGATCGGCTAACGGAGTCGCTAAACCCGTCAGGGTGGTTCATCCCAAACGACTTGGGTTATTAGACAACCCCAGACTGGTTCCACTCTCCTAGTTGACGGATGGTCATTTTCGCCCGTCAACACCATTCCCATACTGGGCACCCATATAGAAGATAAAAACCTCGTCCATTCCAAGACTAGGTGTAGAGCAGCTCCCATTTGTACAATGACAAAGAAACTCCCATTTAGACAACAACAGAGGCATAGGAGCCTTATTCATCCAAAATAATGTAGTGGAGATATTTGAGGGTTGCCATCATTGACTGAATCAGTAATGGCTCTCCAAGCTCAGAGTTTTTTACTAATTAGTTAATGGCTATGAGTTATTTTCTTTGTTTTGTACCATGGTTTCCAAGAAAATTAGAGGCTAGAAACCCTATGCTTCTCACACTTCATTTGGCCGAGACTCTTCAAACACACTCCACATATACACATAAGTCTCTGCATCGACTAAGTATCTACATTTTGACAATGAATTTATCCCTCATTATTTTCACTACCAATAATGGCATTATTGCGTTTGTGGCATAACCTATGTATTTTTGAATTGATTCTCCCTCACATACAACATGTGTTTCATTGTATCCAATTGATTTCAAAGGTTGAATGTTGCTACAAGGATTCATATGACCTAATGATCAACTACGTAAGTCCCAACCTTGCTACAAGTATATAAATTTAGTCCTCTTGCTAATAAAAATGGTTGAAAATGTCATTAAGTGGTTGTTGGAGGTAGGCCAAAGCAGGAAGAAAGAACAACATGCGCGCATGCAAGGAAAACCTAACGATGGTAGGGTTAGGGTTATGGTTATGCATTGTAAAGGATGAAGAGCTAGAAAACGTATAAATATAGATACTTAGGTATCATAGACGGGTCGAATTGTTTTTGTAATATTCATAATACGATAGAGATAGGTTGTTATTGTAGAAATAGTTATTGTGGCGAACCACTATGTGATATTTTGCTGTATGATCTATTTTGTATAAGTTGTTGAGCTAGAGAGGACGAAGGAGGGTAGATCTTGAGGATTAGATCACAGGCTGAGGAGACTGGTGCGATCTAGTCCACCTCTTATAGATCTTACTCAACTGTGAAGGATTATAAGGCACACAACACTGTATATGCGGAAATACTATAATAAAAGAGCTGAGAGACAAATCTTTGTGGATGTAGCCCAGGTGGGGGTGAACCATGGTAACATCTATGTTATGTGATGAATGCATGCATATATTTATTTTCTTTAGTAGTTATTGTGATCCTTAATGAATGAGTTGTTATATTTCCTTCTTATTCATCAATAACAATACATTGCGTTTACTAGTTATAGTAATTGTTCAATTTACAATTCCCATATCTCACACTCAATCCTAGGCTATAAACACCTGAGTCTTACAACCACCCATTAAATTTATCTCGGGTGAGACTGTGTAGTTCATTTTATGTGTTATGTTTCCTTCTAGTTTACCAAGATGACCGATAATTTTAGAGGCTTTGTTAGAAACCTGAATAGACATGAACCCTGGGTCAATACAAACTCAGGGTAAAACTATCATCCCTCCTGGTAAAACAAAAGGAAACACAACACACAGAATGCGTTGTGCAGTATCACTCGAGATAGATTTAATGGGTGGCTGTAAGACTCAGGTGTTTACAACCTAGGATTGAGTGTGATATGTGGGGACTATAAATTGAACCATTACTATAACTAGTAAACACAATGTACTGTTATTGATGAATAAGAAGGAAATATAACAATTCATTCATTAAGCATCAAAACAAATACTGAAGACAATAAATATATGCATGCATTCATCACTTAACATAGATGTTACCGTGGTTCACCCCCTCCTAGGCTACGTCCACAAATATTTGGCTCTCAGCTATTTTATTATAGTATTTCTAGATCTACAGTGTCGCGTGCCTTATAATCCTTCACAGTTGCGTAAGATCTATATGAGGCAGACTAGATCGCACCAGGATCATCAACTTGTGATCTAACCCTCAAGATATACCCTCCTTCATCCTCTCTATCTCAAAAGATTATAAAAAATAGATCATACAACAAAATATCAGATAGGGGTTTGCCACAACATCTCTTTCTACAATAACAACCTATCTCTATCATATTCTGACTCTTACAAAATCAACCCGACCCATTTATGATATGTAAGTATCTATATTTATACATTTTCTAGATCTTCAGCCTTTACAATGCATTACCAAAACCCTAACCCTATCGTCGTTAGGTCTTCCTTGCATGCACATGTGTTGTGCTTCCTTCCAGCTGTTGATTTCCTTGTGCATGTTTTCTTTCCAAAAATCATCTTTCTTCCCACTTTGGCCTGCCTCTGACAGGCCCCCAACACTGACATTGGCTCGTCCTGAGCCACCTAACCTTTGTGTGCTTCCTCAATATCCTTGGTGATCGCATGGAAGTTTTCCTTGAACTCTGTTGCCTGTTTGTCCACTATCTGGACTACAACTTCGTCACTGACCAATTCTGTGCATTCTGTCGGGGTCTGTTCTATCTGTGTCTTGGCTTCCACTTTCTATGCTAGGACTTCTGCGACTCACTCTTTCAATGGTTCCAGTTGAGCCTGATGCTCTTGTTTTTGTGTTTGCATAATGATGAGTTCTGTCTACAATTTATTCATGTCCTATGCCCCTTTGACGCGCTCTATGATGGGCATTGTTTTTTGCCTCTGTTTGAGGTCCTGAATAGTTGTTCTTATCCTTTCTTCTTCCTTGTCCCACCTTTGAATTTGTTGATCCTCCTCTAACTTTGTCCAAAGATGTGCTTCTATATCAAACAAGTAGGCTACCTTGCTAACCTATTTCTTTATCTCCTGCAGCTACGTCATTGCCTCTTGCTTCCTTTTCTCCTTCACTGCTAGTGGAATGGTTAGTGTGAGCTGCTCTCAGAGATTCTCGATCTCCTTTTGATATTGATCGATTACCTATGAAATCTGATCAATATTTTATTTTTCTATGATTTCCTCCACCTACACGGTATTTGGAATCCTCTCATATGTTCGTGTGACTTTATGCTCCACTCCATTCCTGCACTCCCTTTCCTCTTGGGTTTCAAAAATATCCTGCTCATAGATTATTTTCAGCGTGTCCCGCTTCTCTGTTTCCTATTGCAATTCGATGAAGTTTTTGCATGCATGAGACTGTACCTCATGGTTTATGCTAACCTACAACTTGTCTAGATCCCTGGATGGTATTTGCATCAATACGAGTTGGATTTGGCTCAAGTATTTGAGGGGTGTCTTCCTCACATACTCGTCCATGCACAACTTACTAGGTGAAATGTAAAATGTTGCTTTCTGTTGCAGTATCGTATGGACTAGATCTCGCTCTCCTTATTCCAATCTTTCCTCTGTCTGCAGTGGTGATGGCTCTATTCCCATGATGTTACTTGTTGCCTGTGCTTCCCTGATCTTCTTGGGGAACTTTCCCATTTCTTCCAGATCCTCTTGAATCCTATCTCTATGGTGCACAACATTGTCAAATTCCTCGGCTAGACAATCCTAGACCATTCGAGCTATCATTTTTCCATCATCGTTTGTGATTGTATATTCTGGTAGTGTTCTTTGAGCCTTCATTTTCTTACACGCTCCTCCTATCTATGTAGCTAGCCTTTTGTTCCCCCCTGGTTCCTATGAGTTGGGATTTGGTGCGGTCCCTTATGTTGCCTCAGCCTATTTCTGTTGTTCTTTGGTCAGCTACGTATTCTCCTTTTTCCCCTTCTGGGTCCCCATCTTCGTTGTGCCTTCGTTTATCTGTATTATTTTTTTCTTTCCTGTCCTTCATTTATTGGGCACTTGGATTTCCTGAGGCTATGTTTCTCCCTACCTTGCCTCTCCTTCTTTTGTTCTTTCCAGCAAGTCCTAGGTGAGGAATGGAATCTTCCACTTGTTGTCCCATTTGATGATGACCATGTCTATGTCACCCTCTGTGATACAATAACACATTTGTAGCCACTGTTTATTAGGATCCTTCCACACTTGTATCCATGTTGTGTGGCATGTGGCCTTGAAGTTGGAAATGTCTCGATACCACACGATAGCCTATGGTGTGATCCTCCAAATATTGAAGATGGATTCCTGCAGGTCATGTAAGTATCCTTCAAATATGGACCCATTCATCCCTTTGTTCTTAGCATCCAATGTGGCTCTCAAAAACAAGTATCTTGCTCCCTGGTGTTATAGGATAAATCGATATATGCGGA
Organism: Picea glauca; assembly: GCA_000966675.3. Lineage (NCBI taxonomy): Eukaryota > Viridiplantae > Streptophyta > Pinopsida > Pinales > Pinaceae > Picea > Picea glauca. Next base: position 271,192 of record JZKD02S2276070.1, on the reverse strand, counting down.
CATTAACAAATCTCCCTAGATCCACCTAGATCTAGAACAAAACAGGACAGGACATGCCACTTCCCCTAAGTTACAATCATTGAATTGATCACGGAGGAAGGAATAAATAACATACATTTGGATATCTCTTCCTTATGTCTCTGTTGTCCCCTCTTCACTTTGATGGTCTTGAGATATTGGATCTATGACGACACAAATTGACCAAGGTGAAAGCAACAATAATATATTCAATGAAGACCTAAACATGTGATCAAGGAGTCATGTAATAAAATAAGAGTGATTTTATGGGAAATGGACATCCCACTATATTTATATTAAATGAAAGAAGAAGATACAACCATATCGCCTTGATGTTGCAATCTTCCTTTTGGTGGTCCTTCGTTCCAACACACACATTTGCTACACACTTGCATGAAGAAGATTCGTTGTAGCTTGATAGGAAAATGGAGGCCTCAAGCATCAATTCAAATATGATTCCTCACACAATTCTGAATCTATTCTTCCATCAATTCTCTATTCAATCTTTCTTAACCTCTTCATTGAGAAACCTTTCATTATATACGATAAGGAGAGATGGTTAAAGGGATGAGGATGATCCCACTAAATCTGAGAAGTCAGTAGGATGCCAACTATGCAAATGCCAACCTATTTTCTAGAAGATCCTCTTCTAGAACCTTTGTAACTTCCTCTTCCTTTTAATATTTGAAACAGGTTCACACCCTACCTATAGAGTAGACTACGAACATCTCGCACTCCAAGTATAGGGTTTCCTGCAAGAATCAGGGTTTATCGCACCCTACAATACATGTAGCTTGTGAACTCATCTTAAAAATATGTTTTGTATAAGAAGATAACAGTCGCTTTTCTCAGGCAAAAGGTCGTTATGAGAGGTTGAACACATAACTGTAGAGACATCACCAGAGTGAACAAAATAATGTGTAACAGAATGCCCCCCAAATTATGAGGTCGAAACTCGTGATAGCCAAAATACTTTGTAAAATGCGTGTGTGTGTCAGAAACAAGGAAGACACCTAATCGGAAACCTGCAAACAATCAAGCATCTCTAGAAAAAAATACCAATTCTAAGGTAGGCATTCCCATGCTCAGACCACAAATGAATGAAATCATAAATTTAGGCCATGGCCACCAATCATACACCGTGTATCCATGTCATCAAAATGCTACATAGCCATGAGGAATACACTGTGGATCTATGTTAGAAGACTCATATTAGGACATAGCCACGCAACATACAAAGTGGATCTATGTGTCGATACAAATCATAAATACTCCATCGCAACCTGGACCAAAAAGATGAAACCCAGGGTCTTCAATTTCATCGTCTGAAAGTACGAATCTAGCCATGTGATTACATGTGTCGAAGTCAAACATGGTAGAAACCACTTGATTACCTGTCATTGATGAAAACCATTAACAAGTGCGAGGGAAATCACCATTGATGTCAATGAATCCCAAGGTACCTAAGTACAATCTGAACGAATGTGAATAAATGAGCTTAAGTCGAACACTTGGAGGAATCTCTTGATCAGGGACCGATGGTGTGAATCCACTATCGAAAGCAAAGATACCTTCCATTAAGGCATGCAGGTTATAGGGTACTAAATGATTTCTAGGTCTTATTCCCGGATAATGAGTTAGAGTCGACGGAAAAAGACTCATCATAGGAGGTCCTTGATGTATCCCCCATCAATGACACGAAATAAGTAACAGATTTTGAGGGTAAGTTAAAGTATGAATATGATTTGAAATGAACATAGGGAAGGTCGACATGGTAAGAATGGATAACTACAGATGGTCGACTCAATGGAGGGATCTTTTGGACTTCTCTTGAATAGATGAATGACACGACAATGGTCTTGGCAACATTGACTCAAAGACGACCCAAGATATGACCTTGTTGTAAGTCAGACGAGAGACAAATGGATTCCCCAACCCAGATTCAAATGAGGAACAAGGGGTGTCATGTTTAAGAGTGACGCTTACTGCCATTAATACAAATACCAAAACACATCCCTTTCCCAAAATTTCCCCCACCATTTCTGGCGAGTACCTCTTTATTTTTACACAAGCTTGAGGAGGATAACATATGCTTGTCGATGTAAGCTCATCCTTCGGACGAGTCCCTCGAACTATTTTTAACGAACCCTAGGAAGGAGTGGTTCGATCCCATAAAGGGCCTTTCGATGTTTGTTTAACGAGTCCAAAGATAGAAAATCGGGGGTTTTTCATGTTTTGAGAGTCTGAAAAACACTTAAAGAGAACTCTCCCAATTCATTTTTCATAAATTAGTTCGACGAGACCGAAAAAGTGATAAAATATCGCTCATTGAATGTTTTCTTCAAATACCTTTACGAGCGTGAAAAAAACAAGATCACTCAAAAATCGTTTTGTTTTTATGGAGCGTGAAAAGAGCTTAAAGGATACTCCCTTATGTTCATTGTTTTCATGTTACCATGATGAGTACGAAAATATGAGAAAAGTATACTCGGTTGCATTCTCATGTATTTTCGAGCGCGAGAACGAATGAAGACTGAGCTCGAGGTTTTTCCTAAAAAACCCTAAAAACGTATTTGTACATGTGATGAAAAAAAGGAAAATATACTAATACCCCGTCATTCAGACTTCTAGGTCACTTACCTGTGAAAAACCATACTCACAAGGCCATTAGAGTAGTAGGTTTTTAAGCAAAATAATAAAAATAATATAAAAAATCAATAAGAAATAGTAAAAAAGTTAATAAATATGGGTGAAAAAACTTTTTTTACCATTTCATTGTTACCTTGCCAAAAACTTGTCCAACACACCTCTTTTTCCCCAAATTTCTTTGCTCGATTATGGGAGGTATGAGCGATCATTTGGAAAACAGTTTCGGCCAACGAGGTAATCTCCTGATTCTTCAACTTTTTCATGGATTAGAATTGATTTTTATTGGCAATTTTAAGTGTTTGAGTCCATTTTAGGGCCGGTGAGTACACTCAGGCATTCTCACAGGTGAGCCATTTGGGACCTGCGAGAACCTAAGATTCTCGCAGGTGAGCTTCAGTGCACCTGCGAGGGCCAAAAAATAGATTTTCATGCAAGTTTTTACTCAATAAAAATTTATGCAAGAGGTTAAAACAAGTTGCTAACTTCCTTCTCATGGCTCCATGCAGGTATTGATCATCACAATGTTGGAATGGAGAGAAAGAGAACATGAGGAGGATTATTCCATTGCAAAAAATGATCTGGGTATAGTTGCTGCCCTCCGGGAATGTGGGCTCTTAAAAAATTTCAGGATCCTGGGCATGAGAGCCCAACTCATGTTGTAAGAGTACCTGGTACACATGTGGGATGTGTATCAACAAGTATTTCATGTAGGGGTCCACACACTCACACTAGATATCGAGGATATCTACTTTCTGATGGGGTTGTCATGACGTGGGTACCATGCAACTTTGATCATCAGTAGAGGTGGCGGGCTTCCTATGAGCGAGTATGTTCACCAATATTGTGTTCCCAAGGAGGAGAGAAGCAAGGGTAAGGTTTCCATATGGGGTGTCCAAAATCTGACCTTGCGGACTATCTTGTTTACCATTGCATGCATGGTCGGGAGCACTGCTCCACACATGGCTCTCCAATACTATTTCCAATATGAAATAGAGTGCACAGAGCCTCGGGTTTTCAATTGGTCAAACACAATTCTCTGCAGTATGAAGAGGCAACTGACAAAGTGCAGAAGGGGTAACCTGAAAGAGTTTGGGTATAGGTCACTTCTAGTGTCATTCTTCCTTGAGAGGGTCCCACTAGTGTGCCTACAGGTAGATTGGGGTTTACTGGCCCCACAGGATCCAAGGATGCTGAGGTGGTATAACCTCATGGCTCGACATGTAGCAGGGCCTATAATCAAATATAACGATTCATTTTTTGACTAGTTGAGGCCCCATATGCTAATGATCGATGACTATGCATATGCTAGCTTGGATTTCTGAGAAGATCCAGATTTGGTTCTGCCTGAGGATGCTCAGTGGGGTGACTTAAGTAAGAAGTACACATTTTGTTCCTTTTTAATGTTTTTTGCAAATTTTATTATATAAAATGTTTTTATATCTTTGATCTAAGGACTAATCAAAAAAATTTTTTGACCATAGATGTGGGGCCGTATCGACCACCAGGAACATCTCCTATTTAGAGACGAGGAGAAGTGGCTCTAGTGGCAAGATGGGATGTTGAGAACTATGAGGTAGTTGAACATAACTTAGAGGAACTGACTGCGGATGTCCCAGACATCGCTATTGGGGAGATCCCAAGGTGTTATCAGCGCCATACTATTAGTGTGTCTAAGTATCTTAGTCAACTGATTCATAGGGTAGCTTGAGCATTTTTATGTTACTATGAGCATCATCCATGATGCTAATTTGTAGAAGCCATGGGCTTCATATATTTTGATATTTTGGTCCTAGAATTTTTTTTTTTGTAAAACTTTTGATCGTTATATATATATATGCGGCTTCTACCGACTTATTTTATTTTGTATAATACATGTGATGTGTGATTGGTTTTATAAAAGTCTCAGATATCTGTCTAACCCATAATTAGCTAAAGCATCAGTCAATGTATTTAGACATCTCAGAATGTGTTGATATTTGATATAATCAAAATGAGATTCTAAGAGGCGAATTCATATATATACCCACAATAAAGTAGGACTTCGGATATCATAGACATTACTTAAATGTAGCACTACTCACTACGAATCAAGTCGTATAACTAGGCAGTGGATACCAAGCAAAATAGAATTAGTCAACAAATCGATGAAGGTGCTATATTTTGCGATATTATTGGTCGCACAACCAAGGAAAACACCTTGTAGATTGATAGGTTCGTTTGTAGGTGCATAAATTTCCCATGCAGCAGAAGCAAGGTTCTGAGTACTATGACTAGCACCATCAGCAAAACCAATGTGGGGTAGAGAAGACTCCGACATCTGGAAACCAAGCACAATGCAAGGTAAGCGGTCGAGGGAAAAAACCAAATAACAAAAAAGAACACTAAAGTAACACACAAAATGTATGATACAATAAAATACAAGCACTCATGCACAGATGATCTAAGCATAGTACTTCTTTAAGTAAAGCCCATTTCTGGGTTCACTCAAAGGGATACCATCATAGTCCACTAACTCATAAGCTCCTTTCTCCAACACTCGTCTGATGATATAAGGACCTCGCCACATAGCCTCAAATTTTCCAGCTCCTAGCACATCTCAATCTTGTTCATAAAGAAGAACCAGATCACCTTCAGAGAAAATGCGTGGCTTGACATGTTTGTCATATTGGGATTTGACGTGTTTCTTCTAGGCTTCTATAACTAGGGTGGCATCATGACGGGTATCGTCTAGTTGCATAAGATACAATAGACATTCTTGTTTAGCATAAGTGTTTGGGAGAAGTTCAATGACTAGATTTAGAGATGGTATCTCACATTCAATCGACAATATGTCTTCTAGACTATAAACTAACTGAAAAGGTGCAGACTTAATGGATGTCTGGTAAGAACACAATGTCGAAAACAACATTGTGTGGCAATTTTTTTTTGACTTCCTATCATTCGGCGAAGCATGGTAATGAGGACTTTGTTTATTGCTTCAACCTAGCCATTGGCCTGTGGGTAATAGGGTGTTGAGTTTTCATGGCAAAGACCCAACTTTTCGGTGAGTTCTGACATCATGAAGTTTCTAAAGTGGCTACCGTGATCAGTAACGATAGCTTGAGGAACACCAAAACGAGCAATGATGTGATTGAATATGAATAGTGTTGTGGTCTTTCCGGTATTGTTGAATGTAGGCATCACCTCGGCCCATTTCATAAAATAATCTACAGCTACAATAATGTATCCATGCCCCCCGACCAAGTGAGGGTGCATGTCATGAAATTGATACCCCATTTTGAAAAAGGTCCAATGAAGAATAAAGGGTGTAGAGGAGCAGGGTGTGATCATATTTTGTTGTTGTAGGTTTGGCAAGCGTGGCATTGTTTAACATCGATTATACAATCGTTGAATAAAGAAGGCCAAAAATACCCATCTCGTAAAATATTCTGTGAAGTAGCATAGCAAGACATGTGACCACCACATGCTCCAAAATGGTAGTCATTCAAGGATTTCTTGGATTCGTCAAAGGTGAGGCATCATCAAAAAACAAAGTCAATCCCATGACAATAAAGAGTATCACCGAGGATAATATACTGATGGGCTTAGTAACATATTCGATGGCAGTCAGTGCTAGACAAATCGGGCTGAAAAGTCTGAGTTTGGAGATATATAATGATATCCCCATACCAAAGGTCATCGAAACTGATCATAAAAAGGGATCATCGGGTAATGAATCCTTTGCTACATTTTCCATTTTAAAACAGGGAAGGTCGCATATCAATTTGGCAAATACCAAGGATTTATTGGACTTAGCGCATTTGAATTCTAAGTCAAAATCATGGAGTATTATGATCAATTTGGAGTATTTTCCCCCTAGCAACTGGCGTGTAAGAATGTGTTGCATAGGGTTTCAATTGGAAATCATAGTAGTCTTGCATAAAAGGATATAGATTCGGAAACGTTGAACAGCTTGGACGGCAGCCAAGGCCAGTTTTTCAACATGTAAATATTTGGTTTTGGTAGTCATGAGACTCAGACTCAAATAATAAATGACATGTTCATCATGAGAATCATCCTCCTAGACTAGAACCATAGCAATGGTATAGTCCGAGGCTACGAGATACAAGAAATAATTGCGACTGTAATCGGGTGGGAAAAGTAGTGGGGTACGTGTTAAAGTTATTTTTAAAGCGTCAAATACTTTGTTGGTAGTGGTATCCCATATGAACTCAGAACCTTTCTTGAGAAGTTGAGTAAATCCAAGAGTTAACTCAACATAGTTTGGGATGAAACAACATAGAAAGTTTGTCTTCCCTTGCAAACTTTGTAGTTGGCGAAGTGAGGAAGGAGGAGGGAGATTGAGAATCACCTCGACCTTCAAAGGATCTACCCAGATCCCTTGATGTGAAACAATAAATCTTATAAGTCGACCGGATTCTACACAAAAACCACATTTTTGTGGGTTTAAGCGGATACGGTAAAACTCACATTGAATGAAAATGACTCGGAGGTGTGTTGGATGATCGTTATGGTGCATGGAATGAGCCGGTAGGTCATCAAGATATGGTTGGACAATGTGCTTGATATAGTGAAAGGAATAAGACATAGCACGTTGAAAAGTTGTGTCGGCATTCTTTAAACCAAAGGGTAGTTTCCGGTAGGCAAAAGTTCCCCAAGGACAAATAAAAGTGGTCCTGTGTTGGTCGGTGGGTACGATATTGATTTGATTATATCTAGAGAAACCATCCATCAAAGAGAATATTTCACTGCTGGCACATTCGTCGACGATCTGGTCAATGAAGGGGGTGGGAAAGTTGTCTTTAGGACAAGCTTTGTTAATATCCCTATAATCAATGCACACATGGATCGTACCTTGTTTCTTGTTATCCGTAACAAGATTGGAAACCTAGTTAGTTAGAGCCATAAGGTAAATAAAGATAGCTTTAAGAAGTTTCTCAACTTCAAGATTGATAACAGTTTCTTTACGTGGGTGGACTAGACGAAAGTGTTGTCGTACGTTTTTAACACCCAGGTATGTCTTAATCTCATGTACAACAATGTCGGGGTCAATACCCATCATTTCTTCATAGCTCCATGCAAACACATCACAAAATTATTGAAAAAGAGATTTGTAGGTGACAACTTTGTCATTGGAACACGAAGCTCCGATATGCACATTTTCGACAACTCCAGGTTTAATGGATATGTTGAGGGGAATGGTGGGTGAGATATTACTTAAGTTCCCTTCATAGAATAGATCGTGTGTAGACTTGTGAAAGGTAGAAAGGATGACAACAATCGATGGAGTCGATATCTGTTGGTAACTTTCAATAGTGTGTTGTTCCAGGAAGAGAATGGAATGATGATGTCCATCGTTCCAAGGGGTATCTTCAATGGATATGACATACCTAATCATCTCGTCTGTAGGAGAAATGACACAGAAAGGATCCAGAGATAAATCACCAAGAGAGGGGGTAGAAGGGGTTGTCAATTGAATGGCTTGATAAGTGAATTTGACCTAACTTAAAGGCATGTGGTCGCCATAGCAAAGATGTTCACTGGGGTTGGGTACTATCCACGGGTAAAAAGACGTAGGGGTTTCATGAACAGAGGTGGAAATCATGTTGATCTAGGTGACAAATGGATGTGGAACATAGGGAGGTGGAATGGGGAAAGTACCCATCAAAGAGGAATCTTTAAGAAGACCCACACTGACATTCTCATATCTAGGGGGGGGTTTTGCAATGAAAGGTACATTGTTGGTACATGTATCAGAGTTAAAGAAGGCCAATTGGTCCACCGTAATTACTTTTCCTTGATGTGGGAAACATACAACATGGAAAAGAGTGGACACAACTGTGCATATGGAATCGATCCAGCTACAGCCAAGTAAAAGGTTGTAATCGAGAGGAGCGTCAAAGACTTCAAATTGAACGTTGACCGCTTTGCCTTATAACATAATAGGAAATGAAGGGAGGATACCATAAGGCTTAAATCTAGATCCATTAAAGGCTTTGAGTGTGTTGTGTGATTTGGTTAAGGGAAGAGAGTCAATGTCTTTCTAGTAGGCATAGACATGACACACGTCAAGGCACCCTCATCAATGATTATTCTACAAATGTTCTTGTCAAAGAAAATAACTTGTATTTGGAAGGCGAGTTGAGGAGGTAACCTTGGAATGTGATCTTCCAAGTCAAAAAATTTTAAATTTCTATCCGTAGGGTCGATTCCACCAATGTATTTCAACAGTGCCTTATGTTGTGTAGGAAAACTATGAAGGACTTCGAGGGATAACATTGTTGATGGTGCTTGGGCTAGATCTTCTACAATACTATAGTTCTGGGCAGCACACGCATGAGGATTGAAAGCAGACTTTCGACCAACACTTTTCGGGGGAGGGTGAAGAGTTGTATCTAGGCTCGGTCATTCAATATGAAGAGGACCATTGGTAGGTGGAGTTGAGAAAGATGGTTGGACCAACCAAGGAGGTATGTCATCAACCTTGTCTTTGGAGGGAGAATAATCTTTGGCTCCAGTGGTAAGTGTGATGCCATTCTTCTTTGAATCACCTGTACACATTAAGACATAGGATGTATTGGAGGGGGAAGGTTGGTCATGAATGACCAATTGGGCATGTTGTTGAGAAGGAAAGGGTTTTGACAACACGGTCGGGGTAGGCGTTTTCGGGGTCCCTTGAAGGAACTTAGTAACCTCAACTCATCTTGGACAATCCTTAGTGTAGTGATCATCACCACAGATAAGGAAAGGGTATCAGGGTTTTTGTTTATCCTTATCATCAACAGGTTGTGTTTTGGTCTTCTTAGATTGCAGATTATTTTTATCCTCCTTATTCTTACCCTTCCCTTTTTTGGATTTATTCTTTCCGGCAGGGGTAGATTGAACAGAGTTCACCTCAGACGTTTTTTCAGTGGGAGGAGTAGGAGATGGAGCATTTTGAACATTAGAAGCAACACAATTGGGGTTGGTGGTAGAATCTTGTGCGGAGTGGGGTTGGGTGTGGAAAGTGCCAATCACACCATCAGTCTCATGAGAAGAAACAAGAGTAGTTGAAGTAGTAGTAGTAGAAGGACGAGGTGCATCAGGGAGAAAATCGTAAAGAGTACCCATTTGTGAGTAAACGAGGTCAAGGTATTGAGAAAGAATGATCGCCTATTCTTCTATCAAAAATCCACCCATGGCGATGTCACAAGCGATGTCATTCATGAATGATTTCTTGAACCACTCTGCCAGTAACTGATCGGTAAGCTTGAGTTTGATGAGACGTCATCTCCATCACCACTCATGAACATGATCAGAGATATGAGTGGCTTTGGCTTGTTTGAAAGAACTCAAAATTTTGGTTCTCGTTACATATCGGATCGGTAACTGGTAGTGGGTGAGAAAAGCCATGGAAAGGGTGTTGAAGTCAGTGAAGAAATCTCATGGTAATTCTATATACCACTTCACTGCGGAACCCATGAGAGTTCGCTGAAAAAGACGTAATCATATAGTTTCATCCATCAAAGAGTTGGATGAACACCAAAGGTGGAAAGTCATTACATGATTGTTCGGGTCCTCTCCTGGTTTACCATCGAACTTAGGAATTTCAAAAGGTAGTTTGGCCAGTGGCGGTCCATTGAGGAGAGTGACAGATAGGATCGCTTAAAATTCTAGACAGATCAGGGAGGTCCAGGGTGGCTAAGAAAGGTAACTTTCTATTCACGTGGGGGTACTGGTGATTTTGGGGAGGAAGTCTCATAGGTATACCAGTAGGACCGTAAGTAGTTTTCATATAATGCGAAGATCCAGGCAGATTCAATTGTTGGTGTGGAGGCATGTAATTTATAGGGTTGTATTGGTGAGGGAATTTTCCTTGAACAGGGACATTGGGACCAGTGTTCAAGCCCAAAATGGAATTGGACGGACCTGGATATGGTTGGACTATACTAGGGGGTATGAAAGGGTTAGCTTCAGTCTGTTGCCCCTGAGTCGATTGAGGATTATTTTGGATAAGATAGTTCCAATACTGGGATAAGTCTGTAGGTATGTTTTGTCCAGTGGGTGGGGAAGGTGGGGGATGCCCTCCAATCGAAGGTTGTGTCCCAATTGGGATTTGACCTCCTGGGTGAAATTGTGTTTGGTCTCCAGGGCGAAATTGTTCGTCAACAGGAAACTGGTAATTAGGTGTGAAATACTGAATGGCACCACTAGGGTCGGTTCCTCCAATAAGAGATGGAAGAGGTCCTCTGGAAGGGGGTCGAGGAAGTGTTGGAATAAAACCAAGAACAATATGGTGCCCAGAATGAGTGGAAATTCCAGGAGTCCTAGATAAGATTTGTGTAGGAACGGGAATAGAAGCATTCAATGCATGATATCCAAGAGGAGGCATCGGTGTGAGTCTGGGCGAAAGCGGTGTGACAATGGAGGCTTGGCTAGCCACCGTATTCATGGTGTGAAGATTTGTAGTATCTTGGACCATTGTATAATGGGAAATTTGAAGGGGGATAGTCAAGATGTGTTTGGCTAGCTGAGCGTCTGAACCAGAGAAATAATAGGCAGTAATAAAAGGTACCGCGTCTGGATCATATGTTTTGGGTGGCTCAAGTGTGACAGTGATATCAACACCCACTCCTGAGCCAAAGAGATCCCATCTAAAGATGTTGGTAGTCCAAAAAGGATCCTAACCTTCAGGGCCTGTGAAAGGTCTGGTTGGTAATCCAGAAGACTCAACAATAATGTCTACAGATGAATTCACTCGAACAATACGTCTCCCAGAATCGGGAGGAAGTCACAATCCCTCTAGAGAATCTATAATTCAGAATTGGTCTAAAGATTTTGTTCGTTCCACTCATGGAGTGGCAACATCTTGGACTTCATTCTGTTGAGGAGAGCCCTCCGGTGAGTTGGTAGGAAAGGGTTGGGAACCTTCCAGATCGTTTAGGGGTAGTCCTTGCATTCTACGTGAGCGGCGTGGAGGGTCAATGGTGATCAAGCTAAAATTTCATGAAATAAATTCTATGGCCAATTTACGGGAACAAACAACACGCGCTAGTAAAATCTAGGAATCAAAACCAAGCAAACAAGACCTTCCTATTTCGAAGTCACTAGTTGTTGATGAAATCCAACATTGCGATGAGGAGACAAGAAGGGGCTAGGATAGGGTGGAATAGTTATGCTAACGACCTACTTAACGGACTTACACCCTGGTGCAAGCTCCCACACATAATCGTGGGTATACCCTCCAAGGAGCCTGAGTGAGTCTAGCCAATGTCGATTCTAGGTACTGTGAAGACTTACCCCTCCACAGTCACCTTGTGTAATATGCTAAGAATATAGGCTACTAAGGTTACCATAAATAACAATGATGACTGGGGGAACAGTCGACAGTTGGATCCACACACAAAGGCAGGGTATCTAGCCCGAAATCAACTTGAGAGGCTTCCACTCATCATTGTGGGTATACCTTCAAGTGACCCCCATAATATGTGAAATCTCTACACCGAGATCAACAAAGAAGGGTGAGTAACTCTGTCAATATCAATGTGACCTCAGGTTTTACCCTTGTGTGAGAAGGGCTTCCTAGTAAAAAATGTTGCAAATGGAATTTGACACTCCCTAACACAAGATGCTATTGTGTGTTTTGCACTTTGGAGAGTGTGTCTCACTGCCTATTCCAAAGCTCTAGCCTAGCTAATGTTGGTGCAAAAGAGTCCTATAAAAAGTTACTAGTTGAATTTTAAATTTGTGCAATATTATTAAAGACTCTTGTTACGCAAAAGGGAGACAGAAATGAAACCAATGTTGCATAAGACTCTGACCCAACAATACGTAAATAGAAACGAATGATACAAACTTTCGTTAAATGAATTCTATCTACAACAGGGAAAAAGGAGTTTTCTGGAACGATGCAAACTATGATGTACAATCTCTTTTGAAATGTAGTACCAAACAATCATCGACAATGTAAATTCATTATTCGTTCTCTTTCAATACTTGAATGCCAATATTTTCTGAACAAATGATTGCTTAAAAGAAAAAGTCTTTAATTGTTTTTGTTAGAAACTAAAAAATAGGGATGGAACTAAGAAAAAGTAAGCAACCAATGAAAATAAAATACTCAACAAACACCCAAATCGATCTTTCAATGAAGATAAAAATAACAAACTGACAAGAAAAAATCTCTTCAAATGCACATGGAAATTTTTTTTCCAAGCAACAAGCAATCTAAAAGGACAATTAATCCTAACTTTTAATCCAATCAAAGGCTATTCACCAAACAAACACTCAGATCTCAGAATCAAAGATTATACCCTTGTTGATAAAAGGTCAAGAAGTAAAACTTAGGAAAAAGAGTAAGAAGATTTTTCAATCTCCGAAAACCAATCAACTGCAAGATTTGAAGTCAAGGAATAGTCAAACACTGGAAAAAGAAGTTCTTCCCAGGTAAACAAACAAATCTGGGCATCAAAAGACAAGAAGACCTAATCCAAAACTTTTACAAATGAGTTTGCAGCCTGGTAGTGGGGTACAGTGCGAGAATTAGGGATTCTCGCAGTCTAGATACAGGCAGGGTGCGAGAAGTTCACACTAAACTGAATAGTAGGGTGCAAACATCAATGATTCATGTAGGCCACTGAGAGGTACAGTGTGAGAAGGTTTGTAATCAATAAAAAATTGGAAAACGGAGAAAACTTTTGAGTGAACTTCTGGGTCCAAAGAGTCTATAAAGGTCTTCTATAGACACAGAGACTGGTTGGCAATGAAAAAAGTACACTAAGAGAAAATGGCCAGCAAAAAACCAAAAAATGAGTTGTATCCCTAGTGGAGTCACCAATTTTGTTATCGGATAAATTGGTATATGCGGACATTAAAAGATCTCCCTAGATCCACCTACATCTAGAACAAAACAGGACAGGACTTGACACTTCCCCTAAGTTACAATCATTGAATTTATCATGGAGGAAGGAATAAATAACATACCTTTGGATATCGCTTCCTTATGTCTCTATTGTCCCCACATCTCTTTGGTGGTCTTGACATATCGAATCTACGACGACACAAATCGACCAAGGTGAAAGAAACAATAATATATTTAATGAAGACCTAAACATGTGATCAAGGAGTCATGTAATAAAATAAGAGTGATTTTATGAGAAAGGGACATGCCACTGTATTTATATTAAATGAAAGCAAAAGATACAACCATATCGCCTTGATGTTGCAAGCTTCATTTCAGTGGTCCTTCGTTCCAACACACACATTTTCTCCACACTTGCATGAAGAAGATATGTTGTATCTTGATAGGGAAATGGAGGCCTCAAGCATCAATTCAAATAGGGTTCCTCACACAATTTTGAATCTATTCTTCCATCAATTATCTATTCAATCTTGCTTAACCTCTTCCTTGAGAAACCTTTCATTATATAGGAGAAGGAGAGATGGTTAAAGGGATGAGTATGATCCCACTAAATCTGAGAAGTCAGTAGGATGCCAACCATGTGAATGCTAACTCATTTTCTAGAAGACCCTCTTCTAGAACCTTCGTAACTTCCTCTTCATTTTAATCTTTGAAACAGGTTTGCACCCTACCTATAGAGGAGATTGCGAACATCTCACACTCTAAGTATAGGGTTGCCTATGAGAATCAGGGTTTCTCGCACCCTACAATACATGTAGCCCGCGAACTCATCTTAAAAATATGTTTTGTAGAAGAAGATAACAGTCACTTTTCTCAGGAAAAAGGTCCTTATGAGAGCTTAAACACATAACTATAGAGACATCACCAGAGTAACCAAAATAATGTGTAATACCTAGTTCAGTTTGGGTCTAGTACAAACATTTACATACCTTGGTTCTCTCCATCGCATAAAGGCTATTAACATGATCAACCATGAATAGTGAAACTTTGTTCCTAGATCCTGTGCATCCTTGCAGTCATCCAGGAATAAGTTCAAGAGATATGGTGCCCAACTCACTGTGGTTCCCTCGTCACATTGGGATGCAACTGCGACAACCCTAGCTGGAACTTCCTGTCTACAAAATTTTCTCAGCAGCTTATAGGATAAGATTTTTATGCCCATTTGTGTGGCGACATCGTTGATCCTCTTGAGAATAATTCCTTGTGCCCCCTTGTCAGTTTCATACTTCTTCTTCATCTCTTTCGCTAGTTCTTTCTCCATGGTTTTTTCATCCATAAACTTTGTTGGATCCATGCCCCGAGATGGAAATCCTGTTATGTTTGCAATAACCTCTACGTCTATTGAGACGAGATTTTCCAACTATATATATCCACCATGTGTGACTGCTAACCGTTTTTTGATGAACGCACCTGCATACTGACCTCTACAAAAATGTGGTAGATCCAACATACCTAAAATTCATGTTTTCCCCAATCCTGTTGCCCAACGGAGTGGCTGGTCCATCAGTTCGGTTGGTCTGGCACTTTGGCTTGCTTCTACTGTCTTTGGAGGTGCCATGGTGGTGAATTTCGAATGGTTGCTAAATTCAAATGGTCTATGTGACCTCTGTGGACTCGGCTCTGTGCTCCTTAACCTCTATCGCTCTCTTTCTATTCTCCTTTCGTATTTGGACTTTTTTATCCCATGTCTGTGTGTTGTATGGGATTCACATGAAGCTTGTCGAAGATGCTTCCTTAATTATGGTTTCAATGAACCTCTGACTCTTTCATACTTGTCATAACTCAGCCTTGCCGACTCCAGTTGGCATGATTAATGTGGTGTCCCATCACTCTTTTCCATCATTCAATTCCACCTAATGCCATCTTGTCATACTTCTTTTGTCGTCTTTCTATTTCCTACTTGTCTCCATCGTGACTTGGTCGTTTTCCTTCTCCTTGCCGAGTTTTTGTTCCTAAGTATGAATGTACTTTATTTCTTCGGTGCACTATGCCTTTGTTGGTATCATTTAATATCCTTTCTTTTTTTTCTTATGTGCGTGGTGGGTGGTCAACTTTCCTTGTACAGCTTCAGTTGACTCCCATTAATCATCCCTCTGAGTTTCGCACCTGATAAATCTTTCAAATGTACAGTTCCTCCATTTGTGATAAATGTTCTTCATACGGTTCTAGCCAGTGCATTCTTATATTTCCTGGGTGCTGAAACGATTTGTTCTCATACATCAATACTAGATCTCCTTCCTTGAAAGTTTTCTTCTTGATGTGTCTATCATGACAAGCTTTGTCCCTTGCTTTCTGAACTTGTTGGTGGAACCCTGCTAAGATCCATTCTTAATCCATGTTCATTAACTAATTTTTTCACTCATGTACTATGCCTCGTTCTGTCATATTTGTGATTGCTTCTATGCACAAGCTTGGCACTAAAAATTCTAATGGAACCATTGCTTCTTGGCCATAGACTAGTTTAAATGGAGTGTGCCCTGTCAAATTTTTGAACATATTCCTGTAGGCCCATAATACTGTTATTACTTTGAGATCCCAGTCATCTTTGTTGACGTTATAGATCTTTGTCAATGCGTTCTCTAGGATTTTGTTAAATGATTCCACTGTGCCATTTGCCTATGGGTCGTATGGTGTGCTCTTCTGATGATGGAATTCAAACTCTTCAGTCATTGCGCTAATAGTTTTGTTTATAAAGTGCGTTCCTTTGTCTCTCATCAAAATTCTTGGGCACCCAAATCGAGTGGTTACTTGTTCAAATAAAAAGTGCATTGTTGTTTCGGTCCTACAATCCTTTACTGGTGCGGCTTCCGCCCATATTGTTAGGTACTCTATCGTGGTGATAATGTACCCAGCTCTTGTTCTTTTTGTTGGTGGGTTGATTGGCCCCACAAAGTATATTGCCCACTTATCGAATGCTTGCAATGTTATATGTGGTCATAATGGCATCGCATCCCTTCTGTTGGGTTTACCTACACTTTGACATACATCACATATTTGATAGTACTCCTTTGATTCTTTATGAATCGTCATCCACCATAGTTCTACGCGCGATACCTTTTGTGCGGTAGATTTTCCTTCATAGTTCCCTCCTGCTATTACTTCTTGAGATTCTGCTAAAACTCGTGGTCTTTCATGTCCTAACACGTATCTTTGTAAGATTCTATCCAAACCCATTTTGTATAAGTTTCCTACGATCAGTTGATAGTTTGCAACACGGACTACCAGGATTTTATTCTACGTAGTGTTATATTCTTGTGATACAGTACCTGTGCTCGAGTAATGAATGATATCTGCGAAGTTTTCATTAGTGATATGGAATGAAAATAATTTTTCATCTAGGAAGTTGTCCTCTAAATTCACAGGTTCTTCTCCATTTGTGACTTTTGATAGGTGGTCAAGTCCTGCATTCAATTTTCCTAGCTTAACTGTTACTTCAAAGTCAAATTATTGAAATAGTAGTAACCATCGACAGATTCTCCCCCCCAACACTGGCTTATTGACTAGGTATTTCAGGGCTAAGTGATCTGTGAACATCTTAAAGTGTTTCCCCAATAAGTAATGTTTGAACTTTTGCAGTGCATAGACCATAGCTAGGCCTTCTCTCTCCGTAGTGTTATAGTTTTTCTCTGATTCTGATAGTTTTTTGCTTGCAAAGGCTATGGGGTGATCCAAATCCCCTCTCTCGGCTGCACCAATATAGCTCCAAGTGCTATGGCTAATGCATCTACATGGACATGAAATGTCTTCTCTTGGTCTGGAAATACTAATATTGGCGCACTGACCATATTTTCCTTCAGGGTATCCAGACCGTGTTGACACTCGTTGTTCCACTGAAACTTTGTATCCTTTCTTAACAAATTTTCCATTGGTGCAGTAATCTAAGCATACCCTTTGATAAACTTCCCATAGTATCTTGTGTGTCCCAACGTCGCTCTAAGTTGACGAACTATTTTTGGTGGTGGTAAGTTAACAATTATTGCAATCTTTGCAGGATCTATTAATAATCCTTGTTTGCATACTATATGGCCAAATAGTATCCCAAATGGTGTTTCGAATATGAATTTCTTTATGTTCAGTGATATCTGGCGCTGCCTACATATTTATAACATCAAGTGTAAGACTTCTACATGGTCTTTCAACAAACTATAGACCGTCCAATCATCCAGGTATACCTCTAGAAATTGGTGGATTAATTCCTTAAATGCAGGGATGACTACTCTGGAAAATATTGTCGGTGCATTCTGCAGTCCAAATGACATGATTGTGTATTGGTAGGATCCCCATTCTATCACAAATGTGGTTTTGTGTCTATCTTCATGTGTTATCTTGATCTAACGGTAGCCTATGAATCCATCATTGAATGAGTAAGCTTCATGTCCACCTACGTTCTCTAACACTTTTTCTGTGAAAGGTGTAGGGAATGGTTCATGTAGGCATGCATCATCCAACTTCCTCAAGTCAACGCATATCCTTATTCCTCCTTGGTGTTTTTCCTACACTACCATTGGGATTATCCATTCTTATTCTTCGACTGGTTCTATAATTTCAGCTTTGAGCATCCTATCGATCTCATCTTTGAATTTCTGCTTATATATTGGGTTCAATTTGTATGGTCATTGTCTGATCAGTCTCACTTCAGGTCTGAGTGATATCTTCATTTCTCCTAGATCTCTCACTATGCCCTTCATATCTATAAATGTTGTGGGAAACGGGTCACTGTACTCGTGCAACAACTCTTTTATGATTTCTATTGTCTACTCATCCCAGTAGTCTCCAATGTTGGCCATTCTGGGATGCTCCGCTGTCCCAATGTTGACTTTATTTACCCTGATCGGCATGAAAATGACTTCTGATTCGATAGGTGGTCCTTCTACTTCTCTTTAACCTTTAGGGGCTAAATTTCGCTCATGGGATAATTTTATTTTAAGAATGATTCACCCCAATTCTATAGGATAAAATTATTTTACCTTAAAAATCGCCAAAAAATTATAAAAACTATATAAAATGTTTAGAAATTTGAATATTTTTACGAAAATATCGCCAATCATTTATAGTTGGCATATGAAGGATTAGTAAGATTCGCCAAGGTTTCTACATTTTAAAATAAATTTCCATCCGTAAAATCATCCCTGCTTCTTTGATCTGAATATCGCGCGGATCGTCTTTGTCTGGTGCTTCTTCTTTCACATGTTAACATGACAACAACTCCTTAACTGTTTATTTTTTTCTTTGTTGTTCTTATGTGATAAGTTCTACTTCTGTTTCTTTGACGAATACCACTCCTCTTATCTATTTAAGAGAATCATCTGTGTTGGGGTTCTCATGCTCAAATGAGAAAATGACCGTAAAATTTTGTTGCAATGTCGTCCAGGTCGTAGTTCCTTTGTGCAATTCCTGGTCTATATACCAGTTCCTTGGTATGCCCTCTAGAGTGTGTATGAAATGATGAATCCATTCCTCTGGGGGTGTTAATTTCCATAATGTTCTTCACTTCTCTAAGTGTTCCACTAGTGCCCCTTGTCCCTCATACTTACATTGGTACCAATATGTGATTGTCTCTTTGTGTGCACCCCACCATATTGCAGGTGTGGCCTTGAGTTCTATATCAAGTTCTATCAGTCTCTTATTCTCTAAACTTTCATCTTCATACTGTTCCAATAATGTTTCCAAATCATTTATTCCGTGGAAACCGGGTGGTTCCCTAATTTCTGTGCTGACCCATATTACTGCATAGTCTATTCTTGCACATATTCTCATGGATACTTTGTGTAGCCTTTGTTGCCAATTCTATAAATGGGTGTCTGAGTCAGTTTCACATGAAGTAATGCTCCTCTGATTGAGTATTCCATCTGTAGTTGGGTTTACGTAATCCTCATCTCACGCAGTTGTTTTGTACAACTGGTCGATTTCCTCTAAGTCCAAGAAAGTAGGTTCTACAAACCTCTCCCCCTATGATACGTCTAATGGAGTGATGAACCTGTATTCTCTTGACTTAAATGTCATCTTCCTAGTCTTCAAGTTGATTATGGCCTAGTTTTCAAACGCTGATCTAGACCAATCAATGTTGGGTAAGGTGTTGTGTCGTCCATTATTTCAATGAATTCAAAATCTTATTTAGTGCGCACTCCGTCCAAGTCTAATGTCACTCCTTTCAGTCTACCAATCGGTAGGACTCTATGTTGGTTTGTCAGTTTCAATTGAATAGGTGAATATCCTAATGTGGGCTCTCCCATGCATTTCCATGTCTTCTTTGGTAACACATTAACTTCAGATCCTAGATCCAGTATGATATCTTCCATGTTGAAATATCCTATGTTGGCATTCATTCTAAAATCCCTACTGTTTCTTCTTTGTGTATGTAGGTGATTGACTATTTTTGGTTCTAGTTTTCCTTTCATCTCGATGCTACATTTTTCTAATATGTTTTGCAATACTTTCATAGATGACGGATCACTTAGTACCTTTACACATGATTGAAAAAATCCTTTGCTTTTACTTACTTGTCCCATGGCTTGCATGTCGTTGGTATGATCCAGTACTGGAGGCATCTTGTACTCTGGTGCTTCCTTATTTTGTTTCATAGCTGAAGTCATCGTAATGTCCTCCTTCTGGAATTGTTTTTGGCTTCCATAAATATATCCTTCTCCTTCTACGCATCGAATTTCTTCCTAGGTTCAGCGTTCTTCTTCACCCATTGATTTTGTATTGGCTCTTTTGGAACAACGTGATCCCCTATTTTAGCTCCTCCATGAGTAAATATGTTAATATTTCTTCCTTCATCCCTTGCTTCAGCTGAAATCCACTGAACATTATGGTTTTTCTGGTTCTTCTTTTTCTGTATCTTTACTAGTAGTGTCGAACATTCCTCTGTATCGTAGTCTAATGGGCAACAATACATATAAGTTGTTGGTGGAAGAAGACATTCCCTTGCATAGTGTCCTGGTTGTTGACAATTGTGACATACAACTAGTCCTCGACGTCATCCAAAAGCTCCTCTTGCTCGTCCTCCACCTATGTAGCATTATTGATCTCCTCTCGATGCGTTATATTGAGGTGCTTGATTATAGTGCACGGTATTGTACTGAGGCTGTGTCATGTTGTACTTTTGTTGCGCGTTATTATATGGTTTTTTCACAGTATTATACTACTGTTGCGCAGTGTTGTATGGAGATGAAAATTGATTAAACTATCATGCATCTTTCCTAGTCATCATTTCTTCCTATACTCTATATGTATCTGATGTCCTTTCTCACATCAGATCCATAGTTCTACAATATTTGTCGTCGTGTCCTACTGACTTGCAAAAGGTGCAATATGAACTCTTTGGAACTGTCTAGTATTTCGACATCATCATGCAGTGATAACAATCGTGACCTGGTTTTTTACATATTTTGCACCATAGTCCTCCTATAGGCAACAGATTTGGAATTCTAGCTGCCATATACTACATGAATGTTGGGCATTCGTTCTTGTGGTGTCCTTCCATCCTGCAGGTAGTACACCAAACAACTTACCATTTATCCTTATTCTTATTTTGGTTGAGTTGGAATGTTAAGTTCTTCAAATCCTCCTTTAGTTCTTCAATAGCCGGATCTGTCTATTGATACTGATTTTCTTCCAGTTGTAGGGCTGCCTCCAGAGCCTCTGCCTACGTCTGAAAATTTTGTTCTCACAATGGGTATTTTAAGTGTGGGAGTAGTGAATTAACAAACAAGTGTCGATGCTTCATATTAGTCATGAGGTATTTCAATTTCCCCTTCAGTTTCTTGAATCTCTGGTCGATCTCCCATATAGATTCTCCTGGTTTCTATCGGATTTCTATCATCTCATTGATGTATTGATCCTCTGATTTAGGATTATGGAACTCATTTATCAGTAATTTCTTAATGTCTGTGAATGTCCTTGTCATCCCCGCTGCACTATTTGCATTGAGACTCATGTACCAATCTAGTGTACGGCCTCTTAGCGTAATAGCTAATTACACAAGTTTGGTATCTTCATTAGTGATATGCTTTGCTTCCCAGATCTTTGCACAAATGAACAAGTGTTTCTCAGGGTCTTCTGCTGCTTCTCCTCAAAATTATGGTAACCTAATTGTGGGATCATGTCCTGCTATTAGGAATGTTGAACTGCTACCTCCGCGCGGTGTATCTACTTGACTAGTGTTGCTTGAATTGGCTCCTCCAGTTGTTTCTCCTTGTGTAGATGTACTTCATGTTGTCAGACTTCTTTTGAACTTCAGTTTTCTAAACGATGGTGTTCTATTTGGTGTATTAGTTGCACATGAGTTTATGGGTGTTAGGGTCCTAACCCGCACATAGGTAGAACAATATATTCAGATGTATTAAAGGTCAATAATAATAAGGCCTTTCAATAAAATAGAATAAGGCAGATGTAAGAAGACCCGATAGAAGCTTCTGCTTCTAGAAGGATCTTCCTCTAGATGCTTCTTTTTAGTATAAATAGGATTCGAGGGTATGGGAACCCTATCTTGGATATTATTGTAATAGAGCTCTGTTCAACTGGAGGTTGCCCCCTCTAAGACGCCCGTGAACATTGTTTTCAGATTCAAAGTGTTATTTCTGTTATTATTCTCTTATCATTTTAGTGCTATTATGGTGAATGTTCTGGTTATATTGTTGTTATTCTACCATTTCTAGCATTTTATTTATGTTCTGCGTACATTTTATATCTGGTATATTACAAGTGGTATCAGAACACTTTCCTCGGCAGAAAGTGTGGGTTAATTTTTTTTTTTTAGGGTAAACACATATTCCAGCATCTTTAAGCCATAGAGATTTGTCTTTACGCGCATAAACCTGTGGTTAAGGGATTCATACATGTAGGAAATACAAGTGGTACTTAAGCGCACATCTGTTGGCCACCCTTGTAACCCTTGTTGGTACCCCTTCGAGTGGTAGCACATTAGAAAACATCTATGTACGGATCGACCTAGATTACTTGAAGCCCTCTTTAGATAAACCAATTGGTCACTTGACTGCCATAGTGTCTCCAAGAACAGTACTCGGGAAGATACTCTGTAGTACCTGGGTAGTTGGGTAGTATGGCTAAGGGTATGGTCTATCCTCCTTAGTTAGTGCCCTAAGATATTGTTGGCATGTTTTACGGGTAGTGTATGATTGTCATTGATGGCAAGTACAACAACGCTGATGGATTGAGTATAGGAATGATGTGTCAGGTGAGCTCCAAAAGTATTTTGGGAAGATGATGTAGAGAAAGCTCAACAAGATCAGAGTATGTAGCGATGGATCTCATTGATATTTCCCGATGAACGTCAGATCTGAGGTAGAGGTTCGAATGGCATTGGATCCAGAAGAACCTGCATGCTCTTTAACGAGCAAGGTGACATGCAAAACCCCGAAAAATCCAAAACAGGCACCTCAACAAAGACTCCATTTCAGAGTTTCGATTACTGGGAAATGGAGAAGTCAAGAGTCAAGACTCTCCAAAATAGGAGTCTCGAAGTCGTGAAATGCGAAACCTTGAAATCGCGAAACAGGCGCATCGCTCGAAGTTTCGGCTACTAGAGTTTCGGATACTGGGAGATAGAGAGGTCACAAACTCTCGTCATCAAGAGTCTTGAAGTGCCGAAATGTGAAATCTCAAAAAACCTGAAACAGGCACACCACTCAAAGTATTGAATACCAGGATTTCGGTTACCAGGAGATGGAGATGTCAGAGACTCTCATCAACAGGAGTCCCGAAATTGAAAAATCCAAAATGGTGAAATGATCTGAGTCGTTGGTTCAAGGAGATCATGGACCATTGATCTGACTCCATTTTGAAGTATTGGATACCGGGATTTCGGATACCGGGAAATGGAAATGACAAAGTCTCTCATCATGAAGAGTCTCGAAGTCGTGAAACCCGGAAATGATAAAGACTCCATACTAGAGTTTCGAATACTGGGAGTAGGAGGAGTGAAGAGTGAAGACTCTTCATCACAGGAGTCCCGAAATCGTGAAACCCGAAGTCACAAAATGTCACAGACTACATACCGGAGGTTCGGATATCAGGAGTTGGAGATGTCAAGGTCTTTCACCATAGGAATACCGAAATGCCGATTTGCCGAAATGAAAAATGCTAGAGTATCAGACCGTTGATCTAACTCCATTTTGGAGTTCTGGATACCAAGAGATGAAGTGTCAAAACACTCCACCACCAAGAGTGCCGAAATGCCGAGACGCAAAATTGTGAAATGTAGTTTCGACTAAGGCTGAGGTCACAGCCATTGGTCACATCAACAGGAGATGAGGGAAGGAGTTAGTGAAGACAAGCTCCGTTTCAAATTTTTGGGGGTCGGAAAATGGAGATTACTAAAATCCTCCACCATGGTGATCCCGAAATGTCGAAGAGTAGAATGCCAAAATGACCACAAGATTTAGAGAAGTTAATCCAACGGTGCAGATGAAACTGAAGAAGATCAAAGGGATATTGTAGCACTTCTTAGTGTAACTACTAGAAACCACTGATGGTTTCTGCCAGAGGACTCGAAGAGACTTATCTGTGATGTCCAGAGGAACTGAAGGGTCACAAGGAATCTACCATTAGGAGAAAAGATTGTTCATGGAGGGTATTGAGAGTTGGAAGAGCGTTGGAGCCATTAACTACGACAGAGAGGTTGAGGTCGACTGCAATAGAAGATGAAGAATCAACTGCCTGTGATGTGAAGAAATTTTATCATGACACCCAGTGATGATGGATAGATGGGCTTAACAAAAAGAGAAGATGAATAGTTTCCATGATGAAAAGGTAGAGCACTCGACATGCAGAGGAGGCATAACTATTGCATGAAGGGATGCATAAGATGGAGGGGATGAATGAGGGGGAGTGCAGTAGCAGAAATGGATAGAATACAAAGGGTGCATTAAATGGGAAGGGCGCACAGATCACAAGTGGAGTAGAACATAAAGTGCAAGGGATGTGTGCAGGAAGACAGTGAGGCAGACAGAGCAACGAAATCTTGCAGAACAGTGATGAGACTAGTAAGTTGTTGTTGCACATTATATCACTGTAATAAGTTTCAGTAACACATATTCATAAATCAGGGTGGTAGGGAGGTGCTAGGGAGGACTGGTGTCCTCAAAGGTTCAAGTGGGTGCTTGAACACAAAGAGTTGTATCTTCCTTCTAGTTGGTGCTAGAGAAACCAGGGAGTTGGTGCTAGAGAAACCAGGGAGTTGGTGCTTCCTTCTAGTTGGTGCTAGAAAAACCAGGGAGTTGGTGCTTCCTTCTAGTTGGTTCTATACAAAACCAAGGAGTTGGTGCTAGAGAAACTAGGGAGTTGGTGATTCCTTCTAGTGGGTTCTAGAGAAAACAGAGAGTTGGTGCTCTCAACAAATTGCAGCTTGCAAAAACAGAGGTTGTAGCCTCACAATGAGTTGGTGCTCATATGTATGATAATGTAAAGAATGTAAATAATACTTATCATATAAATAAGAAGAGGTTTTTACCCTTTATGGGTTTCCTCGAGAAATATCTGTCTCTGTGTATCTCATATATGTGACTGATGTTGAATGTGCCATTGCTTATTTCCCTGCATTATTGTGATTGTCATTGAGTGCCTTGTAAAGAATTTAAAAGAAGCATAATTGTTTAAGCACGGTGAAAAATGATTCACCCCCCCTCTCAGTTTTCCAACATATATTAGGCCGAGTACTACTGTTGGACCCCGCACATATACCAGAGAGCTATAGCACAGGGCAAACCCTTGTTTGTAGACACCTTGAATACCTAACCCTTGGGGACAGAAACATAAACAAATTAAAACATATAAGATCTATTGCCATGAAAATGTGTTTGGGTTGCCAAGTCAATACACATTTGTTTCTGGTTCAGCATTTGGGCATTTCCTCTCTGCAGTATTCTTCAGACCAGAGTATAACCCTGCAGGTGTAAAAAAAAAAAAATTTGAAATTGTTTCACCATTATTTGAGACCTATTCCATTGGATTCATCTCTTCGCCCTTATCACATTCACCCATATCATTTTTCAGCAATTTTTTTTACCCCGTCCGCTCCTTTTCAGTTCCCCCATCCTCATGGTCCATACCCATAGCCAAGACTTGGAAGCTCGCATCAAAACCTTGCAATCTGGTCTCATCGAAACCCAACAAGAAGTGAAACAACTCAGTGCCAATGTTGCAGCCATCAATACAACCATGCAGTCCTCAATGGAGGAAATAAAAAAAGACCTCACCACCCATCTTGAATAAGTCTTTTCCACACTCTGCACCAAACTACATATCCCTACAGATAACCTTCCTCACCTCCACATCCTGAAGGTGACCATTCCTCTCATTCCAATAACTTTCAGAACCATCACTTTCAACGTGACCTATGCCTTCCGTGGGTGGATGTGACCAAATTTGATGGCTCAGACCCCACTAGTTGGGTAACCCAAATGGAACATTATTTCTCTTTATACCACATTACATATGACTTGGCCAAACTCTAGTATGGTGTTCTACATATAGATCAAGAATGGTGGGAATGGTGGCAATGGAGAAAAACTTCTCATCAAGGGTATATTTCTTGGACACACTTTGTGGCAGAGATTTATGAACTCTTTGACACTAACACCAACCATTTGGGCCATTTGACAAATTTGAAACAATTAGGAACAATGGAAGAATTTATAGCTTCCTTTGAGTGCCTGGCTTTTAGAATAGAGGGCATGTCTGATGCTTTTTTCCGAGAGTGTTTTATCAGTGGCCTCAAGGATGATATTTGGGCCCAAGTCCTCATGGCTCGGCCTCAAAGTTGGGTGGAGGCTACTAAAAGAGATAAATAAGCACAACAGGTTGTATCCTCTCAAAACTGAAAACCCTCCTTTATCCCTCACCCTAAACCAGTAAATCCCACTACTCCCTCTGCTCCACTAAAGATCCAAAAATTGACCAGGGCTGAAATGGTTGAACGCCAAATCAAAGGCCTTTGTTATAACTGTGATGACAAATATTTCCTAGGCCACAAGTGTAAAGAGAAAAATCTTTTTGTGGCCATCTCCGAGGATATTTCAGAAGAGGATGTAGAAAGTCCCCTTGTGTCTGAGTCACTTGAATCCACTGACATAACCCCTCCCTCAAACCCTCCCAAAGTAGAACCAGTCATTTCCCTCAATTCTCTCACTGGCTTCTCTTCTTCCCAAACCCTCAATCTAATAGGTTACATCAAGCATCGAAAGGTCATTATTCTGGTTGATAGTGGCAGCACCCATAATTTTATTCATCACCGCATTTCCCAAGAAATTCGTTGCTACATCCATGCCATCAATAATTTCCAAATCATGATTGCCAATGATGGTTCCATGAAATGTGGAGGGCATTATGAAAATGCACATATCCAAATTGGTGACTACCACCTGAAATCCCATATGTTTTCTATCGACATGGTAGGTTGTGACATTGTGTTGGGTGTAGACTGGATAAGGACTTTGGGTCCCATTCTCATGGATTTTAAAGACTTAACCATGCAATTCGACCAGGAGGGCCACCAATATAAGTTGCAAGGCATCACCACTAGTTCACTTGAGATCATTAGTTCCCATCATATGGAAAATCTACTCAAAAAAGGTCATTCTGGTGTTATCGTCCAACTCCATCCCATACAAGCAATAGAGACATCCTCGGTCCCGCAAGACCTCCAAGCCATCATTTCTAAACATCAATTGGTATTTTCCACTCCCAAAAGACTCCCTCCTTCCCATGGTGTTCATGATCATTCCATTCCCCTTGTACTCAGAATCCTTCCTCCCAATATCCGTCTGTATCGTCACCCCTTTCCCAAAAAAAATGAAATTGAGAAAATGGTCCAGGAACTCCTTAATGCAAGCGTTATCCACCCTAGTATGAACCCCTACTCTTATCCTGTGGTCATGGTCCTAAATAAATAAGGTTCTTGGTGAATGTGTCCTGACTTCTATGCCATCAACAAACTTACCATCAAAGAAAAATTCCCCATTCCTATCATTGATGACCTCTTGGATGAATTGAGTAGCGCCCAATTCTTCACTAAACTAGATCTTCATTCGGGCTACCACCAGATACGTATGAAAGAGGCATACATTCTGAAGACTACCTTTAGAACTCATGAGGGCCACTATGAGTTTTTGGTCATGCCCTTTGGCTTGTGTAATTCCCCCTCCACCTTCCAAAGCCTCATGAATCATGTCTCTCGTCCTTTTCTCCACCATTTTGTCTTAGTTTTCTTTGACGATATCCTCATCTATAGCAAAACCTGGACAAACCATCTTGCTCATGTGGATCGAGTTCTCCATATACTCTCTCAGCACCAACTTTTCCTGAAACAGTCTAAATGTGCTTTTGGCACCTCAGAAGTAGAATACTTGGGTCATCTGGTTGGCAAGGATGGCGTCAGGGTGGATCCTAAAAAGATTGAAGCTATGAAAGACTGGCCTCACCCAAAGACTCTTAAGAGCTTGCATGGATTTCTAGGCTTAACAGTGTATTATCGCAAGTTTGTTAAGAATTATGGGAAGATTGCAGCACCTCTCACTGCTCTCCTAAAAAAGAACTCTTTCACTTGGACTCCAGCCGCTTCTCAATATTTTCAAACCTTGAAGATGGCCATGTGCACCACTCCAGTCCTCGCCCTTCCTAATTTCACAAAGACCTTTGTGTTGGAATGTGATGCCTCAGGGAAAGGAATTGGTGTTGTCCTTATGCAAGAGGGTCGACCTTTGGCCTTTACCAGCAAGCAACTATCTGAAAGAAATCTGGGCAAATCCATCTATGAAAATGAAATGTTGGCTAGTCTGCATGTCATTGATCTGTGGTGCCCTTATCGATTGGGGCAATGTTTCCAAATTAAGAAAGACCATCAAAGCCTCGAGTATTTTCTGGAGCAATGCATTTCCTCCCTAGAACAACAAAAATGGGTGACTGGGATCTTTGGATATGATTATGAGATCATTTACAACAAAGGAAAAGACAATGTGGTTGCAGATGCACTTTCCCACAAATATGAAGATGAAGGATCCATTTTTTCTCTTTCATTCATTGTCCCAGATTGGCTCCAAGTCATTCGCTAGGAATGGCTACAAGATCCCAAAAGTTTGCAGCTGATCCAACAATTGCAGTCCAATGCTCTAGCTTCCCTAGGGTACTCTTAGATCCATGATGAAATTCGATACAAAGGTTGTTTGTATTTAAGTAAACAATCAAAGCTTAAATCCACGGTACTCTCTGAGCTTCATGCTACACCCATAACAGGGCACTCCGGGTTCACCAAAACCTATGACAGGGTCAAACATTCCTTTTTCTGGGATGGTATGAAACAAGACATTCGTAATTTTGTCATTGAATGTGATGTATGTCAATGCAACAAGGGAGAAACAGTCAAATCTCTAGGCACACTACAACCGCTCCTAATTCCACCTACTATTTGGAAGGATATATCTATGGATTTTATTACCGACTTACCCAAATCGGGAAATAAATCAGTCAGAATGGTGGTTTTTGATCACCTTTCCAAGTATGCTCATTTCTACGCCCTTCAACACCCATTTACAGCATCCACAGTGGCTCAAATTTTCATGGATCAAGTCTTCAAGCTTCATGGCATGCCGCACTCTATTGTTTCTAATCGTGACCCAACTTTCACAAGAAATTTTTGGCAAGAACTGTTCAAGATAAAAAGCACCGAATTGCATCTCATCACAACTTATCATCCCCAGACTAATAGCCAAACGAAAGTTTTCAACAAGTTCTTGGAAACATATTTGAGGTGTTTTGCCTCGGAAAAGAAAAATCTGTGGGCTCAATGGTTACCCCTAGTTGAATGGTGGTACAACACTTCATACCATACAGCTACACGCATGACTCCTTTTGAAGCAGTATATGGATAGAAGCCACCTTCAGTTCTCTCATACTTACCAGGTGCCTCAAAGGTCTAGGCAGTTGACTTAACACTTACAGCTTGAGAGGCTATTCTCTGTACACTCAAAGAGAATTTGGTCATGGAATAGAATCGCATGAAGAAACAAGTAGATCAAGGTTTCTCTAAACATCAATTTGAAGAAGGTGATCAGGTGTTTCTTCGACTGCAACCTTACAAGAAAACTTCCCTCAAGGATGAGCATTGTCAGAAGCTAGCACCCAAATTTTATGGTCCTTATACCGTTCTCAAGTGTGTGGGACAAGTAGCCTATCAATTAGCTTTTCCCATCTATTCAAAGCTATGCCGTTTTTTTCATGTTTCATGCTTAAAGAAGGTGATTGGAGCTAAGTGCCAAATTCAAACCAACCTTCTAGAGTTAGATGAAGAAGGATCCATTTGGCTACATCCAGAAGCAGTTTTCGACCAGTGTGAGTGCCACCTATGTTAGAGAACCATCAAGGAAGTGCTAATCCAGTGGAAGGATACAACTCCAGTAGATGCCACTTGGGAACTAGCTACCATTCTGCAACAATTTCCTCATCTCAAGCCTCGAGGACAGGGTTGTTTTTAAGGGGGTGGACATGTTAGGGTCCTAACCCGCACATAGGTAGAACAATATATTCGGATGTAATAAAGGTCAATATTAATAATGCCTTTCAATAAAATAGAATAAGGTGGATGTAAGAAGACCTAATAGAAGCTTTCGTTTCTAGAAGGATATTCCTCTAGATGCTTCTTTTTAGTATAAATAGGAGTCAAGGGTATGAGAACCCTAGCTTGGATATTATTGTAATATAGCTCTACTCAACTGGAGGTTTCCCCCTCGAAGAGGCCCGTGAACATTGCTTTCAGATTCAAAGTGTTATTTCTATTATTATTCTCTTATCATTTTAGTGCTATTGTGGTGAATGTTCTGGTTATATTGTTGTTATTTTGCCATTTCTAGCATTTTATTTATGTTCTGCATACATTTTATATATGGTATATTACAATGGGTTCCACATTGACGTTAATATGAATAGGATTGTTGCCTTATCTTCCCGTTCTTGGGTCTCTTTTCTTCCTCTCATATGTTGCATGCAATATTTTCTGAATCTGCTCCATAGCTAGGAGATCTTCTACCTCTTCCTCATCAATCGTCAAGCCTTACCTCATGGCTACAACTCTCTTCTTAGTATTGACCTTGTATTGTTAGGGTACTCTACTATGCATCTTTCCAGTTGTCTCCAAGATCCATCAAATCTATTCATCATCCATCATGATCAGGTCCAAGGCTTCCTCCTTCTTTCCCTTATCCTTTCCCCCTTCCATTTCTCCTCTTTCTGTCAGTGCTTCCCCCCTTCCCCCATGCACACAAGGAAATTTACTTGTCTGAATCCATTGTTAGTACACCTTTGTTGTATAACAGTATCTTAATAGATGCATACAATAATCTTATGTACCTTTCTCAAGGTCCTCGTAGAAATTGTTGCTCCGCTATGCTATATGACTTTGTTGTGTCGACTGTTGGTCACTATAATTGCTTAATTAATTTCAAACAACCAAGTGAAACATAAATTATCAACCCAGGGAATTCTTTTGTTTCAAAGATAGCTACGCACTGTGTATGCTCAATTCCAAAAGCACTTAGTGTTGTAGTAAAGAAATCATTCTATCTAATCTTGCTGAAGTGAACTGAAGCTCTGAATTGTATCACAGGAAAGAAATCCCCCTATTGCAATTCTTTATAGTTCAAATTAAGAATCCTGGATTACATTTAAAATAACATTGCAATGGGTCAGAACAACTATCTTGTAATCAGAGAACAAGACCCTTATTCTCAAATAGAGACTCAGTACTAACACTCTTTCACAAAAGCAATAATGCAGAAAACAATAAGCTCTATCTAACAGAGAACAAAGCACTTAGTTCCTTTCTGTCTAA
>JZKD02S2276070.1:222137-239773 GCA_000966675.3 Picea glauca | reverse complement strand
TATGCACTTCTAATCAATGGTTAGGTCAAAAAGTAATGTAAAGTATTATGCAAATCAGATTAAGCATATAATAATGAGAAAGGACCTTATATACCTTGGAATGATCAGATGTAGTAATATTATGAGTCTAAACATTAGTGATGAAGGGTATAACAATGGCAAAAAGTATGGGCAAAAAGGGTACAATATGTGGTCCTAACATCGACTACAAATTCTATTATGAAACCTGCCACAATACTGTCAATCCAAAAATCTATTGCGTGAGTGAATTTTTTGTTCACCTATTGTAACTTATCAATCTGTATTAGGGTCCACTCAAGCTATCGAATCCGGTTTGTTGCATGATTATCCTTCAACTTTAGTATCCACTCTTGCAGTAAGTGTGGGAAATAATAGAAAAAGACTTCGTGTAAATATGTAAACACGTGTTTCTCAAGATATTTTTGGGGTGTTATTCTAGGGTTTCTGTTATCTTTATGTGAAAAATCCATCCCTTTGGTTCTTATTCAAGTTTCTATCTCTGATTTTGTGGGATTCCACAGTCTCAACATTCCCTCTAATGGTTCATTGCTCTCTTCCCTAATCTTTTCTTGATATGCCTCCAACAGGTCTTCAAATTATCTCATCTACTCAACCCTCTCTTGTTCCTACCAATGACAAAGGAACCATTTGTTGGTTAACTCTCTTATTTACCCTTCTATTAAGTCTGAGTTTGTATTGACCCAAGGTTCATGTCTATTCGGGTTTCCAACAAAGCCTCTAAAACTATTGGCCCTCCTGGTAAACCAGAAGGCAACACAACACACAGAATGTGCTGCGTAGTCTCACCCAAGATAGATTTAATGGTTGGATATAAGACTCAGGTGTTTACATCCTAGGATTTAGTGTGAGATATGGGAACTGTAAATTGAACCATTACTATAACTAGTAAACACAATGTATTGTTATTGACGAATAAGTAGGAAATATAACAAATCATTCATTAAGCATCACAATAACTACTGAAGACAATAAATATATGCATGCATCCATCACATAACACATATTTTGCCATGGTTCACCCCCTCCTGGGCCATGTCCACAATGATTTGGCTCCCATCTCTTTTATTATAGTATATCTGCATCTATAGCGCCACATGCCTTACAATCCTTCATAGTTGGTTAAGATCTATATGAGGTGGACTAGATCGCACCATGATCCTCAGCCTGTGATATAACCCTCAATATCTCCCCACATTTGTCCTCTATAGCTCAACAACTTATACAAAATAGATCATACAACACAATATCACATAACAGTTTTCCACAACAACGCTTTCTACAATAACAACCTATCTCTATCATATTCCAACTCTTACAAAAACAACCTGGCTCGTGTATGATACCTAAGTATCTATATTTATACATTTTTTGGCTCTTCAAACTTTACAATGCATTACCAAAACCCTAACCCTACTGTCATTAGGTATTCCTTACATGCATGCGTGATGTGCTTCCTTCTAGTTGTCGCTTTCATTGTGCACGCTTTCTTTCCCAAAATCGTTTTTCTTCTCTCTTTGGCTCTCTTCCAACAATGATATTGTTGACATTCATGGACTTTTATGTTTTCATACAGTCACAAAAAAAAATTCTCATTTGATGGAAACACATGATAACTTTCCCATATTCATCAAACGTTCTCCTTTGGTATATGCTAGTTATGAGAGTAAGAAGATTTATTTATGGTGGACTTCAAGTCCCTTGTTTTCTTACAAGAATATGTTGGACATAACCTCTCCAAAAATAATATAAATAGATCCTTCAAACCCTCCTAATAATCCATTGTATTCATGCAAACAAGTTTATTAGGCCAAAATAATCATGCCATATCGTTCTCCTTCTCCATCTCTTATAGCCCTTGAAAGCTAGCCTCATCAAGATGTTGATCCTAAACAATCAAAATTCCATCAAACCATATAGCTCAGCCTCAAGTAAAACCTCATTCCATATTGAGGGGTGACATGCCTAATATAATAAGATAACCCCCAAAGGTAGTCTTGGTATGTAGAAACATAAAATTAGTAGGGCATTTCTAAGAATCAATGGAGACAAGGATATATTCCAATATACCTTATGATTTGACAGTGGAATGATCAACCATTTGGAAAATAGTAGGTGTTGGTCATAACAGGTTATGGAATTGTAATTTCTCCATAATCTCCTTGCATTATGTTAAATCCCTCAATGATATCCCCTTGTAAATAGGGAAGGTGGCTACATACATCCAAAGAGTAACTAAAGGGGGATATGCTTGATAGATATGTGGATAAACTGAAGAAGCGTCTAAGAACAAACATGGTTATTTCCAGAGGAGATCGAATGAGTCAATATCCTCTAAGGAACAAATGGAAAAGTACAAATACCTCCCCCATATAATATTTGAATCACCCAAACTATCGATTATTTGAAGAAAGTAACACGACTAAAAATACTCTTAAGGCACAATGCATGGTTGTTAAATTTGAGTTGCATGATACTTTAGGAACTAGCCATTTTGAAATGTATTCTAAGTTGGATCATGATAAATTGGACTCTCTCCAACCATTCCAAATTAACTCATCATAAATTGGGTCACAAAACCTCAAAATCATAAAGAACTGTGAATTTGATAATTGTGTCAAATAGGTGCATATTTGAGGGTATGTCATGAAAGTTTACAAGGACACATTTTTGCACACGCACAAAATTTGTACCCCTTACCAAGACAACAATGGAAAGCATGCCTCAAGTTGTATCTAGGGCTTGTAGATTAGACCCCTAGGTATGTACATGTCGTGGATACATTACATTGTGGGTATCAATTTTCTTGTGTAGCAACACTGTTGAGGAATTTTTCGTCATGCATTTGGCTAAGAGACACAATTTGTTGAATGCATTGGATTGAAGAATTGATCTATACAATCAACATACAAGTGGGAAGACACATAACATATGGAAACATCGTGGATATCACATGGAGGAAAATGAACAACAAACTATAATTTTCTAAAATGGTTATTTTGTTATCTTTTCCAAAGTAGTGATAAATTTAACTATATTGTAATTTATTTCAAATCCCCCTTGTATTTTAAGTTTCTAGTGACAAGGGAACATATTTTAAAATGGGATTGTAGAGGTTTTGACTTAAGGAATATATTTCTTGTGTAATTATTCCACCCTTAAGAAAAAAAGGGTCAAGTCATATGCCATTTTCTTTTGAGAGGGTCTTATTACAATTAAATTGATCAAAATTATTTTTGGGAAAATTAATGTCATATGAGCCCTATTTCTTGTATTTTGCAATCTTGGAGAGAATATTTGATGAATTTTAAACCAATGAAGCACAAGAAAACTTGATAAATATGTAAATTAGTGGCCATTGAAGGAAAACTGCTAGTTCCATTGAGGTATCCATGTTGGAATATGTTTTGTTGAAGCAAGAACCCTTTGAGCTTTTCCAGAGGACTAGTGACAATAGATGAGGTTGAAAGGGTTATATTTCATTCTACCAAAAATATGATCATTGGGTTATATGGTATTAAAAATGGAAATATTTGATAGTGATAGGTATGTGTTTTGTAGTGGAAGCTAGGAATCCACAACAAATCTAGGTTGGAGAGCAATGTCAATAAGGGCCCTAGAGAATTCACTCTATAATGGAATCTATACATTAGTAGAAATGCTATATTGAACAAAATTCATGGTAACATTTGAAAAATTTGATGACAATATACTTCACATAGGATAAATTCATGGTGAGGAGAACATTGGAAATGGTATGTCGCTTGTGACAATGAAGAGGTGGTGCTACATTCGGCAAGGCTAAAATTGGAATGAGGACGCATAAATTGTGAAAATGTCACAATTGATTAGAGGCTCACCAAAGGATATGCTGATTACATTAGTTGAAATGATGATTTATAGTAGTTGGTGAAATGCATGAATATTGGTAATATACAAAGAGTTAGGTTGAATGATCTTTTAATATACAAAGAGTTGAACTTGGTAATTAGTAGAGAAGCTAGAATTGGAGTCAATGATGAAGAATCAAGAAAATTCTAAAAGAAGTTTGATTCAAGAACTAAAACACAAAATATCATAACATTTTCGGTATGAAGAAATTATAACTCACAGAAAAAGAGGAAAAGATGCCCATAATTCTTAGGAGAGGATAAATCATTAAACGAAGCATTAAACCTGACTAGGAACATTCACCTCAAAAATGAGTTTAATGGATTGAATTTGATGGAATGAAAAACCATTTGAAAAAAATAAAAAGATTTATAAACAAAGTCATAGTGGTCAGTATGAGTATGAAACATGAAGAACCAGTGACATTTTTTTTAATATTTTATCAAAATATTACAAAGGGTTGATATTAACCATAAACATCATAATTAAATCAAGTGTCATGACATTTAAAGACCTCAATGTACTTTTATTACAAAAGACATAAGTCCATTAAAAGAATATTGGAAATATGCATCCTCTTGAATTAACTATTAATAATCCACCACCTATCAAAAGTTGGAACACCATGTCACATTATATGACCACATTACAAGGAAAACAACTTTTAGAAGACGTTATAGTGGAGGTTTCTAGTGTTACACAATTTGCACAAATTGTCAAAAAAATCTTTGCTGCAAAATATGTTATAGATAGAGGATGGTTTTGTGGATACTATAAAAGAAGTTGATTATAAATAAAAAAATATGGGCGGCTGGAGGTGTTAGCGGATGTTTACAAATAGGTTCATTTGTATAAGGCACAAGCACCATTTCATACATACACCTATAAGACCAGTGCTTTCCACTTAACTTCAAGCACCAGGGCAATAACATATGAAATCACTGGGGTATTAAAATATTTAATAATCTGGGCGTTTGTCTTATAAGAAACAGGGCTTTAACATGAAAACACACCAACATAGTTAAAAATAATTAATCACTGGGGTTTTATGCATAAAACAAATCGATGCGTTATTAATAAGAAGGCACCGATGTTGTTTAAAATAATATACACCGGTTCATTACACGGAAAAATGTCCCAGTGCATTAAAAATCAAAAGCAATGATGCTTATCAATAACACAATATCTTCGGTGTGTATCAATAACACACACATCGGTGCTTCATATAAGATTAACACACTGATGGACAACTTTTTAATATAATTTTATGTTATTAAATTAATATTGAAACCAATGCTAATTGATTACATAAAAGCATTGGCATGAATTTCATATGAAATGCACTAGTAATTTTTAATATTGCATGCGTCAATGAGATCAATAATTAAAATACACCAAGAAACATCAACCTATGATAGTGCAATTATTGTTATTTTTTAATTCCATTATTTATCAAAAAAATTACATATATCTTATATTTTTATTAGTGAATTTGGATATGATGTTTGGATTAATTTGTTATATCATCATATTTTGCATCTGTTCATTATAATATTTAGTTATCCATATATTTAATCAGTGATGTAACATTTCATAATGGCATTGGACAATGCAATAGAATAAATTAAAACATATTTTATTATATGAATAAGAGGGTATTTCTCACACAAAATGGGATACTTATCGGTAATCCCATGTTTTTCAATTGGGACACTATGTCCATTATATTAAACAAATTTTTTTATTTTCATAAATAATTATTTCAAAAAAATACAGTTGCATCTTGCATTGTTATCAAAATATATTGGTCATCATTCTTCAATGGAACTGTTGGTAGTGCTCGAGCTACTTCCATGCCTTGGGTTATTTTGTTGAATGTTTGGTTGATTGTCTTGATTTCCTTGTTCTGCTTGAAGTTCCATATAAAAAAATAAAAATAAATTGTAATGAGACTATCTACATTCGTGAGAATAATGAAAATTGAAATAAACAATATACATGAATCTAAATTGAAAAGCAACGTACCTCCAAAGAAAGAAGTGACTCGTGAATCATACACACATGTTCAAACTCAAACATCATGCCTTGTTTCAATAATTCTTCTGTTGGCTTAGTTCCATACTTTGTTTCTTGCAAGTTTTATACCCCATAATAAATCATATATTTAATATAAAGTATTTTTTTATTATTAATTATAAAATAATGGAAGAAACACAACATCTTACAAATTTGAAAATTAATTTTTGATATGCCAACATATGCTCACAACCCTTAATTAACCCAATGTCAATCAATTTATTTGATGTCTCTTCTTTGTATGTTAGCACCTGTTTGAACACATTCAAGGATGGTTGTTGTAAAACAACTTAAAATATATAAAAGAACCTCAAGATGTTATAAGGAAATAACAATTTCTCACAAACTTTGCTATCAACCCTTTTCTTCCTTGTGAGCCAGTGTTATGTGCATAATGAGTTCCATTTTGTTTTCTTTCCGTAAGAGAATATTTGAAATTAATATTTAATGTAGAATTAATTATTTGTACCTAATAGAAAAATTCAATGATTACATACATTTGAAGCACATTGTTGTTGAGATAGGTCGTCCTTTGATGCAATTATTTCCAATTCTTTGACCATCTCCTTTTACATTTTTTTAGAAATTCCTACTGACATATTTTAGATATCATCTCGTTGGTCCTCTGGGATTTTCAGAATTTTCCTGGAAAAATAACATGACAATAAAGTATTTTTATATTGATATATGAAAACTAAATATATAAAAAAATGATTTATTAATAAGTGAATACTTTTTAATATATATATATATTCTAAAAAAGTGTTTTTAGGAATATTTCTTTTTGAATGATTTTTTGTTGTTGTTGTATGTTTTTTCTATTGCAATTATGATAGGTCTCATTGACCATTGCTATGGAAATGCTTTATGTAGTTTAAATATAACATGGTTCTTGGAATCATTGGATTGGTTTATATATTGTAAATGGAAAGTATGTCTACACGTTCGTTTCACTATATACCTCATAGTTCTATAAAAGTTTACCCCCTTTTGATTAATCTCCAACACCACTCTAGATGAGAAAAGGACCAATTCATGATCATTTACATCTTCTATATTAATTAATTTTGTTTTGTTATGATGACATTTTACTCCCTTGTTGTTGGTTCTTGTAGAACATTAAACATATGTGAATTAATATATTGTTTGAAACATGTCAACTAATATTCCTAAGTATATTATTAATGAAAATTCAAAAGAAAAAATCATATTGAATAATATTTTTTCATTCATCTAATTCATCCCTCTACAATTTTTCCATCAAGCTTTTACACTCTTATGCACTTAGATTGGAAATTATGTTATCAAGTTTCCTCATTTTTTATATCTTTTTAGCTCGAGAGGTACTCTGCATGTTTTGTCCTGTATGAGGATGTTACCTTATGTTGACACTACTAGGCACTTAACTTTGTAATGGGTTTTTATAAATTTGTAAAGTGGTTCTTTTAATAAAGTGTACCTTCTATTAATAAAGTGACATTACTTCATAAAGTGCACTTATGTAATAAAGCGAAATGTACTTTAATATTTTAAGCGATTTATTTTGGAGGGAATGAATCATGACCTTTGATCTTGTAAATGGAAGATTAGATCTTGGCCTTTGGATTTAGTGTTGGGGAAGGTGAAAAGACACTTTGGAGGGAAAATATCATTTCCATATTTTATACAAGAATGCATTGGGTAGTGTGAAAGACAAGAAAAGAAGAGTGTGAGAGAGATTTTTGAGGAGAGATTGGAGAGGAAAGTAAGCAGTAATGAGGGCACTTTTCCCAAGAGAGTTTGGGTGAAAATCCCAAGGGAGGCATTTATGTTTTGAGTGCTACTGGTTTTTATTTGTTGGGATAGGTCGTACTCTATGGATCCTATAGGTTGTACAACAAAAACCTAGGCACAGAAATCGAGGCATGTGTTGGAACAATTTTTGAGGCATCTTGTGAATAATTTTTTGAAGGAGGTCAGTCATACAGGAGGGAAGGTACAACATCTTGTTTTGGGCACTTTTTTCAAGGTGACATTTTCAGCAAATCCATACAACTGTACATACTATGGCATGATTTTCAAGGCAATTTGTGGGTGGGACAGTTTTGTGCTATAAGTTGTTTCTCTTGCTCGAAAATGTATTGTGGCTACTCATAAATCTTTCCTAAAGATAATAGAATCTCTCTCTCTCTCTCTTTGGGTTTCCCCACATTGGGGTTTTTTGTAGCATTTGCCTAAATTTCTTATTTATTCATGGTTGGATGAATTTTGTTCATTGTTTTTATTTCCACTGCATAATTACTTAGAAATGTGTATTTCTGCTTATGGTAATTTATGAATGTGGGTTTTAGACATTTCAGAGTTCATGAAAGAGAATTATCTCTCGGTTTCTAAGTGTATGACAGAATATTGGCTTGTTGATTTTTATCATTTAAATTTATATGGTATGAGAGCTAGGGCTCTGAGTGACAATGAGTAGTGAGATTTTTGGGAAAGTTTGAAGGGGGGGAATTTGTGACTATTTTCCTTGAGCTATGATGGGGAATATGGTTTCATGTATTATATTTGAGGATTGGTTGGATGGCATTTCCAACTATTTTAAGTGGAAGGTCCAGATGTCCATTGTTCTCAAGGAGAACAAGATTTGGAACTATGCCAGTTCTATTGTTGTGGCTCCCATAATAGATCCTATTCCTTTGGATTTGCATGAGGTCAAGGAGGACAAATATCAGAGGATTATTCTATATGGGGTAAAGGATCACCTTATCCCACACTTAGCTGAGAAGAAGACAACCAAAGATATGTGGGATGTACTTAAGAACTTATTTGAGGCGAAGAATGAAAACCGAAAGATTGTCTTCAAGGCTAAGATGCATGATACCAAGATGGGAAAGGAGGAGAGTGTTTATTCTTATCTTACCCAAGTAGCTCAAGTGAATGATGAGCTGGCGGCAGTTGGAGAGGTCATATCAGACTCAGAGTTGGTGAGGATATCCTTGAAAGGATTCACCAATGAATGGGAAGTCTTTGTGACATGTGTGGTGGGTTGTCAGAATCTTCCATATTGGAGTAGACTGTGGGACGATTTCACTCAGGAGGATATCCAGGAAGGATCTCAGAGAAATGAACATAAGACAGATGGAGTTGATGAGAATATTTCTCTTACTACAAAGAGAAAGAAGAAAGGAATTTCTGGGAGGGACTTGAGTAAAGTCAGATGTTACTGTTGTAACTAGTTGGGGAACCTTGCTTCTCATTTTCCTTAGAGGAAGAAGAAGAAGAAGGAACTAGAGGATCCTGACACAACTTCTACAACAACCATGGAGGAATTTGCTTCCAATTATGACATGGAATTTTCTTTGGTTACCCTAGTTTCTAGTGTTGGTAGTGAAGGTTTTGGAGGTGATATCAGATGGATTGTGGATAGTGGAGCCTCTTTCCACATGACGAGAATATGGTGAATATTCCTAATTATCATAGAGACAAGTCCTGACCGACAGGTGGAAAATGAAGGTGGTATGGAACGATCTGTACGTGGAGTTGGAAAGGTTAGATTCTGACTTGAGTATGGAGGATTCTTGGAGCTTCATGGAGTTCTCTTTGCTCCAGGCTTGATGGTTAACATTATCTCAGTCTTAGCCTTGTAAGATGTAGGATATTGTACATTATTCAACAGGGAAAATGTCTTTATCTATAGGGAGGGAGTGGACCCAGTGGAACTGTAGTTGATTGGTGATCGGGTGGACAGGTTGTATATGCTGCAAGGACAACCTTTAGGGTATGATTCAATGTTATATGAGGAGCATGAGGAGGCTCCTAAGACTGTGGTGGTACTAAGGATTCAATATTTCATTCCGAGAGAAGAGAGTGAGTCTCTTCTGAGCATTGGCAGGAGGCTCAAACAGTTTGGTCGAACCAATACTCAAGGTGGAGTGGATTCTCCAAGGCGCTCAGGGTTCTAGATAGTTGTTAGGAGAAAATATTATAGTTCGAGTTATGTGCAGGTGTTGAGGATGGCTCCAGGTTCATAGGGAGATCCTACCAAGCACAATGTGATGGAACCAAATGATGGAGATGGCAACGAGTACATCCCTCGCTAAGAGGGAGTGTTATCTTTTTATATCGGGAGGTACTCTACATGTTTTGTGTTGTATGCAGATGTTACCATATGTTGACACTACTAGGCACTTTACTTTGTAATGGTTTTTTATAAAGTTGTAAAGTAGTTCTTTTATTAAAGTGACTTTTTAATAAAGTGTACCTTCTAATATTAAAGTGACTTTATTTCATAAAGTGCACTTATGTAATAAAGTGAAATGTACTTTAATATTTTAAGTGATTTATTTTGGAGGGAATGAATCATGGCCTTTGATCTTGTAAAGGAAAGATTAGATCTCAACCTTTGGATTTAGGGTTGGGAAAGGTGAAAAGGCACTTTGGAGGGAAAAGGTTATTTTTAGATTTTATAAAAGAATGCATTGGGTAGTGTGCAAGACAAGCAAAGAAGAGTGTGAGAGATATTTCTTAGGAGATTTTGGGGAGGAAAGTGAACAGCAAGGAGGGCACTATTCCCAAGAGAGTTTGAGTGAAAATCCCAAGGGAGGCATTTCTGTTTTGAGTGTTGCTAGATTTTATTTGCTGGGATAGGTCGTACTATATGGATCTGTATAGGTCGTACAGAAGAAATTCAAGCACAGAAATCAAGGCATGTGTTGGCACAGTTTTCAAGGCAGCTTGTGAAAATTTTTCTGAAAGAGGTCGGTCATACATGACGGAAGGTACACCATCCTATTGTGGGAACTTTTTTCGAGCTAACATTTTCATCAAATCTGTACAACTATATGAACTATGGCAGAGTTTTCAAGGAATTTTGTGGGTAGGACAATTTTGTGTTGTAATATGTTTCTCTTGTTGGAAAATGTATTGTGGCTACTGATAAATATTTTCTAAAGATAATAGAATCTCTCTCTCTCTCTCTCTCTCTCTCTCTCTCTTTGGGTTTCCCCACATTAGGGTTTTCCTGGAATTTGCCTAAATTTTTGAATTATTCATGGTTGGATGAATGTTGTTCATTTTGTTTATTTTCGCTTCATAATTACTTAGCAATGTTTATTTCTGCTTATGGTAATTTATGAATGTGGGTTTTAGACATTTCAGAGTTCATGTAAGATAGTTATCTCTAGGTTGCTAAGTGTATGAAAAAATATTAGCTTGTTGAATTTTTTCATTTAAATTTACAATGTTTTGGCTATACATGACACACACTAACCAATACATATTAGTTAAACTTACATATAGTTCAACCATAATAATTTTGTATAGAATTTACAAAGAACCTGGATTTTTTGTTTTTCTGGATGTGTCATCATTATGTCAACCATAAATTTTCTTATTTGAACTCTTCTCACTCATATTTTTATCAATATACAACTTGTACCATTCAATACATGAATTATTAAATATATTTTATAAATAAATCACATAATTATCAGCAAAAAGAAATCGTTGTAACCAGTGTCTTTTTTATATACAAAGCACCGATGCATTTAATACATAAAACACATCGGTGCATTCCATACAAAAAAACACACTGAACAATTTAGTTTCTTTTTTTAAAATATTGTGAATCACAATAGTGCGATATATATAGAAGACATCACAATGACTACAGTAGAAAACAAAAACATAGAAAAAAATTAAACATTCATAAAAAATAAAAAAATAGAAAAATAGAAAAATTACACACCAATGAAAAGAAAAATTTAAAAAATTTAAAAATATATGTGACAACATTTTCTGTGTTGTTTAGATGAGAACATGAATGATATTTTTTTATGCACTATATTTTTAATTTTTTTTTTTTTTTTAATTCTGGCTTAATCAACGCGCTCCTGATCCATGAACACATCAGTGCATTTC
Source organism: Picea glauca (assembly GCA_000966675.3). Classification (NCBI taxonomy): domain Eukaryota; kingdom Viridiplantae; phylum Streptophyta; class Pinopsida; order Pinales; family Pinaceae; genus Picea; species Picea glauca. The sequence continues at coordinate 227,869 of JZKD02S2276070.1, read as the reverse complement.
TATAGAAAAGGTGCACCAGAAAAGTGGAAAACATTTTTTTTTTTAAACGTCAAATTGAAAACCATTTAAAAAGTAAATAAAAAAAGGGAGAGGTTCGACTGTGTTTGGGATCTAATGCAATAAGTGGTCACTCTGCATCACATGCCAAATACTTATATATAGAAAAACAAACCCATTATATCTAAAATACCTAAAATGAAAATCCCTAATTCTGAAGTGATAGAGGGAGTTAAACCCTAGGGTGAAATTTTGCATTCACGTAAGAAAAAAAAGATAAGGGTTTAAGGTAAGTATGATTTTTTTTTTTTTTGAATGTAGGGTTTTGAGTGAATCATCATACCCTTCAAATCTTGGTTTTCTAAATATTTTTTTTGTTCCAAAGTATTCTTATGCTCCACAATGCTCCTCGGTATGTCTCTCTTCGAAATACGTCTCCTATAAATTTTGGAAAAATAATGAAAATATTGAATACCTTCTTAATATTAAAAAAACTTTGTGAAAATGGTTTAGAGTGAATCACCATACCCTTCAAATTCACATATTCTAAACAATACTATGGTTCCAAAGTATTCTTCTCCTCCATACTGTTCCTCTGTATGTCTCTATTAAAAGTCTCTCCCTTGCAAATTTTTTTAAAATAATGAAATAGTGAATAGATTTTTAGTATTTAAATGACTTTATGAAATTCGATTCCCCCTCCTTTTTTATTGTTTAAAAAAAATCTTGCTTATTTTTAAAAAACATTTGTTGGGTATGTGTTATATTCTTTGCATGACTAGTTCTAGTGACTGTTGCGTTGCATTGGGAACACGTGGGGGGGTTGAAGGGGGGCCTCTAGTTCATGGGTTGCAGGGGGCCTCGTTTTTTGTGTTACATTTTTTCCTTGGTTTTTCTGTCACATTTTTACCTAATTTTTTGTGTTGCCTTGATTTTCGTGTCCATTGTTGGGAGGTTTTTCGACACATGTTTTTTTTTTCTGATGCTTTTCTATTTTTGGTTAAGGAATGAGGGTTGTTGAATAATCCAGGTCATTGGGTTTGGTTTTCTGATGTTTTTGGCTCCTATATGTATATTGTATTGTAAACAATGTATCACAATGAATGAACATAGAATATGTTGCTTTTCCCAGTTTGGGTTTCCAGGGGAAAAATATTTGTGTAATGTGTGTATTTTCCATTGTATCTTTTATATTCTTTTATTGAAAATTTATTTGCAGTAAAATATTGTACAAGGTTAAAATCTGTATTTGGTATCATAGATTTGTTGGATTTAGGGGGATGGATTTGTCGTCAAAGGCTTGGATTGGGATTGTGGTAAGTCTTGTTATAGTGGGAGATATTTGGTATTAACTCTTTATGTGAAAAGGAATGGAGATCGGTTCAAAAATGGAGATCGATATACTTAATGGGAAAATTTTTGAGTTGTGGAAGCTCAATATGGAAGATATGTTGGTGGAAAAAAATTAGTGGATCTTGGTGGATCCAAGTACTGCACCTACTAGAAATTCAATAGATGATAGGAAAAAGTTTGAACAGAAGGCGAAGAACACAATCCAACTGTGTCTTTCAAATTCAGTATTACTGAATGTTTCAGAGGAAGCTACAACCAAATATTTATGGGATAAGTTGGGGAAGTTGTATAAGTCTAAGTCCCTAGTAAATAAACTATTCCTGAGAAAGTGACTGTATAACTTGAGGATGAGAGATGGATACTTGGTGGTAGAACATTTGAACACCTTAAATATTGTGGTAAGTCAGTTAGTATCTATTGAGATTAAAATTTTTAGATGAACAGAAGTGTATCAGTTTACTATGCTCTTTACCAGACTCGTGGGATAGTCTGGTTGTGGCCATAGGTAGTAATAAGACTGCCTTGAATTTTGATGAAGTGGTCTAATCATTGTTGTCAGAGGATATGAGAAGGAATAACATGGAAGGAAAAGGAGCAAATGCATTATTTGCAAGAGGATGCTCCCAGAAAAAAATAAATCTAAGTCCTTGAGTGGGAGATATAATTTTAAGGGAAGATCTAAGTCTCCCAAAAAGTTTGTAAAGGTATGATGGAGATGTGTAAAATAAGGGAACTACAAGAGGAAATGTAGATACAAAGTTGAGAAAAAGAAGGGATCTAAAGAATCTCCTTCTATAGAAGAAAAGACCTCCAAGGAAGAAGGAGGGGATGTGTACCTGGATTATTCAAGAACACATGTAGATCATGAGGCATGGTTGATTGACTTAGGTGGATCCTTTCATATGACTCCCCATAGAGAGTGGTTCTATGAATATGAAAGGTATGATGGAGGTAATGTTTTCCTAGGTGATGAATCGACAACCATAATCATAGGTCGAGGAAAAGTAAAGTTGAGGCTCATAGATGTAAGGATCAGAAAACTAGTTGGTGCTTTTCACATCCCAGGATTGGCCAAAAATTTGTTTTTTGTAAGAAAAATGGACGATGCAGGGGTAAAAACAATATTTGAAAAGGAAACCTGTGGATGGTCCAAGGAGAAATGATGTTTCTGAAGGGAGTTCATATTGGAACTCTGTATAAGCTGCAAGGAATCACTATTAGTGATGGGTGTAATAGTTCCATTGTTCCTGATATTGGAGTTGAAGAAGAAAGAGATCCAATAGTCTCAGTAGAAAAGGTTATGCTATGGCATCAAAGAATGGGGCATATAAGAGAGAAAGGTTTTCGACTACTACATCATGAAGGTATGGTTGAAGGTATGTATATCTTCTTTCTATATTTTTATTTATGTGAACATTGTATATATGGGAAGCAGAATCGGGTAAGATTCCCCTCTAGTGCAGCGAGGGCATAATGAATTTTACAGCTAGTTCACAGTGATATGTTTGGACCTGTGTCGGTTCCATCATTGGGAAAATATCTGTAGTATGTCTCATTTATATATGAATTCTCGAGGAATACTTGGATATATTTCCTCATTAAGAAATATGAAGTCTTTGATGAGTTTAAATAGTTTAAGTCTCTTGTTGATAATCAAACAGATAAAAAAATTAAGGTGTTGAGGACAGATAATGGCGGAGAGTTATGCATGAATGAATTTGAATAATTTTTTAAGGATTCAGGTATACCAAGGCAGAAGACTACTCCATATACACCAAAAAAGAATGGAGTTTCAAAAAGGATAAACAAAATGCTGATGGAAAAATAAATATGCATGCTCAGTGGTGTCGTGTTAGGGCAAGAATTTTGGGCAGAGGCAGTGGGTACTTCATGTCACCTGGTCAACAAATCACCCTCATCAATGTTGAATGAAAATAATCCACAAGAGGTATGGATAGGTAAGAAACCTTCTCTCACACATCTCAAGGTATTTGGTTGTGAGGCCTATGTTCATGTTCCAAAGGAAAACATGAGTAAGTTCTATAAGAAGGCTGAAAAGTGTATCTTTATTGGGTATAAATATGATCTCAAAGGTTATAATCTTTGGAACCTAGAAATTAAGAAGGTTGTGATAGACGAGATCTGGTATTTATAGAAATGAAGGATGTTGTTAAATAGGAATTCCTACCAAGTAAGGAAGAACCAGAGAAAATAGAGTTTGATTTAAAGGATGATGAATCAAACTCTACAAAAGAACATGAATCAAAAGATTAAGATCCTCATACTCCAGTATCGAGGAGATTGGTTCGAGAAAGAAGAATATCGGAAAGGTATACTCCATCTGATTTCTATTCAAATTTTGCTTTGTCTATTACTGATGATGATCCTAGAACTATCAGGGTAAAGTGGATTCATAGGACGAAAAACTCTGGGAAAAGGCCATGGATGAAGAAATGACAGTGTTGGATAAGAATGAGTCTTGGGATCTAGTGGAGTTGTCGACTGGAAGAAATCCCATTGGCAACAAATGGGTATTTAAAAATAATTTGAATGAAGAAGGAAAAGTGGAGAAATACAAAGCTTAGTTGGTAGCAAAGGGTTATTCCCAGGTTCAAGGAATTGATTTTGGTGAGATTTTTTTTCCTATTGCCAAGTTAAATTTTATAATATTTTTGTTATCTGTTTTTGTTGCATTTGATTTTGAAGTAGAGTAGATGGATATGAGGACAACATTCTTAAATGGGTATCTAGAAGAATAAATCTATATGAAGCAACCAAAAGGATTTTCTGTGAAGAAAACGAAGGAGCTGGTAAGCAAGATGAAAATATCCCTGTATGGTTTAAGACAATCACGAAGGATGTGGTATCAAAAATTTGATACTTATATGTTGGGAGTTGGATTCACAATAATGTAACAGCCTAATATTTTCTAAACATCATTAAATTTCATAAACAATTTATTGCGTAAACTGAAACAATAACTTTCTAGCATAATATTGATTTTCATAACAACAACTTTAGTAACTTAGATTTATCAATAAATACTAATTTCGTGGCAGAATTAAATAAATACATAACTTAACAAGTACCTAGATCTGATGTTAATTTATGTTGCCTCTTTGCCTTGCTGTTGCCTTCCTGCTACCTGATACACAGATCAATCCTGCCACAAACAAGAAAATAGATGCCCAAAACTATTGTCCTCCCTGCCAACTAGGAAAACTACCTAGCTCCAGGATATCTACGGATATACTGGCCCCCATTCCAAAAAACTCCAGCAACTCGGTGCCTCAACTGATCAAAGCCACAGCCAGAAACTCTCTGCTCACAGCAAGTCCAACAGCCCTCCAGAATCCATCCTCCGTCGAATGATCCTCCCGTCAACCTTTCCCCTTTCCCTTATTCTTCCTTCGCTGACTCATGCAGTTACTAATCCAACCACCCTCCATCCTCCGTCCTTCATCCCCCTTCAATGTTTTATCTTCTTGGGCTTCCTGCCTCCCCCTCTGCATACGCAACCATTTTTATAACATTTTTCCTTGATCTCTTAAATCTATTTCTCAGGTCATTAAATGTGATCCGTAGTTAAATTATTACTTAGTTAACCTCAATTATTTTCTTTAATAAATTTTACTTTGTAATCTTTAAGCATTTATCTAATTAGGGTCGTTACCTACACCCACCCTTCAAGAAACTTCATCCCAAAGTTAAGGTATCTGATGGTACAAAGGAAGAGAGCATGGTTCGCACATTCACAGCAAGTAACTGACATTATCAGTAAGTAAGTCAAGAAACCTCATACATAGTAGTGTATATGTACAAGAAATGCATGCGTAGCTAGTACATGCAAATCTCGTGCATGAACTAATAATCAAACTGTCATCCTTTAATAATTTATGTATGCATTCAATCCAATCAGCAAGACTAGTCTTTTATAAAAGACAACAGTCAATTAATTGTGTGAGAAATTGTTTAATTACAATTGTCCGGTTCAATAATTTATTTTAAACTACTGTGGTTTAGTTATATAATAATGAATATTCATATATGCACATTTCTCTTTTTTTTTTTAAGGGACGACATCAAACTCCATCACAAGGTAGATCTCCAAATAGTCTCAACTATTACTACTCATCCTTCCTCCCTAACCTACTTCTAACTCCATTCCTATCCTTCCTCTGCTAGACTATCTTGGAGAGTCAACTATATTGACCTAACTCCAAATAGAACCCGTAATTCGAAGTGTCGCTATCTCGACCAAGCTTCTCTAGCAGGCAACTGATAGTCATCATCACACATCTTGGGGAGAGTGAACTAGCACCGTCCTCCCATGACTTCAGGTTTCAGAGGATACACGGTGGGAAATGCCTCCACCCCTCCTA
>JZKD02S2276070.1:194597-222087 GCA_000966675.3 Picea glauca | reverse complement strand
AATCAATATAAATTTCACATACATTATTCATACCATAATGTTTCTCGGTTAGTGGTCCTGATATCCACTTTCATCATCATTATCACTTGGCTATTTCATAGCCCATAACTTGCAGATTAGTCTGCAACACAAACTCATGCATTTCTATGCATTATCATCATATAATGACATACTATCATCATTTCAATTTGATATCTCCGTACCGATACATTTACATCAAGTCTTTCTCATTAGAATTAGTTTTCACAATATCCCATCATTCATACTTGTCACCCATTCACAAGATTATCATTTACCCAAAATAGATTTCATAGTATCCAACATCATTCTAATAGTATTTAAACATTCAACAATTTCACTTTCTCACAATATGCCGCATTATATACATCATCATCAATAACATTTAAACATTTGTAAAATTTACATTCACATAATAGATCGCATTACATGCATTATCATCAACAACATTTAATCATTCATTACAGTTCATAAGTTTAAAGTTTATGTGTATCACTTATTAGTTTTACTGTGACTAGGAAATAAAGTGTATAGGCCTCAGGTAGTCCTAGTTGTCTAAGTCAAAAGGTGGTGTTACATACACCCCACCTTCGAAAAACTTATTCTCGAAGTGGTCAAAATAGTGAGGGATAGTCTCGTCATAGTGCCTCAACGTCCTCCCAAGTAGCAGATCATGGACTATACTTGTCCCACTGGACCTTAACTTGATCTACTATACGGTTTCTGAGTTGTCGGACTCTATGGTCCAATATGCGTAACTATTCTACCGTGAGGGTTCCCACGTCCGATACCTGCAATTATTTCCAATTTAGTTTATATGATTCATCAGCAACATAATGATGTAAAACAGATACATGAAATACATTATGAGTTTTATGCAAGTGGGGTGGCAGTACGAGACAATAAGCAACGGGTCCAATTTTCTCTTGGACCTTAAATGGCCCTATAAACCGAGGTGACAACTTTGTCCCCTTCCCGAAACGTATGGTACTCTTATTAGGCTTGATACGAATGAAAAATTGGTCCCCCACTTCATAATTTCGGTCAGTCCTGTGTGCATCCGCATAACTTTTTTGTCTATCCTGTGCTTCTTTTAGCCTCTTCCTGATCTAAATCACCTGTTCCTCCATTTCCTGAATCAATTCTGGCCCAAATGTCACTCGGTCCTCTAGTCTATCCCAACTTAATGGTGTTATGCATGGCCTTCCATACAAAGCTTCGTATGGTGGCATTCTAATGGAACTATGATTACTATTATTCTAGGAAAACTCTACCAAAGGTAGGTACTTCTCCCACTGGGTTTGATTATCCATCACATACATCCTAAGCATGTCTTCCATGAATTGATTTACTCTTTCAGTTTTCCCATATGTTTCAGGATGATAAGTTGTGCTTAAGTTCAACTGAGTCCCCAACGTTGACTATAAACTTGTCCAAAATCTAGAAGTGAATCTGGAGTCCCTATCTGAAATAATCTTCTTAGGTATCCCGTGCAAATGGATAACCTCTCTTATGAACACTCATGCCACATCAGTAACATCGTAAGTGTCTCTAATTGGAATGAAATGAGCACTCTTGGTTAACTTATCCACTATCACAAGAATGACATTGTGTCTATGAGATGTGAGCGGCAACCCCACAACAAAATCCATAGAAATGACTTCCCATTTGGACATAGGAACATCATGTGGTTGTAGGAGTCCTGTTGAGTGATGGTGTTATGCCTTCACTTGTTGACACTCTAGGCATCTGGCGATGAAATGGACTACATAGCACTTCATGCCTACCCAAAAGAAGAGTTTCTTCATCTCTGCATACATCTTCTTCACACCTGGATGTGCGCAATAAAGTGCTCTATCGGATTCCTTCAGTATGATGCTTCAAATATCCCCATTCTATGGGATGTACATCCTTTCTCGATATCTTAACAATCCATCTATTTCCAGATTATATCCTGCATACTTTGGGTCTATCCGCCTCCCGCTCTGGAGGTTTGAAGTAAACTTTAAATACCAACTGTCTCCTAGTAGTTGTGTCAACACATGTTCCCTCAGATTGACCTTTAAGGGTACCAAGGAGAAGATATGTTGTCTCCTACTCAAGGCATCTGCGACCACATTTTCCTTTCCCTTGATGTACAAAATACCAAAATCATACTCACTCATAAACTCACTCCATCGCCTTTGCCTGGCATTCAGATCTCTTTGAGTGAAGAGATGTTTTAAACTTTGATGGTCCGTCTTGAGCTCAAAATTTCTCCCCACAAGATAGTGCCTCCAAAGTTTCAGAGCTAGCATTATAGCTGCCAACTCTAAATCATGAGTCGCGTATAACTCTTCATGCTTCTTCAACTTTCTTGATGCATAAGCTATCACTCCTCCATCCTGCATTAGCACGGCCCCCAACCCTTGTTTCGAGGCATCCGTGCAGACCATGAAGTCCTTTTCCATATCTGGCATTTGTAGAATTGGCGCACTAGTTAGCAACCTCTTAAGCTCAATGAATACGCTATCACATTCTTCTGTCCAGTCATACCTGACCCCTTTGCATTGCAGGGTGGTGATGGGTTTTGCTATTTTTGAGAATCCTTCCACAAATCTCCAGTAATAACCCGCTAGCCCCATGAATCTTCTTACCTCATGTGCATTTTTCGGCACTGGCCATTCCATAATGGTCTTTTCCTTTTCTGGTTCCACCGAGATTCCTTTGCCTGAAATGATATGACCTAAATAGTGGATCTGTTTTTGGAAGAAGGAACACTTCGACATATTCCCATACAATTTTTTCTCCCTAAGGCAAGTCAACACTATTCGCAAATGTTCCACGTGTTCTCTTTCATTTCTGGAATAGATGAGAATGTCATCCAGAAAAACTTGTACAAAACGATCTAGGTATTTTCGGAATACGTCGTTCATGAGGCTCATGAATACTGCTGGCGCATTGGTCAATCCAAAAGGTACTACAACAAACTCATAATGTCCAAACCGAGTCCGAAAGGAAGTTTTTGGGATATCACCTTCCTTAATCATTAACTGAAGATACCCAGATCGCAAATCGATCTTTGAGAATACCGCTGCTCCTTTCATCTGATCAAAGAGGTCATCTATTCGCGGCATTGGGTACCTATTTTTCACTGTAGCACAGTTCAAGTCCCTGTAGTCTATACACAGTCGTAAGGATCCATCCTTCTTCTTTACAAAAATTACCGGTGCGCCCCAAGGTGAGATACTGGGCCTTACTAGCCCTAAGTCCAGTAACTCCTTCAACTACATTTGCAATTCACAAAGTTCTGGCGCCGTCATCCGATACGGAGTCTTGGATATTGGTTTTGCACTAGGTTTTAGCTATATAGTAAAATCAATCTCCCTCTCAGGAGGTAACCCTAGTAACTCATTCGGAAAAACATCATGAAATTCTGACAAAACCGGATACTGATCTAATGAGGGTCCTTTCCTTTCACTCACTGCTTCCACTACATAAAGTCGACACCCTTGTCTCAAGAATCACTTGACCTTCATAGTTGATATAAAGCGTAATGATACTTTTCTCTGTACACCTTGGATCTCTACTGGTCTTCCTTCATCATCAATACAAAGCACCTTCTTTGCGAAACAATCTACCAAATCATGATGAGCTGCTAACCAATCCATTCCAATGATTAGGTCATACGCTCCAAGAGCAGTGACGTATACCTTCAACCTGGTAGTGCACACTCCTAAGTCTACTATACAATTATCGACACTAGGTCCTACAACTTGTTTTTCCCCCGAAGCCATCTCGACTTGTTTAAAGTCATTGTGCTCATAGGCTGCCAGCCCACTCTTTTCTAATGCAGATGGTGAAATGAAACTATCTATCGCACCATAATCAAACAAAATCTTAACATTAATATGATTTAGCGTACCTGATGACTCCACCATGGTGGATTGATGTTCGGCCTGGCGGTTATTAACCGCTGCATAAATCTGATGGTTTCTACTTGACCTACCCATTGGTGCCTTTCCTTCTCTATGCACAAACCCTGATTGTAACTCAGGGCAGTACCATTCGTAATGGGGTCCTTCGCATCTCCAACATGCAATATGAGATTGAACCGGTGCACTGTTATGTGACTGATTCCTAAACAAGTTCCTTCCCCTGGAACCCCTGCCCCTACTAGCTGCTCCTCGAGATGGTCGTGGACCTGTTTGCACCGTTGGCGATGAACGAGATGCTGCACTAGTTTCCATTGAAATCCCTGCAACTACTGTCCTTGGCACGAATCTGTTACCATAAGGTGGTGGCCTTGAGCCCCCTCCCTTAGGAAATATCCTCGAGGTCTTTCCTACGAATCCAGGGAGATGTGGAAATGTCGACCTTGTACCCCTTGTTAAGTTCATGTGTTCTTCTGTGTAACATGCATTTTCTACCGCCTCCACTACTAAAGACGGTTTCCACATCCGCACCATAGCTCTTATCTTCGGGTTCAATCCATAAACAAAGCGTTCTGCCTGTCGTTGGTCATTGTCTATATATGAAACATACTTGACCAGTTCCATAAACCTGATCTCGTATTCTTCTACAGTCCTATTTCCTTGTACTAAGGCATGAAATGCCCCTACTTGTTGTTCCTCGTAGTATGCTGGTAGATACTTCCTTCGGAACCTCTCCTCGAAAAGTTCCCAAGATACTGTGTCTGGGGTAAGGTGTAGTTGTCTTTCCAAGTTGCCCCACCAGTTCAAGGAGCTATCTCTTAACTAGAAAATTGTGCTCTTTGCCTTGGAATTGGACACATGGTCCCTTAAGGAAAAACACCTTGTCATGTTTTCCAACCATGCTTCCGCGCGTTCACTGGCGTGACCTCCAGCAAACTCTGGAAGTTTGATCCTCTGCAACTCTCGCGTGATGTCTTCAGGTGGAAATTCTCCCCTTGAGTTCCTTGATGCTTCTGGATTACCCAATCCAGATGGTGGGGGTTCCACTTCAGTCCTTGCTGGTTGGAGCCCCTTTAAAGTCCCGTTAATGGCTTCCAACGAGCGCAGTATGCGGGCTAGTTCGGGTGCTGGTGGTGTTGGTGGTGTGGGTGGCATCGGTGGTGCCCGTGACAACACTCCCCTACCTCGACCCCTTCGAGTCCTGACCATCTTGTATAACTTAACCTGCATCACCCCAAAGTTATCAGGGTGAGTTCTAGGACGTTTCAAATTGGTGCTACTTAAACTTAGAAACAAGGTTAGGCGTAAGTTTTCTTTACTTGTATGTAAATAGACATTACTCCATCAGGGGAATTGACTCGGTTGGGGTTAGTATGAAGCGTCTAAGCTTGGTCGACATCGAACTTTAAGGTAGATTAACCTTACACTTAATAAAATAATTAATTTAAAATTATTACTACACTAATTTAACTCTAATTATCTTTACTTTAAATTTAAACTAATTTGACCTTATTTATATATAAATCATTTATACTAAATTATTTAATTTATTTTAAATTATTTTTAACACTTTATATTATATATATATAAATAATTGAATGTATACCGAAGGGTTCGGGCATGCATGGGTTCCACATGCTCGTCAGGCTTTCTCAATCTCCCTCGTATCTAACCCCCAAATTCTACACCTGTCAGCCTTTCGACTCCCCACACGTCCTTGCTTTGTCTCACTTTCTCATCTGCCGGGAATTTCCTCGCATCAGTCTTTGTCCACCACAGATCTGCCTCTGCTCTGCTCAAAGGTTTCCAGAATCTCCCTTTCCATGGCTCACATCCTTTCCATTGTTCTGAGCACCTTGCTAGTGCTGGGTATTGCCGTGTCTGCTCCAGTTCATTTTGCAGAAATAGAGTATATTGATGTGGCCACTGACATGATCCAGGACCTGGATTCTAGTCTCCTTGAACGGTTGGGAACCAATCCCCTATCTGTACACTTTGCGGAGCTCACCCTCAGCTATGGTAAGAGGTACGATTCAGTCCGCATATTGTGTACAGTTCCATCACCTCCATGAAGAACGTGGGGTTATTCGAATTAATAATTTGCACCAACCTTCCTTACGTTGTGGTAATGAATGGTGATTTCCTCTTTTGAAACAAAATGATTTGCTTGTAATTCTAGCTCTGTATGGATTTTTGGTGTTTTGCTTTCAATTTATTCATTTATATTTAGAAATTTATTCATCTGTGCCTAAGCATGTGGTTAGATTCATATACATTGTCTTTTGTATTTCTCATGGCCCTTTTCCTCTAATTGTGAACTTCCCCACATAAATTTCAGGTTTTGAGGTTTCCTTATGCCTGATACCAAGAGTTTCCTGTCCTTACGGACTCCCGATCTCCGATATACTGATGCGCTCCCTTCTAGCTTTATCCCTCCCTTGGCTATGATTTGGTCCATGTGACCCTGTCCTATGTGACCGTAGTCCTATTCCCTGTCGGGATTCGGGGTTTCGTGACTTTCGCTGTCACGAACCTCTGTCCTCACAGACTCCCAATTATCGATTCTCCGATATGGCACTTTATGTGCTAACCTTCCAGGCTAGACATCCCCCTCATATGACCGTCATTCCATGTGACCCTGGCCCTATCCTTCATCGGAGTTTCAGGGTTCCAAATGTCGAACCTCACAAGTCCTTAGGACTTGCGATTTTCTAATCCCTGATATGCTCTTAGTGCATTAGCCCCTTAAGTTATGCTCGTGATCCACACGACTTCGCCTTGTGACCACAGTCTTATCCTTTATCGGGATTTCGGATATCACACTATAGATTTGCATGAATCCCGTGCCTACGGGATTCTCGATATCCCGATGCGCCTCTTCAGACTTTAGCCCCTTCTGGCTATGTTCTGGGCCCATATGACCCTTTCCCATGAGACCACTGTCATACTCTATGTCGGGATTCGGGGTTTCACGACTTCCAATGCAGCAATTCCTTTGTATGCAGAAACCTCGAAATGTCGAACCCCGACTCTTTTAGATCCTCGGACACGCGTCCTTCAAATCAGACAGCTCTGGTCGTGTCAGGAAATCGCGGATCGCGATTCCATTATGCAAGATTTTCATGACTCCGGAAACTCTGATATCCCGAACTCCGACTCTCAGGGATCTTTCGCCACGCGTCCCTTCAACGGACGACCCTGATTACATCGGTATTTTGGGACTTTCAATGTCCTGTTTCCTTCGGCCTCAGGAATGTCGATTTCCTGATTCTCTGACTCTTCCTGAATCCTTGACATGTGTCCTGTCTGAGATCCACGACTATGATCTCTTCTCACAGCTTCAACACCTGGTCCTTTGACACCTGTCTTCCACCATCTCCCATCGTGGCCCACACGACTCCTCCGTCAGGATATCGTGAATCTCAAATTCAAGCTGCAAGAATTTCTTGCCTCTGGAAACTCTGATATGCCAAACCCCGACTCCTCGGGATCCTTTGACGCGCGTCCTCGAATGAACGGCTCAGATCTCATCGAGAAATCGTGTTTCGTGATTTCATAGTGCATGGATACTTTTTCCATGAGATCTGCGATTTCCTGATTCGCGATGGCCCGATCGACGACCTCCTGTCAGGACTTTTCCCGATGGCTCCAATCACTGTCACCCGTCCCAAGAACGGACGGTCCTGATTGCTTCTCGTTGTTTCTGGGTTTTCGATGCCAATGTTCCTATGTCTTCGGAATTCCCGATTTTCCAATGGGGCCAAACGCTGATGGTTCTCGATGGTTGCCACCTGTCCCACAGATGGACGACTCTGATTGTATCGGGAAATCACGTTTCACGATTCCTTGATGCAACGGTTCTACACCCCTGGAATTCCCAATGGGTAAAATCCAGATACCTCCCAGAATCCTGACACGTGTCCCTGCCGAGATCAACGGCTGGGATCCGTTCTCGGGATTTCAAGAACCACAAGGTCCCAATTATTTGGCTTAACAAAACTCGATGACTCTGATATCCCGGTGGCTCCTCCTCTACACACTAGGACTTAAACCTTGCGCAACTTCTCGAGATCTAACGGCTGACAGGATTTCGCTCGAGATCCGACGACTCTAATCTGTTCTCCCGCGTAATAGACAGCTCTCCTCCAAGTTAATGGATTAGTTGCATAATACATTACATAATGTTAAAATTGCTTTCTTGGAAAAGTTAAAATTTGTATGGGTCTATAGTTCCTGAGATTCTTCATTATTTTAAAATTTCACTGAGGCTAGTACAGGAAACTAGTTTACACTGTTCCCGCACGATAAAAGTCTTCTAAATTTCCTTTTTCCCGTTGCGCATTCGCAGTTCCTCCTTTAGGTAAGTTCGAGATGAAGTAGGCCTTTTTAAGGTCCTGCAAATGTCCTTTTTGCATTTTATATAGTATAACTCGTGCAGTCATTAAATTTTCCAACTTCAAGCCTTCAATAGAAGCTTCCCTTCGACATTTTCATCGATTTCAGGTGTCTATCTTACCCGAAACTTCATTGACAAGTATTTCTCAAATATAATTAAGTTATCATCTCTATTTTTGTGCTTAATAGCTTTATTCAGGTTTCTTTAAGGGTGGCCATTTTGTGGGAAGTGATCCTTCAAACCATCTGGTTCGTTGCTGCTATTTTAAAGGCATTCCTTTGAATGTTCAGACTAAAACTGTAGTGACCATACATGATCCAGCTAAAGGGTATTGCCTACAGTGGTTACTTGTGATATATCTATGAGATCGTTTGCTTGGATAACTTAGGGGTACTACCTGAGTATATTTTCAGATATTGTATCAGTCGTACTGGGTCAGACTGAATGTTTTTGTTTGTAGTTGAAGCGTGGCTGGAGTTAACACTCGGGTTTTGGCCCGTAGGCCCAAATTTCGAACTAAGACGCTCTGATACCATATGTAACAGCCTAATATTTTCTAAACATCATTAAATTTCATAAAAACATTATTGCGTAAACTGAAACAATAACTTTCTAGCATAATATTGATTTTCATAACAACAACTTTTGTAACTTAGATTTATCAATAAATACTGATTTCGTGGTAGAATGAAATAAATACATAACTTAACAAGTACCTGGATCTGATGCTAATTTATGTTGCCTCTTTGCCTTGCTGCTGCCTTCCTACTACCTGATACACAGATCAATCCTACCACAAACAAGAAAATAGTTTCCCAAAACTATTGTCCTCCCTACCAACTAGGAAAACTACCTAGCTCCAGGATATCTACGGATATCCTAGCCCCCGTACCCAAAACCTCCAGCAACTTGGTGCCTCAACTGATCAAAGCCATAGCCAGAAACTCTCTGCTCACAGCAAGTCCAACAGCCCTCCAGAATCCATCCTCCATCGAATGATCCTCCCGTCAACCTTGCCCCTTTCCCTTATTCCTCCTTCGCTGACTCATGCAGTTACTACTCCAACCACCCTCCGTCCTCTGTCCTTCATCCCCCTTCAATGTTTTATCTTCTCGGGCTTCTTGCCTCCCCATCTGCATACGCAACCATTTTTATAACATTTTTCCTTGATGTCTTAAATCTATTTCTCAGGTCATTAAATGTGATCTGTAGTTAAATTATTACATAGTTAATCTCAATTATTTTCTTTAATAAATTTTACTTTGTAATCTTTAAGCATTTATCTAATTAGGGTCGTTACAAATAAGAAAAGAGGATCATTGTGTGTATTTTAAACTAATTGGTGATCATTTGATTTATTTAGTCTTGTATGTGGAAGAAATGTTGTTGATAGGAAACAACAAGGAGATTATCCAGGATGTGAAAACTCAGTTGTCCTCTAAATTTGACATAAAGGATCTTGGTGTTGTAAATTTTATTTTTGAAATGGAAATTAAAAAAGATTGGAAAAAGAGGAAACTATTGTTAAATTAGAAAAAATACGTTGAGACAATATGATCGAGGTTTAATATGGAGGAATGTAAATCAGTCAAGGTCCCTATTCCTATTGGTGTAAAGTTATATATGGATAAGTGTCCCATGACATAGGAAGACGAGGAGGACATGTCTCATGTTCCACATGTGATTGCAGTTGGTATGTTTATGTATGCGATGGTCTGTACTAAACTGGACATTGCACATACAGTGGGAGTTTTGAGTAGGTATATGTCAAAACTAGGGAAGCAGCATTGGACAACAGTAAAAAGGGTTATTGGGTATTTGTGTGGCACTTCTAGCTATGGATTTTGATACCAAGGAATACCAAGATTGGACATAGTGTTGGTCATACATGTATTTTTGGATGCATACTGGGTTGGAGATCTAGATTGTAGTATATTTACAAGTGGGTATGTGTTTAACCTATTTGGTGGAGAAATAAGTTAGATGAGAAAAAGAGAAGATGTAGTGTCACTTTCAGCTATAGAAGTTGAATATATGGCAGCCACTAATGAAATTAAGGAAGCAGTATGGTTACAAATATTGTGTTTAGGTATTGGGTTGGTACAACAATATATAAGGATATATTTTGACAGTTAGAGTGCATTTTTTATGGCAAAGAACCCAACTTATCATTCAAATACAAATCATATTGATATTCAATATAAATTTTTGAGAGGCATTCTTGAAGAAAAGAAAGTGATGTTGATGAAGGTGGACACTTTGAAGAATTTTGTAGATTCATTAACAAAATCTGTGAGGACTGAGAAGTTCTCTTGGTGTAGAGGATCCATGGGCATCACTTCCCTAGATTGTTGACTATGTACCCCTGTAACCCCTTGTATGCAAAGAAAACAAAAAGTGAGAGAATGTTGGGTATGTTTTATATTCGTTGCACGACTAGATTGATTTGTTTTTCCTCGGGAAACATGTCGCATTTTTGCCTCATTTTTTGTGTCGCCTCAATTTTCGTGTCCATTGTTGGGAGGTGTTTCGGTACATGGTTTTTTCCGATAGTTTTCTATTTCGAGTTAAGGAATTAGTGTTGTTGAGAAATCCAGGTCATTGGGTTAGGGTTATGGATGTCACTGGATCCTATATGTATATTGTATTGTAAACAATGTATCACAATGAATGAATATAGAATATTTTGGTTTTCCCATTTTGGGTTTCCAGGGGAAAAATCTTTGTGTAATGTGTGTATTTTCCATTGTATCTTTTTTGTTCTTTATTGAATTTTTTTTTGCATTAAAATATTGTACAAGTTTAAAATATACATTTTCAGGACAATGATGCGTTTATGTAAGATGCACTGGTGCGTCCATATTATTTGATGCATAGGGGACATATAATTGGTTTTTATTAACAAAATCTAGAAACATGGTGTAGTTGATTTTTCAACGCACCAATGCTTATTGTTAATATGCACATCGATGCGTTTGTGGTTTATAAGCACACCAAGATGCATTTAAAGTTATTTGAACTTTTATTTTCACATAAAATAGTATATGCATCTCAAATTGTCTTTTAGGATGAATTCAAATGACTTTCAATACTTCTGTATACATTTTACGTTTTATGTCAACTTATTCTTAAAAAATGGTTTCAAAACTATATTCAAAGTTGTATTTTGGTATGGTCCTCAAAATGTATTTTACATATGTACAACCAAATTTATTGTTGATTTTGTCGAAATGCAGGGAGAAAATCTTATTATATGGTTAAATGGCCAATTCATCAAATTCCATCCCATTCCATATTGTTCGAATTCCATCGCAAAGTTCTTCCTTTCCATCTCCAATATGTTTAAAATATTTTATCTATGTTTTGATTATCTAATTGAATTGTTTTTTATCCATGTCAATATGAATATAAATGTATCCAAATTTGTAGGATATTGAGTCATAATCAAGTTCAGATGAAGAAATTATTCCACTACCAGTTCAAAAACATTGGAAGGTCTTATGAGGAGCAACATACCGCATGGTGTTGGTAGATGAAAATGGACAATCGCTTTACCCTGTAATTTTGACATTGCATTTTCAAGCCACAATCCTTGGTCGGAGATGGTAATAATTGTTTGGTACAATTTAATTTGAAAAAAAAAATTATTGCATTTTGATTACTAATATCATCGATGTACTAATGTTCAATATTTTTGAAATTAGGATTCTTTTGATGATGAGAAACCTACCTACCATCTTTCGTTGCACCTGAAAATAATGTCAACTTGAGAGAAGGCTGCAATGGGAGCACAAATAGGAGAGTAAGTGTACCAAGAATGGTTGAATCAACCACCTATTCAGTTCCCACTATGTCCATATTCACCAATTAGGAATGACTACAACAATAATATTTCTTTAGAAGTTGGCAATGGAGAAAATCAAAAAGATCTTGGAATGGATGATTACTTAAGGGATATGAATTCCATGGAGACAATGTTGTTATATTCATTCTAGAACGATGAGCTAGGGGATGATGCTCATATAAATGATACCATTTTTGAAAGCCTAAAATATGCTTCCACCACCCCTCTCTTTGGACCTAGTTCCCAGTCAAAGTCTACCCATATTGGGACAATAATATTACTTTACAATGTGAGAGCAGAGTTTGGCATGTCAAACACATGTTTCTCGGCAATATTGAGGTAATTGACCAGCAAGTTCCTAATATTAATTTTGTGAAATATTGTCACAATAAAATAAACATTAGAAATGGTTGCTTTTATAAACATTAAATGACCTTGTAGATTAATTCCATTTCCCATTAACTGTAGGATATTCAAAGATTAGGTTCTTCCTGGTGAATTGCTTTTCCCAGTAGCTACGAAGAGGCAAAGAAGTTGTTGAAAATGTTGGGTGTTGAGTATATCTCATATCATGCATGTCTGAATGATTTTATTCTATATAGAGGAGAATATGTAGAAAAAGATATATGTCTGAAATGTGGGCATGACAGGTACCATAAATCAAATAAAAATGGTAAATTTTTTGGTCCTCCTCATAATATATTGAGGCACGTGCCTATAATCCCAAGGATTCAAAGTCTCTTTCATTGCAAAGAATTAGCTATGTTACAGATATGGAACATCTCGCATAGAAGTGAGTTGGGAGTTTTGTGAATCCCAACAGATTCAATAGCCATGAAGCATATAGAGAATACATGGCCAAAATAATTCAAGGATTAAGTATCAAGTCTATGACTCAGCATAGAAATGGATGGCGTGGACCCATATTCCCTCCAAAACACCAACTATTCTATTTGGCCTGTAGTATTGATCAATAAAAGTATCTTCCCTTGGTTTTTCGTGAATAATGAACATCTTGTCTTGGATCTTATAGTCTCTGGTAGAATACAAGTGAAGGATATGGATGTCTACCTACAATCATTGGTAGATGAATTGGAGTTATTAGAAGGGATACATGTATATGATGTATCAAGACCCATCACAACAGAGAGGAGTTTTACATTGCATGTAATATGTACTTACACCACACATGATTATACAGGCTTAGGAGTTTTCTCTGGTAATTAACATGTTTATTGATTTGTTTATATACGTAGCAATATTTATTTGCATATTATATTCATTATGATTGACATTCTATTCTTAAATGCTAACATGTTATGTATACTATAGTTTTGTAGGTCCTGTAACTAAAGGATATCATGGATGTAAGTTTTGTGGACCTTCTATGAAGGCTAGGTGGTCCAAAAACCTATGAAATCCAGTGTACAACTGCTCGAGGGTATTCCTCCTAGATGCACACCTTTATGGAATAGGAGCATCTTCTTTCAATGGTAAACCAAAGAGAACACAAATTCATAAAATAATGACACTAACAAAATGGATAAGAGCATATGATATAGAGAAGTAGAATGGGATTACAAAAATTATTGATTCAAATGAGGAGCCTATGTTCGATGATCTAGGATTCTTTGACACCTATGTTGATAAATTTCCCATTGGGACGAAAAGGAAATCTATATTTTATGAGCTCCTCTATTGGGAGCATCTTAAGATTTCCCACTTACTACATCACATGCATATATTTACAAATTTTTCATCTTATTTATGGAGGAACATATCATCGAAAGAAAGTGACACACTGAATGTGAGGAGATATCTTATTTCTTCAAAAACTAAAAAGAAACATTAGCCAATACAATCAAGTATAAGAGAGGTTGGTCCCTCTTGGTCTTTCAAATAAGGTTATGTCCCATGTATTTTGAGGAAATAAGATATTTCTTTGGAAAAGGAATTTATATTGGGTGTGAAGGTGCCTTCTTTATATGGTTCTTCCCTACGATGTTGCTTCACTGTGCATCAATACCATTTTTCGGGTTTGAAATCACATGACCATTTAAGACTTCTAAAGGTACGACATATGTCAAAAATATGATTTTATTATTTGTAATTTTTTATTTTTATGCCATGGGATAAAACATAATTAATTTTTTATGTGTTTAATTTGTAGCGTCATTATCCTATGCTCATGTGTGTGTGTGTGTGAACCATGACTTCCCCCATGACCTAAAGTGTTCTAGATATAAATTATATGCATTTGTACATTACATCACATCAAAGGATATTCATATGGATAGCATTCCACGGTGGCATCAAGAGATAGATGAGATTGTTTGTATGTTTGAGAAGGAACTACCGTTGAGTTTCATGGACTTGCAAGTTCATCTTCAAATTCACCTAGTAGATGAGGCGGAATTAGTCGGGGTGGTGTTCTATCATTGGATGTTGTTTTTAGAGAGGTACATTAAGAAATTGAAAGTAGTTGTTCGTCAAAGGGAAAAATTTGAGGGGTTTGTGGCAGAGAGGTACACATCATATGAGTCTTTCCATGATACCATTGAGTAAATCAAGAAGATCGAAAACACACTAGGTGCAATGATTTGGGATGAAGAAAGGGATGAATACAAAAGAGAAGGGGAGCTTCTCCAAACGTCTGGAAAAAGGTGCTTGATAAATAGTAAGTGACTTATCATTTGTCAAATTTCTACAGAGTAACTATTCACATTGAACTTCATAAAGCATATTTTCATGATCTCATTTGTACTATATGTTGGTTTTATTTCATGAATACATCAACAAATTCTGAAATTGATGCCATCAATAAATTCATTCTTTATAATTTGGAGGAAACACATCCCTTAGTTGCATTGTATGAATATATGAGGAGGAAATAGGAAAGTGAAAGGAAATAATTCACATGTTTCAATGCTATAAGCATGCCTTATCCTGATCATTTAAAATTAAATATACCAATGATATGCCCCAATAGTTGGGTTGTTGACCAATTCAGAGATAAATATGGTGCATCCGGTCATTACCCACGTGAAGAAGAGTATTCACTAAACATATAGATTGTTTGTAGCAACTTAGTAATAATATTTTTGTGTACATAAGTTTTAAGTTCATAATGCACATTTGAATTGTAAGTACATCTATATTATTTTATATTTTAATGGTTAGGTTATTAGACACATATTGACACTGTGATTTGTTTGTTTTTTTATAGATGCATTTGTTCCCATCTATGTGGGCATATGGAAATCATTTTCGCACAGAGGATGCCGATGATGGACACATGACAAAATACCGTGGAGTGGAAGTCAAGTTCAACCAATCTATTCATTCTATCCACTGCGATCAAAACACCATACATGGGAAGTTAGGTAATGTCGGGAAGGTACAAGATATCATTTGAGTGGACTTCTCTCCTTTCCAATGTGTTATTTTTAGGTGCAAGTGGTGGGACAACTTTGATCGAAATAATGTAAAGGAAGACCGTGATAGTGGGATTATATGTATCAACTCTAAAAATATGTGGGATGAAGCTAAGGAGCCTTATGTTTTCCAAAAACAATGCAACCAAGTTTTTTTTTACCCATATGTGTTGGATAGGGATTGGTGGTTTGTATTAAGACATGACCCTAGATCAAAACATATTTTTTAGAAAAATAGTGTTATCATGCCAAGTGAGGAATATAATGAGGGTGATGACAACAGAGAATGATATGTACATGTTTTATTTCATCTTTAATATTGTTGTTGTATCTTTTTGTTATATTCTTTATTTCTCTAATTATATTGTTTTTTATTCATCTTCTAACAGAGGAAATTTTAAGTTAATTATAACAAATCTTTGAACAATTTTAGTTGGTTAACAATAAGTTTGATGCGTAATGTGTTTTTTGTTCAAATTATTTGTGATTGCATGGAACATTTTTTATTTAAACATATTTATATGTCGTTTCATATATTTAAAAATGTTTCATCTTCTTTAACTATTTCCAATTGTGAAATCCTAAAAAAATGTTAAATGCACAGTTGAACTTTTAATGGTATATAAAATTCTACTTTTTATGTTGATATAATTAGATGTAATGATATGGAATGGTATATAAAATTCTACTTTTTATGTTGATATAATTAGATGTAATGATATGGTTGATATGCATGTCTAATAGTACAACATTTTTTAGGATATGTTAACATGATGATTCAAAATCGAGTTTATGTTAATTTATTTTGTAGATTTAAAAGAAATATTAACAAAAAATGTGATGTATAATTAAAAGATTAAATTTATAGCATGATTTTGTGATAATTTGGTTTTTAACTAAATTAGTGTTGGTTAGTTGAAATAATTTTATCATTTCTTTTGAAAATATTTATAAAATTATGCCCCCAACTATTAATGAAGTAAAACCAAAATTAATGAAGTAATATTTTAAAATTTGATAGCAATCAACTTACAAAATAATGACAAAAATAACAATAAGAATATTTTCATCCATAAAATTTTAAATCCAATAGAATGTTTATCATTGGAGGTCATAAATTTTTAGTGTAGAAGAGTCTATTCAAACAGAGTAATTAGTACAATGGAAAACAATATTTATTCATATGTAATTTGTTTTTTGAAAAACAAATTAGTTAGAATGAATATGTATAATGAACTATATATGCAATTATAGTTCCAATTTTATAATTATAGTTTCAACCATATTGAACTTTGTAATTTATAAAAATAAACATGATGATGATAACCATCTTATAAAAAACATAAAAAAAATCTAAAATACACATTTGTATTCACTACCTAACATCATCTAACTATATATACCTATAGAACATATAAACATCATTAATTAGATAGCACACATATCTAATAATTTAATAGGGCATCATCATTGTGATCACATCTAACAAAAGACAAGCATGTTCTAACATCATCATCACACACATCTAACAAGCATCATTTAACATACACATCTATTAAGCACATTTAACATTAAACATATCTAACATGACCTAAAAATGTACACATCAACATAAACATATAAATTAATTAGGTATATCATCATGATCAACAGGAAAAATTCACATCTAATGAACAATGTTATAACATACACATCTTTCAATCACATTTAACACCCAAAACTAGCATGAACTAAACATATACACATAAACAACAACATATAAATTAAGTACATCATCAACATGATCAATAGAAAAAAAACACCATATATATATATATCACATGGACAAGTCAAATAAATGTTATAACATATCTAATCAAGTCAATGGCATAATCTATATATCTACAATAGTAGTGGAGGCCTGGTCTATAGTGGAAGATCATGGATGGAAAATAGGTCCTTCCTGTTCATCTAGGTGAGGTTAAAGAGGAGGATGAGGAATAGGTCATATATGATCATCTATATGAGGTTAAAGAGGAGGATGAGGAATATGTGTTTCCTCCTCATGATCTGGGTGAGGTTAAAGAGGATGAGGAATATGTCGAGAAGGATGATCACGAACACCCTCATCAATAGATGGGGTATTGGAGAAATGGGTTGTACTGAAAGAAGGGTTGTGCCTATCATCAAGATCCCTCCTCACTCCTAGTAGGCTGGAAGCTCTGACCATATGACACATAAGAGGCATAAAATAACGCGACATCTCCCTCCAAACATCCAAGAGCATAGGATCTACCATTATTCCTCGCATCAAGGTAGGGAAGACTTCAACCTTTGTCAAAAGTGTAGAGAGATGGTCTCCCAACTCCAACCTGAATCTGGTATTAGGCCAAGGACACATGTCGTCAGGTATATGCAGCCGAGGACCCTGACCTGTCGCAGCCTCGGGCATCATCTCCTCATCATAATCTGTTGGAGGAGGAGGTAGCTCCCCAATGAAAGTGTCAATATCTGCAATATATATATATATATATATATATATATATATATAGTACAGAACAATAATTACAAAATTATTTCATTAAAGAATTTAATAAAACAAGTTAAATAACATGTTAGAATTATTTTTATTCTAATTAAGACAATAAAATGAAACTATATTAACTTAAACAAAACACTAATATTACCTCTATCATATGGTGGCTCATTTGTTGTGAAGAGGATGTTCGAATATCCTCTCGAATCTAAACCCACTTAAGAACACGTCACCATGATGAACATGTGATCTGTTGCATTGCCTAGTATCCCTAGTGAATCTGGCACACTCCTGGCTGGAAACTCCGCCTGGCCCCTCTTGGGAATCATCTTCCCCCACATGTTTATCCACACATGAGTCCTTGGCCTAGGGGGATGATGGAAAAAATTTGGCCTCGTCTTTGGAAGCCTCTCAAAAAATAATCAAAACAACTCCGTGTAAAATGGGAAGTTCGACCTCCCACATATCATAGCTCAACATTTGTCGAGTGCTACACAAAAATGTTGTAAAAATGTGGTAGAACATTTGATACATTGTGGCCGTTGTACCAACAAATCAACATAATACAAAAGAGGGTAGCTAATGCACTGCCCATCACTAGTAAAATAGGATATCGTAGTCACTAAGAGTGAGAGGCACCTAACCTCCCCTGCACCAAAAGAGGAGATTTTCAATTCTTCACCAGACACCTAAAAAGGAGTTAGGGATAATACCTCAACCCCAATATATCCTTGAGAGTACATGAGATGAATCTCAGCAGAAACAATTACTGGGACATCTTGGAACTCAGGAAAATACTCTTCTATCTTGGATACCCCAGTGATAAAGTAAATATCCTCCTTAGTGGGATGGTACCACTGATCTAGACCCACATGGAAAGCTTGTCGATGGACATCCCATTGATGGATCAGATGCACCAAAAACCCAAAGTGACCCTTGAGGGATGTATCCTCCTCATAGTACTTAAGTATTCCTACATCTCTCAAGAGAGCATGAGTCTCTAGAGTAATAGGGTGAGGGTACAAATCCCTCTCCCTCTCCCTCGCCTCCCATTTCTATACAACATTGTAGAGGTCCACCCTTTTTTTTTTTTGATACTCTGTCTGCTCACATATTTGCATGATTAACATATGAAATACATCATCCTCACTCATACATAAAACATTAAAAATATACACTGAATGGTATATTTATCTATAAATACAAAAAAATATTTTCCTTCAAAAAATAAGATAATTGCATTAACGGTGCACCAAAAAAGTAGTTACGCACCATCGATGGTGTGCCCATAGATCTTGTGAGCACCATGACTGGTGCGTCAGTATAAAATAATGCACCAAACAAACTATTTTCTACTATGTTATGCAGTGCATTGGAATATGGTACCGCACTGGGTTGCTACACTACAGAAAATACGCCCTTGTGTGTTACTTTTATCATACGCACCGATTAAACCAAAAAAATAATTAAAGTACTAAAGTAGGTAAACAACTATTTAAAATTAGAAAAAAAATGCAGTGCATATATGTTCACTACATGCATCAGTGCATGTAACTAACATAGTCACACTGTCACATAAAATTTAATAGATTTTTGAGTATGGAACTTATTATAGTGTGTTATGGTCGTTACTATCGCACCGTGCATGCTGCCACCAAAACAATTACCGGGTGCACTACAACACAATGATTTCTCGATGGTGCATTTGGTCAACATGAATGCCCCAGTGTGCACATTTAGCAATGCATTGTGTAAAAATATATCTAATAAAGGAGGTGAGTAATGTACTTTAACACCCCAGTGTGTTATATGTACTTTGATGCAACACCCCACTAGTTAAATGATTTTCTTTGGTGCATCATTAAACGGACGCGCCTGAGAGATTATGTTTACCAACACACAACCAATAAATGTAACAAGGTACATGGTGCACCTTGTAAATTTATAGGTTGTACTGTATGTGGTGCGAGCTGAGAGCCTCGAATGCACCGCACAGTGTTTTCTTTTTTTAACACTTAAAATTTCACTCAATTTTAAATTTTAAACCGGTGAAAAATTAGGTTATGAAGAAATAAGGACATTACTTGGACATTTTGTCATCAGGGAGGCATGGCTTTGATGTATTAAAAAATACTAAATTTCCCACCATTTGGAAAAATTTGAAATTCATGCTTTGAGCAAAAGATGAAAGGAACACAACCAAGGAACGCATCGATGGAAGGGAACTCTTGATAGACAAAGGTTGCATCGGTTATTTTGAGCTCTACAACAATAAAAATGGTAAAAATGATTTTCACCATCGATACTTCTTTTTTAATAAAACCATGTTTAATGAGCACATCGGTTATATTTAAAACAAAAAACACTTTGTTATTGGACTTATTAATTGGTATAAACCCACATACCTGTTATTAGACTTATTCATTATATTCGATTGAGAATGATATGAATGGTGGTGTCGAGTGGTTTAAGGGTGTGCTGAAATCCCAGATGACCAAATCTTACTGTTTGGAGTGTCTAGTATATTAAATTCACTTCCTTGTCTACCTGACACCTGCAGTTTGTTGTATTCCCCCAACAAGTTTCAAGCTATAACCTTTATTTTTTAATTTCATTTTTCTACTATATTTCCATTTTCGAAGCCCTTAAGCCACCATCCTTTACTTTAGATGCCATAGAGATAAACTTAATGTCATCAATGAGATATTCAACAAAATAATATGTATCATGATTAGTCTTGTAGAATAGGTCATGACCCCAATCATATATGAAAGAGAATGATTCTATTGTAGGGGAGAGGTATTGAAGGTATCAACGTGTTCAATACATGAGAGGAGATCCCAACTATAAAGAGGTTTATCATGAGAAAACAAAGTGAGAGAGAATCAAGTTGACGGATAGATCATCATCCCCTAAATGGGTTGTTGGTTAAGATACATATTACAACAACCTGCAATTAGATGCATGAGTTGAACCATCACCCATATATGCTCACAAGGATGATTTTGGGAATTTTTCAATTCAGTGTTATGAGCATATAAGTGCAATATCAAAAGAGGTCCCAAAAGGAAGAACCAACATATTTTATTAAGCGCAATGAGGAATTCAACTATGCGAAGTGGCATAAAATAAACCAATGCCACATAAAACAAGGTTTACTCATTGTCAAAAACAATATGACATAATTATGTGGATGGATGTCTTTCCCTAAAATCTATAATGTGTCCAACCAACATAATATTTTTGTTGCAAAGTCTCTAAATCACCTGCAAATTACTTATTAGAAGAGCCACTACAATACATATGTATATATAAATTATGTAGCTATAAGAAAAGTCAACCTCATGTGATTATGAAACATTAAAGTCAACCAATGAATGTCAGTGAACTCATTCCAAGGGGAGTTAAAGGAAGATGATACTATGAACCAACCGATTGAGTAAATGGAAATCAGAAATTGGTATTTTGTTCCATCAAATCTACGCCTAGAAGAGGCCACCAATGGCCACATATTCTGCTAAGTTCTATGTTTTTTCAGTTTTTAACACTTTAGGTGTTTTCCTCAGAATCTATAGTTGTAGGAAGTTATATGAAATTTTTCCAATTGAAACATGTAAGTTCAATATTTTGTATGTATGAAAACAACTCCTCCTTGGATTCCAACTCTTCTTACAACTTCTCTAGAGGATGCTAGTGCAACATTTTTGTGTGTGCATGACGAATTTTTTTTTTAAACACTTACAGTGTGTCGATCTTCCAACGCCCCCTTGTATCACTTCCGATGAAATAAAACATGGTCTAAATAGAAAATTCATCGATGAATATATTATATGTCATGCTACTTCCAACGAATATAGTTTCTATATTGTCTCACTTCCGATGAATGAAATGTGGTTGATATAGAAACTTCACCGATGAAAAGTTTTGAATTCGTCGCACATTGGAAAAATGAAATGTGCATGATATAGATTCTTCGTCAAATCTATATCATCTGACTTTAGAAGAATGAAAAATGGCCTATATGGAAACTTAGTCGAACAATATTTTCACTCATTCATCTCACTTCCGATGAACGAAAACGTCGGAATTCAGACAACCATTTATGTCACTGTAGAATTGGTCCTTCAATGGTACGTATTTTTCAGAGACGTCGGAAGTGATATACCATGGTATCCATTAGAAGTGAGATGGTACTAGAATCAACATTTGGGGCGGGGGGGGCAGACGTTTTTGGTATCCCAATAACTGTATGTCAACATTACATCGAAAGTGTCATAAAAAAATGACCCAAATTTACTATTGTTTGTCTACAACAGAAGCATAATACATTGCAGCAATAGAATTTTGTACTCAGGCTCTTTGGATGAAGCAGACCTTATAGGATATACAAGTAAAGTGTGATGAGCCCATTTCAATACTTTATGAAAACACTAGAACTATCAGTATATCCAAGAATCCAATGATGTGTTCTAAGAAAAAGAACATTTCGATCAAGTATCACTTTCTATGGGAGCTGGCTACAGGGAAAAACATCAATATAGAGTATATCAGGACAAAAGAGAAGATTGCAGATATATTCACCAGAACTCTTGCAAGGAAAATTTTGAGTATCTGCGACAAAAACTTGGAGTATTTTTTTCCCCATAGTGATCTACACAACATCAAACTTAATAAGATAGGGGGAGAGAAACATAAGTATTGAAGATTTCAAGTAAAGAATTATTTTGAATGATTTTCATATACATCAGAGAGTTACATGAGAAACGACCATGAAGAGAAATGTGAGTAGAGATGACAGAAGCCTATATAGAGGGCGAGCATCCCCAAGAGGAGTATTACCTTTTGACATTGATGTCAAAGGGGGATAGACAGAGCAAGGAATGGAGATAGAGAGAGAGAAGCATGAAGACATGGGGAGGGATGGTCATAGGGAGAAAATGGGCATATGTATTGTAATGCGTAAGTGTTTCCATCAATGCCAAAGGGGTATATTGTTGATAGGTTGGGTGTCATTGATTTCAACCCTTGTAGAAGCATCGATGGTGTGGTTTCATTACCCAAAGTTGATTGAGGAATATGTACATGAAAGATAGAGTAAATGCATGCAAGATACTCATAAATGGATAGTACTCATCATGCCATTTTCAGTGATATATGGAATGTTATGTAGTTCCTCACGGTTAGGGAGATATGACTTTGTGAAGTTGTAAGCCCCAAATAAATGGCCAATAATCTCGTAGTTGGTTGCAAGTCCTTAATGAAAGGGTAAATTAGTTGTAACAATAAAACCATATAAAACCTAATTTAATGAGAGGAGTTACCTAGCATAGGTATAAGTAAACCTCAACGAGTGATTCACATGCACACTCACACACTTATGTATTTATTACCTTTCTTGTGATCTAGGGATCATTTTTCTAAGGTTGTAGAATCATTTTCTAAGGTAGCAAAGGAAGGTTGAAGGAGAAAGTTTTGGAGTTGTAGAAAAACCCTATTTTATGAGGTATATGTGGGTTGCATGTCAGAAAGGGAGCATATGAACAAAGGATATAGTGGATAAAAGAATGTATATACGTGGTAAGTAGAAGATAAAGTCACATATATGTAAAATGACTCATGAATGATTGAGTATATGTTGGTATGAGGTCCCTGAATTCTGAAGGAATTCTAGAGGTCAATATATCAAAGTTTCATGTCAACTACAAAGGTATTGGTATGGTTGTTACATGTTTTGATGATTGCTTCCTGTCATGATATGGTGTATGTTTGAGGCATACTTGGTATGGTTGGTTTGAGACTTTGATATGGTATATCTTGGTTGCTTGGATGAGTGAGGAGAACACTTATATTTGGTTCAACATATGACATGGTTCTTATAGTTCATATCTTTGGGATGACTATAGATGTTTTAGGCATATTCATGTTGTATGGTGACATATGCATGAGGGGCATGCATTGGTTCTTTCAAATACTTCATTGATGATATGATACAAATCTACATATGGTTGATGGTATGGTATATGGTATAGATGGTTGATTCTCTAGTTCATGATTTGTTATTCCTTATTGATGTATCTTTGGTTCATGATTGATGAATGATATAGTATGTATGTTGGTATACATTTGATGCATGGTATGGTACATGTTTTAGTTGATTCATGAGTAGATACAGGTTGATGAGACAATGACAGTGACAAAGATAGAGAGGTAGAGATAGTTGTAGAGACACACTGGTAGTGACAATTCCATAGTTTGTGAGAGAGACAATAGGTCTACATTTATATTATAGGGTGGTCAGATGGGGTAAGGATATGTGATTGTAGTCACTTTTTCCTTGAAGCTAGAGAACTCAGGTGGTTGTATCCTTCTTCTCGCTGGATCTAGAGAATTCAGGGAGTTGTAGCGTCCTTCACATTGGAGCTTGAGAATAAGGTTTGGAGCCTCCTTTCAGCTGTAGCTAGAGAATTAGGAAGTTGTTGCTTCCAATGAATGCATTACTTTGATATATAAGAAAATATTTTTGTGGTTTTATCCCATTTGGGTTTCCACATAAATTTTAGTGTATTGTGTATCTAGTGTGATGTTATGTTGTTTATGGTTATACTGCTAAAGATATATTAAATGATAATGATAAACTATTGAATATTTTTGAAGAATATACAATGATTAAAAGTACTAAAATTGTTCATTATTTATTCACCCCCCCTCTCAGTAATCCAACAAGTGGAAATTGATGGTCATGTAGTTATGTTCAACCTGAGGGCCTCGAGACATAATCTCTTAGTTATCCCACAAAAGGGGATAACATTTGGCTCCTACTTGGGGACATGTGCTTGTTGTAGAGTGCATAAGAACCACAACATCTTTTAGTAGACCTTTTCTTGTAAAAACTCAGATAAACACATTAGAGCATCTAGGGTGGTTCTATAACCCTTCATCCATATACATAAAAATTCAAAAGTAAAACTAATCTAGAAAAGAAAAAATTTAGCATTTTTTCAAAAACTTCTAAACCAAGAATGAAATCAATATGCAAGTAGAGGAAAATGAAATTGAAATGCATATAAACTAATATGATCAATCAAGATGCAAATGAAATGAAATAAATATGACCTACATACTTACCTATTGCCTGGGGGCCCTGAATATCAGGGGATAGATGATGTCAAGTGAATTCATACAACCAGTGCAACCAGTTGATCATCTCATCATAATATCTCCCCTTGTTCTTGATTATGTAAAACAACAAAGATAAGTCAAGCACATAATGATCATGAGCATATATATATATATATATATATATAATCAATCTTGAAGTGAAACTCATTGAGATGGGTGGGAGGGCAGAAATCTTGTTGGAAATAATATATGCAAATCTGATCATGCAAGGAATCCTTCATGAAGTGATAGAAAAAATATATATCAATCCATCTATGAAGGGAGATACTATTGTTAGGACCACACAATGTACCTTTTTGCCTATACTTTTTTCCACCATTATACTCTTGATCACCTACATTTAGACTCATATTATCACTTTATCTGATCATCTCAAAGGTATACAATGTCCTTTCTCATTACTATATGTTTAATCTGTTTTGCATAATATTTTACATCACTCTTGTACTTAACCATTGATTAGAAATGCATAAGTGTCCAAAGCTACAGATTTGCATTCAAGGCCTATTGCTGAAACACAGAACTGTCCAAGGCCATCATTGCTGAAACACAGAACTGATGCTGAAACATGGAGCTGCTACACAGTCCAAGGCCGCAGATGCTGAAACACGGAGCTGCTACACAGTCCGAGATCGCAGATGCTGAAACACAGAGCTGCTACACAGTCCGAGGTCGCAAGATGATGAAACACGAAGCTAGTACACAGTCCAGAGTTGCAAATGCTGAAACACAGAGAAACCGCCAGAACCGACGATGCTGAAACACAAGGAAGCCTCCACAGTTAGCGGTCAACACAGTCAGAGCGCAATTCACGTGGCTGAAACATCCCGAGAATTGCAATGTTGAAACAACATCAGCAACGATGAAGAAGAAGTTGTTACACCAGCCGTAACAACAATATCTCGTTCAGTTCCTGTAATAACATTTGGTTGCGTGAGACTAGGACATCCTATGCTAATTTAGAAAGAAGATCCAACTTAGGATAGGATTCAGATATGCATTTTAATGATTGTATCGAAGGGATTTCCTCTTTAAATCAGAGGAAATCATCATTCGACATATCCAAGTTTTGATGTATTGAAGCGACTCCAGAGAAGCGGGACGTATTCTATTCTTTCAATTTGTAATGTGATATTTCAACAGATGAATATAAGATTTCTTTGAGTATCCTTCTCTAGCTCTTCGTTCAGGGGAATCTTGTGAGAAGGGAGGGCCCACCTTCATCACAAGATTCACCCATTAGTTAGAAGTGTGTTAGTATAATTTTTGTTCATGTTTTGTTTAACTGTCGCTTGCTGAAACACTGTTTTTAATAGATTCTGCTTTGTTGAAACACTACTGACTCTGTCTTAGTTATTGAAGGGAATTTGTAATTCTTTTTATCAGCAATCTTCTGTGATGATTTTCTGAGGCTAGCAAAGAATTGGTTAAAGGTTCCTACTCAGACATAAAGGAATTGGAACATCATACCCTCTGTAGAATTCATTTACTGCTGCAAGTGTGCTAGCCAGAAGTTCGGTTAAAAGGTTCCTACTCAGACAGGAAGGAATCCAATTACCTCGACTTTTGTAGATTTCATTTACCTCTGCCAGTGTGCTAGCCAGAGATTTGGTTAAGGGGTTTCTGCTCAGACAGGAAGGAATCACAATGCCTTGTCTTCTGTAGATTTCATTTACCTCTGCAAGTGTGCTAGCCAGAGATTTGGTTAAAGTGTTCCTACTCAGACAGGAAGGAATCACAACGCCTTGTCTTCTGTAGATTTCATTTACCTCTGCAAGTGTGTTAGACAGAGATTGGGTTAAGGGTTTCTACTCAGAAAGGAAAGAACCAAAAAATCCTATTCTCTGTAGACTTTCATTGGTGTTAGCCAGAAACTGGGTTAGGGATCGCTGCTCAGAAAGGAAGGAATCAGACTGCCCTGTTCTCTATAAACCTCAACCTCACAAGTGTGCTAAAACAGAAGTAAGGCTCAAGGTTCCTGCTTAGAAAGAAAGGAACTAGGTGGCTTTGTTTTTTGTTAGATAGAGTTAATTGTTTTCTGCATTATTGATTTCATGAAAAGAGTGTTAATGCTAAAGTCTCTGTTTGAGAGTAAGGGTCATGTTCTCTGATTGCAGAATAGTTGTTCTTTCCCATTGCAAGTGTTATTTTAATGTAATCCAGGGTTCTTAGATTGATCTTTAAGGAATT
>JZKD02S2276070.1:162877-174606 GCA_000966675.3 Picea glauca | reverse complement strand
TTTGTTCATCCTAAGTCCATTTATGCAGGGATGGAAGGCGGGAAAAGTAGTCGATGGGGCAACAGGACAAGGGAGTGAGGGCGCAGCGTGGATGAAGGATGTAATAGGATGATAGAGGATTGAGCGACAAGAATGGAGGGAGGAAAGCAGAATCACCTGAGCCATACTTCGTCACCGGGAGAGACGCCAAATCAACAGTCGAAGAATCGACTCGCCTATAATTATAGGACCCCAACAATAGTGTCTCCTTCATGTGTTCCTTTATAGAGGGGTGTGGCACCTTCGTTTGTAATTGAATTTTTTGAATCCCAATCTCTTTTGATTCTTTGTTTATTTCATAATTTAAGGACAAGTTAAAGGCCGTTGTCCTAGAGTGGATTCCAAATAATGATAGTGTCACTCAC
The DNA here is from genome assembly GCA_000966675.3 of Picea glauca. Lineage (NCBI taxonomy): Eukaryota > Viridiplantae > Streptophyta > Pinopsida > Pinales > Pinaceae > Picea > Picea glauca. Next base: position 174,202 of record JZKD02S2276070.1, on the reverse strand, counting down.
ACATACTTAGTGTAAATGATAAGGTTGGATCGTGATGAGAACCATTTATCTCAGCCATGCAACTGAGAGCCATTACCCTGGATTGGTGATGAGATGATGGTAATGTCGTACCACTAGATATCCATGATATTGATAGGTTGGCTTGTGATGATACCTCCTATCCTCAAACTAACCCTTTAAACACTCATAATCACTATTCTTGTGGGTCCCCCTTTTCTTACAGATAAGGGTTTCATTTTTTTCTTGGGGGATCTCTTGACGAAGCATATAGAAGTTATATATATAGGATTTTATATTTTACCCAACAATATTCTGTCTGGTCCTTCAACCTTTTCTTCCCATAGAATGAGGGACAACCTCTTCTTGGGTCAATACACCCTAAAATCCCAAGAGACAAGGAAATGTGGGGTTTAAGTGATGAAAAGTGGTAAGTATGGTCAGGAATGGTATGATGGATGTTCAAGGGAGTTACTAGTAGAAAACCCACCCCAAGGAAAGACTACTTAATAGGGCACAATGTCAACCACCAAGATGAAACATGGAAAAAGGAATAATTTCCAAACATATGTCATGAAATATAAAGAAGTATAATATAAAACATACTCAAAATCCTAAAATATTGAAATGAAACTCACCATAAAACCTGACATGTACCTCATGGAGAAAGACCCATTGCCTTCTGGAAGCTAGCGGGTGTGGTGGATTCCATCCTGAAAATCCTGACCTGTGTGGTGGTGAGAAGGGTCTCCATCTGTGAAACTAGACATTGTTGGTCACATCTTCTCTTGAAACTCCATATTTGTAACTTGAGGTCCTAGAGACATAATCTCCTTAGTTATCCCACAAAATGGGGATAACATCTGGCTCCTACTTGGGGACATGTGCTCGTCGTAGAGTGCATGAGAACTGTAACATCTCCTGGTAGACTTGTTCCTTCCAAAACTTGGATAAATGCATTAGAGCATCTAGGGTGGTGCTATCACCCTTCATCCATATACATAAAAATACAAAAGCAAAACTAATCTATAAAATAAACATTTTAGCATTTTTCCAAAAAATTCTAAACTAAGAATCAAATCAATATGCAAGCAGAGAAAAACAAAAATGAAATGCATGTAAACTAATATCATCAATAAATATGAGAATGAAAGGAAACAAATATGAATTATGTACTTACCTATGGCCCGGGGGCCCTGAATTTCAAGCCATATATTATGTCAGGTGAAGTCATACAACTAGCACAACCATTTGATCATCTCATCAAAGTATCTCCCCATGTTCTTGATTATGTAAAACAACAAATATAATTCAAGCACATAATGATCATGATCATAAATAGATATAGAATCAATCATGAAATAAAATTCATGGAGATGGGTGGGAGGGAGGAAATTATACTGGAAAGAATATTTGCAACTCTGGTCATGCAAGGAATCCTTCTTGAAGTGATAGCCACAATTTTGATCAATCCATACCTAAAGGGAGATACTATATGTATACAAATGTTCATCTTCATCTTCATGAACATGATCGTTGCTTCTTAAAGAACGAAAATATATGAGAGGTTCCAAGAAATCCTCATGATTTCCTGGAGAGGAGGAAATGAGGTAAGCGATAGGATCAGGCCTAGGAAGAGAAAAGTGTGCCTTATTTATCTTTGAATCCATGTATAAAACCTCAATATGAAATTACTTTCTCTTTGCAGAGTGAGCCTTTGATTGCTCTGAGGTGGACACGTCCTGGTATTCCTCCAACACTAAAAATGAAAGTGGTTGAAAGTCCTTGAACAAATATGTAATCATGTCATCATGAGGCTCCCAAACATATGAATAATATACACATGAAAAATAGTCCTCTGAATATGGCAACTCAAACCGCTTTTCTTGAGGGCTACCCTCAATGTCGTAAATAGGGTCTCTATTGAAAATGAGATGACCAAAATCCCACCTGTGTCTACCAATTTGTATGAAAGTGTCTATATTCTCATCAACTATACGTAAAGGTTCTATTAATATACCACCAACAAAAGTGACCATCCCTTTGTCTTCGTGTGTAGTGGAAGTAAAGACATGGATGTCTTCATCAAGTGGAAGCGAAAATGTGAATTCTTTGTCTTTGTCAAATCTATTATACGGATACTCAACATGAGAAAATTCATTGAGATATTCTTGGTAACTTTATTCATATGTTTGTTCTTCGAGCACTTCTTCATCATCAAGGGTAGGACATAAATTTCTTATGTGATTCATCATTTACTTAGCAACTTTATTAGCAGCCTTTTCCTTTTCCATCGGTAAAAATGTCATCTTTGAGTCATAAAAAAATTTGGATGAGGGTTCATCCCATGGTTCCATAATTCCATTGATTGAAAACACACCTCAATGGAGTCGCCAGGTGAGATCAAGTCTCACCAAAGGATGGAAAGGGGGAAAGAGGGAAAGGTGGGTTCGTGGAAAGTGGAGTCACTAGAAAATTTTCAAAGGAAACATATCGAGGGTGAAAAAGGGAACATTCTTTAATGGAGTTTCCAAGCAAGCTAAGGGATAGAGGATTTGGGAAGGAATCTTTCCAAAGTGTATTTATGGCACGAAGAGGATTCAGAATCCTCTCTAACAATGATGCCAAAATGTTATCGCATAAGTTGTAGGTTCATAAAATCCCAACCCAACCACCAATTGGTGACAACTAGGAGCACACCTACCCACTTTCACCTTAGGTAGGTGTCCTCGTCACTTTAGAGGTGAGGTAGTCACCTCAAGGGGGGAATCCCAGTGAGCCTAGGGGGAAATGAGATGGAAAATGATAAGTATGAATAGATGTACCTAGAGGTCAATTATAAATTGTAGAAAGAGGTTGGAAAATCATCTTGGGAAGGTTTAAAGGTTTCTAGAAGAGTTGAGTGATCTCTCAAGAGTAAATTACCTTCTTGAGACATAATGAAAACCAATTATTTCTTGCAATATGTTAGTTGGAAAATAAAGTTCAGCTTGATTTCCCTAATTGTATAAAAATTAAATTATATATATCATCTCAATAAATATATCAAAGGCAGAAATATAAATGATAAGCATATGATAAAATAAACAAGAGACAAAGCTAGTGAAAGCTATCTCAACTCATCAGTAATTAAGAAATAACTCTAGCACCCCAAAAAAAGGTCGAAACAAAATATTGTTGCAATGATATTATTAGCCTTATGAATGTAGCAAACCAAGAACGAAATCATAAAAATCAACCACTAGAAACCACTTTTAACTAGCTAGATAAGTGTGCTAGGGTTAGTAGAGGGCAACTTAGGGAAAATTAGAGCTAAATCCTAGGGTTATTTTAGGACTTATTAGGTGTTAGAGGGTTAGTTTTATGTAGCCATAATGGATTTAGGTTAGTTTTGTAACAACAAAAATAAGTTTTAGTTGAAAGGGGATGCCTAAATGAGGAAAGGGAGCCAAAGGATGAAGGAACAACTTCCAAAAGAGATATATTTAAAGCTTGAAATTTTCACATTTACCAAGGCAACAATTTATTTCTCCAATGCAACAAATAAACTACTAGTGTCTTTACTAATTTTGTTAATGGATTTAACCAAATAAAGAGCTAGAGGTACTACCTCCTTGGGGGTGTAAATCCTCTTACTCCCTAAGACAAGTGTTTATAGCTAGGGTTTAGGCTAAGAGGATGTATGCCCTTATAATTCTCTTAACAAACCCTTGTTAAACCAATAAAATGTAATAATAAAATGATGGATACTAAGGTGGAGGTGTATTTCCATATACTTCCCACCTATCTCTAGTAAATAACCTTGACGTGAATACAAAATGATAGCATAATGTAAAAAATCCTTACCAATTCAAGGAAAAAGTGAAGAGAAACCACCGCAATCGCTAGAGACTAGCCTTCCAAGGCTAGCACATCACTTCCATCAATCAATAACCAACGATATAGACATATAAAAGAGAACAAGAGAGAGAAATCGCCAAATATAATGAAAATTTCAATCCAATCCTTCTCCAAATGGGAGAGTTATGCTTTAAAATGATATCTTATGACCTCTATTTATACAAAATGCCACTAAAATAGTTTTTCCACATAATATTAGGGTAATCCACAATACTAGGAGTCAAAAACCTTAATATTTCCCATTTACACAAACAATATAAAAAAATTCACTTAAAATTTACTTTTACACAAAAAGAAACCCTAACTTAAGGTGATCTCGCTCCTCTAAGGGAAGTTTGACACTAGGACCAAGTTGGTGTTGGAGAAATGCAGTTAGGCTTGCCAAAGAGACATGTCAATAATACAAGTCATTTCTTCATGGTAAAATATTCATTCTCCTATAAATGTCCTTGTTTCAATTAATAAGAACCTCACCACCAAACCCTAGCCCTCCTAGATGATGTCATGCCCCTAATGGTGATGTTTTTCCTTTCCTAGGAAAAAAGTTTGGCATGTGAGGGATAGGTTATGTCATCAAAAATGTATTTTAGTCCTATGAAGGTATGTCTCTCTCATATAGCATGCAAGCACTTGGCATCCACATGTGGGATTAAATCCCCATTGAAGAGAAATCTAGGATTGTTCCTCCAAAACTCTCCACCAACTAGGTCATGTAAAGACAAATAAGCATGCTCTCCAAGGAGGTCAAGTAAAAATATCATGATAAGTAAATCAAGTCGATAAATGAACCACCTAATATTGTGCATCAAAGATTACCATGTCAAACAAATTAAGTGCTCAAAGACATTATGTGACTTGCCAAGCTTGGATATGGGAGGGCTGATGAGGTGTCCTATTGGGTAGATCTTTCCTATGTTAAGGAATATTTCCCAAGCGATCCCTCTCTAAACCATGTAAATTGAATGAAGTGGTTAAGGATGAATACTTAATGGGCATGCGGTTGATGACATACAATGGGTTGTAGTGTTCCTTCATGGGTGACTTTGTAGAGGGTATGTTGCACCTTCGTTTGCAATGCACTTTTTACAATCCCATTCTCTTTCCATACTTTTTCTATTTCATAATTTAAGGACAATTTAAAGGCCATTGTCCTGGAATGGTGTCCAGATAATTCCAGTGTCACTCACAAAAACCTAGTGGAAATGAGAAGGTTAGGTCATGATGAGACCCCCTTTCTATCAACCATGAAACTCAGAGCCATTACCCTGGCTTGGTGACCCGATGATGATAATTGCGTACCACTATATATCCATGATCGTGATAGGTTGACTCATGATGAGAACTCCTATCCTCCAACTAACCCTTTAAGCACTCATAATCATTATTCTTGTGGGTTCCCCTTTTCTTACAAACAAGGGTTGCATTTCTTTCTTGGGGGATCTTTGGGTGAAGCATCTAGAAGGTTTATATATAGGATTTTATCTTTTACCCAACAAAAATCCCTCTTGTCCTTCAACCTCTTCTTCCCATAGAATTAGGGACAACTTATTCTTGGGTCAATACACCCTAAAAATACCAAGAGAAAAGGAAATGGGTGGTTTAAGTGATGAAAAGTTGTAAGTATGGTCGGGAACAGTATGATGGATCTTCAAGGGAGTTCCTAGTAGCAAACCCATCTGGAGGAAATATCACTTACTGGGGCACAATGTCCACAACAAAGGTGAAACAAGGAAAAAGGCATAATGTCCAAGAATATGTCATGAAATCTAAAGCAGTCTAAGATACAATATACTACTATTCCCTAAATATTGAAATGAAACTCACCATAATACCTTACTTGTATCTCATGGAGAAAGGCCCATTGCCTTCTGGAATCCAGCAGGTGTGGTGGATTCCATCCTCAAAATCCTGACCTTTTTGGTGGTGAGAATGGTATCCATCTATGGAAGTAGACATTGTTGGTCATGTAGTCTCTCGACACTCCATATCTGCAACGTGAGGTCCTCGAGACATAATATCCTTATTTATCCCACAAAATGGGGATAACAGGCCCAAAAGGAAGAACCATGATATTTTATTAAGTGCAATGAGTAATTCAACCTCACCAAGTAGGCATAAAAGAAATCAATTCCATATAAAACAAGGTTTACTCACTGTAAAAAAAAAATGGCATAAGTATGTGCATGGATGTCTTCCCCTCAAATATGTAATGTTGCCAACCAACATGATATTTTTGTTGCAAAGTCTCTAAATCACCTGCAAATTTCTTGTTTATGAAAATATGTATATATCAAACATGAAACTAGAATAAAAATCAACCTCTCATGTTTATGACACATAAAATTCAACCAATGAATGGAAGTGAACCCAACCCAAGGGGAGTTAATAGAAGAGGATACTATGAAAAAATTGTTTGAGGACATGGAAATTAGAAATCATGGTTTTGTTCCCTCAAATGCAGGCCTGGAAGAGGCCACCAATGGCCACATATTCTTCTAAGTTCTATGTTTTTTTAAGTTATTAGTATTTTAGGTGTTTTCTTCAGAATCTATAGATGTAGGAAGATCTATGACATTTTTACAATTGAAATATGTAAGATCAAGATTTTGTATGTACAAAAACAACTCCTCCTTGGATGCCAACTCTTATTGCAACTTCTCTATAGGCTGCTAGTGCAATGGTTTTGTGTATACATGAAAAGTTTATATATAGTTTTAAAAACGCTTACAATGCGTCAATCTTTTGATGCCCCCTCGTCTCACTTACGACAAACTAAAATGTGGTTGATATAGAAAATTCATCGATGAATAGATTATATTTCGTCTCACTTTTGACGAATATGGTTTCTATGTCATCTCACTTCCAATGAATGAAATGTTGTCGATATAGAAACTTAGTCGATGAATAGTTTCTAATTATTCGCCCTTTCGATGAATGAAGCATGACCAATATAAATTCTTCATCGACAAATAGTTTTTATATCAACTGGCTTCCGATGAATGAAATGTGGATGATATGAAAAATTAGTCGAACAATTGTTTAACTTGTTCGTCTCACTTCCAACGAACAAAAACATCGAAAGTGAGAGGACCATTTGTATCACTGTATAATTGGGTCTTCGATGACACATGTCTGTCAGAGACGTTGAAAGTGAGACGGTAGTTGGGGGGGTAGGTTTTTTTAGGATCCTGACCACCGTATGTCATCATTATGTCGAAAGTGTCATCGTAAAATGACCCAAATTTACTATTGTTTGTCTACAAAAGGAGCATAATAGATTGCAACAGTAGCATGTTGTACTCAGGTTCTTTGGATGAAGAAGATCTTTCAGGATATACAAGTAACGTGTGATGGCCCAATTTCAATACTTTGTGAAAACACTATAGCCATCAACATATCCAATAATCCATTGATGCATTCTAAGACAAAGAACATTATGATCAAGTATCACTTTCTACGGACATGCTACAGAGAAGAACATCAAGCTAGAGTATATCAGGACAAAAGAGAATATTGTAGATATCTTCACCAAACTGCTTGCAAAGGAAACTTTGAGTATCTGCAATAGAAACTTGGAGTAGTTTCTTCCCCACAATTATCCACGCAGCATCAAACTTAACAAGAAAGAGGGAGAGAAACAAAAGCCTTTAAGAGTTCAAGTAAATAATTATTTTGAATTATTTTCATATACATTAGAGAGTTACATGAGGAAGAACCATGAAGAGAAAGGTTAGTAGAAAAATAAGAAGCCTATAGATAGGGGGAGAAACTCAAAGAGGAGGATTACCCTTTTACATTGATGTCAAAGGGGGTGATATAGAAAAAGACATGGAGACAAAGAGAGAGAAGCATGAAAACAGGGGGAGCGATGGTCACAAAGGGGAAATGGGAATAATTATTTTCATTCCTAAGTGTTACCATCAATGCCAAAGGAGGATATTGTTGATAGTTTGGTTTTCATTGATGTCAACCCTTGAATAAGCCTCGATGGTGTGTTTTTAGTAGCCAAAGTTGAATGAGGAATATGGACATGACATAAATAGTGAATGTAGGAAAAACACTCATAAATGTATAGTACTCGTTGTTCCATTTATGGTGATATGTGGAACGCAACATAGTTCCTGATGCTTAGGGAGATATGACTTTGTGAGGTTCTAAGCCCTGAATAAATGGTCAAGAATACCCTAGTTGGTTGCAAGTCCTTAATGAAAGGGTAAATTTGTTGTAACAAGAAAACCATACAAGCCCTAATTTAAGGAGAGGAGTTACCTAGAACAAGTATAAATACACCTCAAGGAGTCATTCACATGCACACTCACACATTTATTCATTGCTCATATTTCTAGTGATATTTTTGCTACGGTTGTAGTGTCATTTTATGAGGTAGCAAAGGATGTTTGAAGGAGAAAGTACCAGAGTTGTAGAGAAACCCTAGTTTCTGAGGTATACGTGGGATGCAGGTCAGAAAGGGAGTGTATGCATGTGGGATACAATGGAGAAAATCATGTATATACATGGGCAGTAGAAGAGAAAGTCATGTATCTATAAAAAGGGTCATGAATGATTGAGTGGATATTGGTACCAAGTCCATGAAGTCTGAATGAAGCCTACATGTTAGCAGCTCAGAGTTTTAGGTCGGCTATAAAGGTATTGGTATGGTTTTATACTTGTTTTGATGGTTAATTTTTTTCATGATATGGTGTATGATTGAGGAATACTTGGTATGGTTGGTTTGATATTTGGATATGGTATATCCTGGTTGCTTGTTTGAGTGAGGAGCACACTTATATTTGCTTCAAAATATGACATGGTTCTTATAGTTCATATCTTTAGTTGATTATACATGGTTGAGGCATATTCATTTCGTATGGTGACATATGCATGAGGGACATGCATTGGTTCTTTGAGATACTTCATTGATGATATGATACAGATCTGCATATGGTTTATGGTATGGTATATGGTATAGATGGTTGATGCTCTATTTCATGACTCACTATTCCTTATTGATGTATCTTTTGTTCATGATTAATGCATGAGATAGTATGTATGTTGGCATACAATTGATGGATGGTATGGTACATGTGTTATTTCATTGATGAGAAGCTACAGGTTGATGAGGGAGTGATAGTGACAAAGACAAAGTGACATAGATAGTGGCAGAGACACAGTGGTAGTGAAAGTGGCAGTGACAGTGGTAGAGTTTGTGATAGTGACAATTGATCTACATTTATATTACATGGCAGTTGGATGGAGAAAGGATAGGATCTTGTAGCCACCTTTCAGTTGGAGCCAAATAACTCAGGGGGTTGTAGCCTCCTTTTGGTTGGAGCCATATAATTCAGGGAGTTGTAGCTTTTTTCTGGTTGGAGTATGAGAATATGGGGTTGGAGCCTCCTTCTAGGTGTAGTTGAAGAATCAGGAAGTTGGTGATTTCGATGAATGTATTCTTTTGATATATGAGAAAACCATTTCATGTTTTTCTCCCATTTGGGTTTCCACATAAATTATAGTGTAGTGTGTATCTATTTTGATGTGATGTTGTTTACGATTATATTGTTGATGATATATGGAATGCTAATGATAAAATGTTGAATATTGTTGAAGAATATATTGTTGTTAAAAGTACTAAAATTCCTCATTACTGATTCACCCCCCCCTCTCAGTAATCCAATAGGTGATTGAGGTAGTGACATGGAATCACCTTAGGATTTCGTGTGGGATTCATTTGTGAGATCAAAAACCATGTCATATGGATGGAATATTAACAAAGTGTGTCATGTGTTTAAAAATAAGTTTGGAACCAAAATTTTATTTTGGTTATAACAGGAGAATAAAAGACCATATTATAGTGAATTTTTATGGGTATGTCCAGAGTGCAGAGGGATACAAGATAGTTACTATGGTCCATTGTCCAATTCTTCTTCAATTTTCATTAAATGAAAAAATGGTCATTTTTTAGGAGCATGGTGATGCTTAGTGACATCGAACATATTACTAATCAGAATTTTATTGGTAATCAAGAAAATAAACCTGAAAACACCAAGTGAATAAATTGTGTATATTCCAAAGAAGTTGGAGTTTGACATGACAAAACAAGGAAAAATCCACCATTTCAGGCCAGTTGTTGGAGATTTTTGGGGTTTTTAGAGGAAAAGTGACCCAGATATTAAAATTGGAAATTTTTATTTACCTATAATTTTACTCCTCATCAATTTAGACAATTTTTCCTTAGTGAATTTTTTCTAGAACTCTTCAATTTGGAAGATATCAATTTCAACTAAAAATTACAAGTCTAGAAAAATATGAAAAAGAACAAAGTTGACATTTCCATATTGCTGCAAAATTTGAATAGAGCATCAGATAATTAATATGAGAATTAATATGTGTCACCATAAAAAAAAAAATTATTTCCAGATACAATTGTTTTCTTAGTTCTTGACATATTTTCTTTAGTAGGTGGTAGAAGATGGCCTTTTAGATAAATTGCATTAGTGAAGAAAATGCAAATTTGGGTGAACGTGGAATATTCAAAGATCCATAACTTTAATATCATAGATCTGATTGAAGCATGAGTACAACCATTGGAAGGATGTTTTAGAGGTTTATATTTTGTATTATTGCACATTGTTCCTCATAAATGTATATGAAAAAGGACCTATACCCTAATTAATGAAATTTTACAATATGCATAATTTATATCAGTTATACTTGTATGCACATTTCTCGTATAGTCACTGTTATTTTTATTAACTATGAGAACTAGAAGAATGGAGGATTCCCAAATAATTCATATCCATGAAGAGGAAGTGAAAGGAGTGAACATCAGTTTAGGAAACTAGGAGATAGAATCTAATGGACATAGAAGAAGATAAAATCTTGTATAGGTGATAGAGACCATGAAGAGCTTAAGAATGGAAGTACAAATCTACAAATATGATAATTATAACATAACAAGCTATTTGGAGGAGGAAAATCATATAAACACTCAAATTTTATAGAATATGAACTAATTGTAAAGATATCAATGTTGGATCAGGTTCAAGACACGAGGAAGAATGGATACCTCATGCAAAATGGGAGAAACAAAAAGGGCCGAGGAATTCAAGGAGTGGTATTAGGAATCACAGAACACATTACTCACCTACTCATTCATATGGTATGGAACATTCATTTTAAGAATCATAGAGCATCCCAAAAGTGTCCCCTATCAAGAATCGAAGAAGAAGGCATGATATGGAGAGTTTGCAAGGAGAGTTCAAGAAGCTTAAGCCACCAACTTTTGATTGAGAGAGAAATAAGGGAGAACATGCTAAATACTAGTGTCTTGGAATCAAAAGGTACTTTCATTTTCATAACTACTCATCCAACTTGGAAGCTAGGATTTTTTTCTACCATCTACAAGGGAAGGCTTATGTGGTGAGACCT
>JZKD02S2276070.1:97549-129909 GCA_000966675.3 Picea glauca | reverse complement strand
GAATTGTGACTTGACTGATTACTTGTGGGGAGTTGGGATTTCCCAGCTCGGATAGGAGTGGTAGCTTGGCCTTGTGAGGTGAGCTGGGAGCTAGACGTACCATCTGGATAGTGTGTGGCCCCTTTGTGGCTCAGGGGGTCTAAGAGGGAAGCATATTACCCCTAGCGATTGGTTGGGAGGTAACAGTGTAGTCTCGATAGTCGGCGAGCAGGATTTGCCTGGAGTGCGCGGACGACACTCGGAGCAAGCGAACAGGAAAAGGTACACCCTTCGGATTAATGATAGACTATGTAGGATGTATGATTTAGACCTGTAGGTGTATTGTTAGTGGTTGTAAATGGTTTCACTGTGCAGGGAACCCGTCCCTCTAACCTGCTCGATTTTAGATTAAATTTGTATGTCCGAACAATCTCCGGAATTTTTGTGTCTGAAATTTTTTATGACTGAAACTATATGTCTTATTTAAGACTGGTTTTTATGAATGTAATGCATTAACGGATTAAGTTGACTGCGGTGCACATTATTTTCAGAATTTACGTCGTGAATCTTATGTAATGAAATTTTGTTTAGAAAAAATAAAAATAAAAATGTATTCATGGGGTTACTGAAAACCCATAAGGAATCAACGAGAGGGTCGCTTGAGCAGAAGGATAGTCTGGAAGGCATCCATTTCATTCTCCATCTATGGGAGGAGAAAGAGAAAATCCCTCAAGGGGTTTGAGTGTTCATAGGAATCTCAAGAGAGACAGCACTGTAGGTGTGCAAAGACTCTGCAGGAGCCCAGACGTCGAAATACTTCGAGGATTCGAGAGTAAGAACTCTGGTGGAGTCAACGTTTTTATACGCATAGCGAGACTCACGGTTGACGAGTTCGTAGAGGAAAGAAGAGAAGGCAGAGGCCTTGGAAAATCTAAGTTCTCCCAAGTCTGGAAGAAATTGCAGAGAGCTCAGGAAGGAGAAACAGGAGTCATTGGATCAGGAGAAGCTGCGCAGAGATTAAGTGCAGGAGCACGCGTGCAGACAAAGAGGTGGTCTGAGCCATTGGATCTGGTGCAGGATTGTCGTCAACCGTCAGATAGAGCGGAAGCTGCATGAAGTTTAGGCGTCGACATATTGGACCATCGAGAAATCGAAGTTCTCAAGGTCGTGAGAACCGAGACTTCAAAAGTCTCGAAATCTCGAGAGTTAATCTGAGCCGTCCGTTTGAGGAGGGGAACGTGTCACGCAATCATCCGTTCCGGAGATCTGAGACACCAGGAATCGGGACTTGCAGGTCTCGAAACGACGATAATATCTGAAGCGTTCGTTTGGAGGATGCGTGTTAGAGGATCTCGAGGAGTTGGTAATCGACATATCGGAGATCTCGGGAACAAACAAATCATAGCATTTAGAATCGCAAAATCACGATATGCAATTTCCCTATTGTGATGGAGGTAAGGCCACGGACACGGAGGCAGTGGTCATATGGTGGAATCTTAGCCAGGAGGGCTAGCGCATAGGAGCAAGAGTTCATCGACAATCGGGGAATTGAAAGGACCGTGACTCTTGATAGCAGGAGCCCCGAAATCCCAATAGTGAGTCGGGAATAACCACGGCTAAGTGCAGAGGCTGTGACAGGGTAAAGAAAGGACCTGTGGATTGGGTGTTTGTCAAGGATTCCATTCCGGGATCTAAAGAGCTGCTTTGGCTCGCCAGAAAGGGGATTTTGAGAACGATCCTGTGAGCAGGAGGTTAGGTGAAGAGACCCTGGGGGGTGATAGGTGAGACCTCGTCTGCATCACACGGATTTAACATGATCAGTGTGTCAGCATATTTTATGGGTAGAATGGAACAATAGAGTTTTTAGTTAAGAGTTGACTGGACAGTCGGGCATTGGAGTAGTTTAGAGTTAGTTTTATTAAATCAAATGCCTTTTTTTTTCATTTAAATTTAGGCTACTTTATCTTTTATTTTAGACCTTTTATTATGGCATGTCATAGGTGGTTCGAAATGCATAGGAACCATTACAGTATAGATTCCTTTAAACATGAGGCATAAGAGTATTATAAAATTGGCGTGTAGACATCCTTAAATAGTAATGAATGGTTTATATTTCCTGATTACGTGATTGATGTCGTGTATGGTTAAGATTTTTACGTTTATTATGTTTAAATAATAAAATGTCTTTTTATTAATATTTCGTGGTGGAAGGAATCATAATACTGATTTGTTTTCAGTTACTAATTATCAAAGTAGTGGAAAAAGGAATGACTTTTATTATTATTTTATTAAGAGACGTAGAGGAAAGTTATGAAATAGTATGTTTAGTTGGAAAGGAATGCCTTTTGGTTAATATTAAATTTTGACATGAAAGGAAGGTAATTACTAATTAAAATTTGAAATGAATGCTTCTTTTTAATATTCATTTTAGAGAGGAAAGGAATGTATATAAAAGTGGCAACTCAACTGAAAAAATGTTTCCTAGTTGGTGAGTTTTATTTACTTAAAGAAGGGATTTATTTCTTTTAATCATTTATTAAAGAAGGAATTTGTGTTATGTATTCATTTAAAGAAGGAAATTGTTTATGCATTGATCATTGTTGTAAAATATAAAGGTAATGTCATTATAATATATTGTCTTGAATCATGTAAGAGTAATGTTCTTGTAATATAAATTATAGGTAATGTTAGGGTTAGAAACATATCAATGTAATGTTGTGGATATTTTAAATTGCTAAGTTATTGTAATATTATGTAATGGCATTGGYACCTTACTGTAATCTATTGTTATTGTAATATGTATGGAGTAATTTCATTAAAATATATTGTTGGTAATATGTAAAGGTAGTACTTTATTGCAATATAAAATAAAGATATAAGGTTGGTGTTGATAACATGATAAGTAATTTGATTGTTATTTTAATTGCAAAGTTATTGTAATATAAGATATAATGGAAATGTTATTTTATTGTAATGTTATTGAAATTTTGTTGTTATTGATGACACATAAAATGTAAGGTCCTTGAACTAAGTACCATGGATTATTACGATTTGGTAAATGGGGATTGCAATTACTTCAATTTACATTATTCTAAGGTTGGGTTGGGTAACTCGTCAATTAATGGAATTAATGGAGTAATTGGTGTGTAATTAATGCCAATTGAGTCGTAGAAATTTACCTTGTCTTATCAATGGTTGGTCGTTGTCGGAGTCCTTCTGATTTGCGCATCCTAGAGAGGATGTAGTTGTGCAGTTAATAATTGTTGTACTTGGTTGTGATCATTTAATTGTTTGGTCTGCTTGTGTCGGGCGGGATGTAGACACCTCCATGTTCCTCAGAACAGTCGCCAGCCTTGAGACCTTAAATGGTTAAAATCAATGGGAAACTGGGCTTGAGCGTTGCTTATGTGTCTTGGAGGTCCTAACCATTGCAAGGTAGGATGGGCAAGTAGTCAGTCTTACTTATCGTCGATTGATCGTTGTTAAATGCATGCAGTCACTTGGTGTGCATCTTATGTTGTCTTGTTGTGTTCATAGTGGTTTGTGTCTTATTCGTCATCGGGTGGTGACGCAGAGTCAAAGGTGTTTATTTCCCTTGTACACGCGTGCACACACCTATAACAAAAAAACAAAAAATTCACTTGTTATAAGAGGTTTGTCAGCATAACGAGGAGGATTGTTACATATGGTATCAGAGTGGGTTCGAACCGTGACTTGGGATCGCTATGGCTTTCATTGACATGATTTAATTATACTGTTGTTGATTGAGTTGATTGTGTGTGTGTAGGTAATCATGGTTAGAGGATGTCGTGGAGGAAGACGATGAGGTGGGCGGGGAGGGGGCACGACGCCTCCAGTAGAATCCACACCTATGGGGTCTAACCCCGAGGGAGATGAGCAGGTTCTCAGACAGGAGTAGATAGCAGTTGGTGATGTTGTCGGGATGATGAGATATTTTCAGCGCATGTCTGAGGCACTGATCAACTGTTTGGACAGAGATGAGGCAAGAGCCTCGACACCCATTGAGGTTATGCCACGTGCACCAGCCATTACTGGTAGCATTCACCATGAACTCCAGAAGGTCAAATTTCTTGAGTTCTTTGGTGCCCCGGATGGTGCATTCGTTGAGGCATGGTTGGAGAACATGGCGATGTGCTTCGCACTTCATGATTATACCTCCAACATGAAGGTCTGCATGGCAGTGTTTCAACTGAAGGGGAGCGCTCTTCTATGGTGGAAGATGCTCCTACCGCAGCTAAACATGGTTGTCGAAGATGTGTCATAGGAACTATTCGAGGAACGGTTCCGAGAGAGGTACCTTTCAGAGGATTTCATTGAGTGCCAGCTCAATGAGTTCAACACCTTACGAAAGGGAGGTCGTACGGTGCCCGAGTACGAGGCACGTTTTATGGAGCTGCTCCGGTACGCTCCACACCTTAACATGGAGAAACTTAAGGTCAACAGGTTCTTGTTTGGCCTTAACGGTAGTCTACGTGAAAAGGTTAGGATTTTGATGCCTCAAACCTTGCACGATATCGTCCAGAAGGCCCTCGTAGACGAGGAAGAGCTTATCAGTGGAGGTCAGACCAAGAATCCAGCGAGACCAGCAGGGCAGGGTTCATCTGGAACACCACAGCACCAGACACCAGCGAGACATACATATCGATATCGTGGCTTCCAGAGGGGATCCACTTTCACTAAACCCTGATGACTGTCGCTTCAACAGTGGACACCTTATCGGGGACCACAACATCAACAGCAGCGTCGCCCACCGCAGTAGAAGTTTAGGCCTATTCAGTAGAACAGACCAGGGTTCCATTCCAATGGGTCGTCATCTTCTACTTCAGGTACCAGGACTACTGGGCTGAAGAAGGGGTGTTGGATGTGTGGGGAGCCACACTACCAGCGCGACTGTCCTGTGGAGAGGAACAAAGTGTTCAGATCAACTAGACCCACTACAGTGGGAGATATGGGCAAGGCCCATCGGATTCATGTAGTGATGAATAAGCTCCAGACATATCACCAGTCGATTGTGCTCGAGATGATAGGTATTGTCGCTGACCAAACCCTTAGTATTTTGATAGATCCCGGTGCTACCAAGAGTTTCATTTCTGGTGCAGTGCTAAAAAGAATTAAGGTAAAGTCAGTCAAACATGATGAGTTTAGCTTCGTGGAGATGGCCTTGGGAGTCAAACATAAGGTTAGAGGAAAGGTTATGAGCTATGCCCTTAACCTGGGAGAGTTTGTCATGAAGGACAACTTGTATGTCACGATCTTAGGATCTTATGACATCGTAATTGGTATGGATTGGTTGGAATAACATGAGGCGATACTCAACTGTAAGACAAAACAGTTGAGCTTGGTCGATGATGACAGATAGAGACGTGTGATTGTAGGATGGAACCGGGGAGTTTCCTGAGGTTCATCTCTTCCTTGCAACTTCAGAAGAGCATGTGCAAGGGTTGCAAGCTTTATGCGATCCTTGCGCTAAATGAGAAGGGAGTAGCGGAAGGCCTAGAACACCTTCTAGTGGTGAAGGAGTTTGCGGACGTATTTCCAGAGGAGTTACATGGGATTCCACCGGAGAGAGAGTTGGAGTTTACCATAGACCTAAAACCAAGGACCTAACCGATAGCAAGAATGCCTTATCGGATGTTGTCCCTGGAGTTACAAGAGTTGAAAATGCGACTAAAGGAGTTGTTGGACCTAGGACTGATACATCCTAGTGTGTCACCATGGGGTGTGTCGATTATTTTCATACAAAAGAAGGATGGATCGTGGAGGCTTTGCATTGACTACCGTCAACTGAACAAGGCTACGATCAAGAACCAATATCCCTTGCCGAGAATTGATGATTTGTTCGATCAAATGAAGGGTGCGACGATGTTCTGCAAGATCGATTTGCGATCAATATATCACCGGTTATGGATCAAGGAGGATGACATCCCTAATACTGCCTTTAAGATGAGATTTGAACATTACGAGTTTACTATTTTATCGTTTGGACTGACAAATTCCCTAGGGGTATTTATGAGTTTGAGGAACAAGGTGTTCTGTGAGTACTTGGAAAAGTTCGACCAAGTATTCATTGACGATATTTTGATCTACTCTCGGGTGACGAAGGAGCATGACGAGCACTTGTGCTTGGTACTACAATTTCTACGAGAGCACAAATTGTATGGAAAGTTGTCCAAATGCTCTTTTTATCAATCGAGGCTTCACTACTTAGGGCATGTCATCTCCGGTAAAGGTATCTTCAGGGATCCAGCCAAGGTTGAGGCTATTATGGAATGGCCTACACCAATGAATGTCACAGAAGTGCGTATCTTTATGGGTTTAGCAGGATACTATCGACGGTTTGTCGAGCGATTTTTGAAGATAGAAAATCCGATCACGAAATTGCAGAAGAAAAACAAGAAGCTTGTTTGGACCGAGAAATGCACAGAATCATTTCGGAGGCTTAAGGAGTTGTTAACAACAACACCAATACTAAAGGTCTCTGACATGGACGTGGACTTCTTGGTATGCACAGACGCATCCAAGGAAGGTTTAGGCGGAGTCTTGATGCAAGACGGACGAGTAATTTCTTACATTTAGAGGAAACTGAGAAGGCATGAGGATAACTACATGATGCACGATTTGGAGTTATTAGCCATCATATATGCCTTTAAGGTTTGGAGACACTACCTTGTTGGATGAAAATTTGAACTAAAGACTGATCATTGTGGACTACAACACATTTTTACGCAAAGCAACCTGAACACGCGTCAGCGGCGTTGGTCGGAATTGCTTAGCGAGTACGACTTTGACATTACTTACATAAAGGGAACAATGAACTGAGTGGTGGATGCTTTGAGTCAGAGGCCATGCATCTTTTTGGTGTTGCCTCTTTAGATGAATCTACATGAAAATATTCTAACTTTACAGCGTGACGATGAATGGTACAAGGAGGTCGAGGGTTTTATCGGACAAAACACAATGATGGTACCACAATATGAGGGATTTTAATTTGATAGCGATGGGTTATTGAGGTTCAAAAGTTGGATTTACATACCACCAAACGAAGAGTTGAGGATGTTGATCCTGAGTGAGGCTCATAGAGCAGTTTACATGGCTCACCCGGGAGTCACGAAGATGAGGGCAGACCTTAAACCCTTATTCTTCTAGAAGGGATAAGGCCGACATAGTCAACTATGTGGCCAGATGTCTAGAGTGTCAGCAAGTAAAGGCTGAACATAGACACCCAGCAGGGTTACTACAACCCCATGCCATTCTGGAATCGAAATGGGAGGTTATTTCGATGGATTTTACCATTGGATTTCCACTGATGGCAAAGAGAAATGACTCGATTTTTGTAGTAGTAGACACTCTGACGAAGAGTCCTCACTTTATTCCTATGTGTATAACCTATCAGGCACCTGACATTGCTATAGTTTTCATCAGTGAGATTGTGAGGCTGCATGGCATGCCTAAGAGGATTATATCCGATCGAGGATCAGTGTTTACTAAACGATTTTGGACGAGTTTCCAAGAGGCCTTGGGAACCCTACTTAACTTTAGTACTGCGTATCACCCAGAGAATGGCGGGTAGACAGAACGAACGAACCAAACCTTGAAATACATGTTGCGCATGTATGTGATGGACCAACAAAAGCATTGGGAAGAATTCATGCCACTAGTGGAGTTCGCTTACAACAATAGTTACCAGAGCAGCATTAAGATGGCGCCTTTTGATTTTCTTTATGGGCGACCATGTCAGATGCCTTTGAATTGAGATCAACTTGAGAATAGGGTCCTGGTGGGACCAGAAGTGATCCAATAAATGGAAGAACAAATGAAAACAATAAGAGAAAGGATTAAAGAAGCGCAGGATCGACAGAAGACTTATGCCGATGCACACTGAGTCGATCGTATTTATGAGGTCGGAAATCGAGTCTTCTTATGAGTTAAACAACATAAGAGTTCGATCAAGTTTGGGAAGGGATATAAACTCTCTCCTAGGTTCGTGGGACCTTTCGGGATTGTGGAGAGAAAGGGGCCCATGGCCTATCGACTAGCCTTGCCTGATTCATTGAGGCGTATGCACAATGTTTTTCATCTATTTGTTCTGAGACATTAAATTAGTGATCCTACACATATGATTGACATGAGTTCCTTGTAGGTATCGGATGAGGGAGTGCTCACGGCTGAGCCGGTATACATCTTATATCATCACGTTCGATAGTTATGACATCGAACGGTAGATCAGGTCAAGGTCCAATGGGACAATTATAGTCCGCACTCAGCAACCTGGGACGACGCATATGATATGCACCAACAGTTTCCATTTTTGTTTGATTGACAGACTTATGATACTGTCATACACTTATTTTGGATTTTATGCTATGAAACTTTGGGATGAAGTTTAGACCAAGAGGGGGTGTATGTAACATCTCGCTCTAGTGCACTGAGAAAACTTATTCTTTGAGGACACTTGCTCACAAGTGATCCAAATTATTATGATATTAAAACATTTGTCTCTGATTATGATGCGTTATGATAGATGACATGAAATTTTATTACATTGACATAGGCAGGTGCTATTAACTCGATTTTACTGAGTGTACAGGGTTATGGACCTCGAGGATGCAGAGGAATTGATGGAACCCCTTGGACTCCCGATTGAGTCAGGGAGTGTGCTATTTGGGTTGATTTATTTACTGTGTTATTACAATTGATTAGATGATATGATGTGGACATGTTCTGACATGATTTTTGATGATGTAGGCTGACGATAGCTTGCCGAATAGACTCACATATGGAGTAAAGGGGCCACACACATGACTACCAGAGAGGTTGAGGGAGAGGTGTGGAAAGCAGCCCTGACACAACCTACTAGCACTCTCGTCGTGGCTCGAACTGTAGGTTAACGATTACCTAGTTCGAGAGGACCCATGATGCTATGAGAGAAGACTACGATAGTCTCTTGCGATGAATTCTAAGGGGTGCGCAATAAGGTGGGGGCATTATTCCTTAGAAGAACTTAGTCTCCCACAAGTTCACCTAGTGGAGTGTTAACTCCAGGGGTTATTGATGTCTACCAATCAGTCAAGAGGTGAGTGGCACCCTTGGATCACGTGGTGCATCCTGAAGGGCACGTCACGCAAAAGAAACAAAAGAAGTGAGTAGCACCCTTGGAGCACGTGGTGCATCCTGAAGGGTACGTCGCACAAAAGAAACGAAAGAGGAGAGTGGAACCCTTGGAGCACGTAGTGCGTCCTGAAGGGAACGTCGCATTGATGATGTTAAAGGAACGAACCTAAATGGCCCTAAGACAAATACCTCATAAGAAATTTTAAAACGACTCCCCTAATTAAATTGTCGCCTAGTTCAGAATCTAAGTCCTAAGTCAAAAACTTCGCTTGGGGTAAAATTTTGCCTACCCTTCAGAAAACATCTCTAAAACTTTAAATAGTAAAATCTAAAATAAAAACCCTTAAGTAATAATTTTGGTCTTCATAAATTTTTGGGGAAAATGAAGAGAGTAATAAATCAATTAAAAGTTGTGGATAAAATATAAAGAAGAATTTAATTATTTAACTTGAGAAAGTGTAAAAGATATTAAATTATTAATAAAGAGGAAAAGAGATTAATTTGCGCAACTGACATTTTGGCTCTGATAAAAAGGGGAAAGAAGGGAATAATAAAAAAAATAGGAAACTAAGGAATGGAGGAAACATAATAAGGGAAAGAAGGGAACTTATGGTAAAAAATGAGGTCAACTTAGTAAAGAATCTGCAATAAAGAACCTTCTAAATTGAACTAAATTAGCAACATCATTTTAGGGAAAGTATTTAAACCTGTAAGAGAATCTAGGAACACCTAGGAGTAAAAATAGGAGCAACCCTAGGTGGGTGAGGGAAATAAGRCAAATTTAATAAATTAAAGAAAATAATTAATGGAGAAACGTGGGGGATGGACGACACTTGTACGAAGGAGAATTATTAGAAGATTTTTATTAAAAATTAAATTAAATGAGATTTAGGGAATGATGGAAGTTCTAAAACTCTATAAAATAAAGGGAAGATAAGGAAGAAGGGGATTGGTTATTAGCGTAACGTTACGCTACCAGAATTGTGACTTGACTGATTACTTGTATGGAGTTGGGATTTCCCAGCTTGGATAGGAGTGGTAGCTCGGCCTTGCGAGGCGAGCTGGGAGCTAGACGTACCATATGGATAGTGTGTGGCCCCTTTGTGGCTCAGGGGGGCTAAGGGGGAAGCAGAGTGGCCCTAGCGATTGGCTGGGAGGTACCAGTGTAGTCTCGACAATCGACAAGTAGGATTTTCCCAGAGCTCGCGGATGACACTCGGAGCAGGAGAACAGGAAAAGGTACGCCCTTCGGATTAATGACAGACTGTGTAGGATGTATGATTTATACCTGTAGGTGTATTGTTAGTGGTTGTAAATGGTTTCACTATGTAGGGAACCCATCCCTCTAACCTGCTAGATTTTAGATTAAATTTATATGTCCGAACAATCTCTGGAATTTCTGTGTCTGAAAATTTTTATGACTGAAACTATATGTCTGATTTAAGACTGATTTTTATGAATGTAATGCATTAAGGGATTAAATTGACTGCGATGCACATTATGTTCATAATTTACGTCGTGAATCTTATGTAATGAAATTTTGTTTAGAAAAAAAAAAATGTAAATGAAATTTTAGGAATGTAATGTTTATGTTTGGAAAATTTACGTAGTGCATTTTTATAGTTAGATCTCGCAATAATGCCCCTTCCTGTATCCTTTATACTACTGATACAACTGCTTGAATTCTACATTTTCTGCAACATACTCCTCTTCTGTGTGAGGATCTACAGGATCCATTTTTGTAACCAAGAGACCTAGAAAGCTTTCCCTATGCGATTGCCTTTGAAGACATGGCTTAGTTTTCAGGTTCATAGTTATTTTATATAACTTCTCTACCTCAAGCATGAGTGATTGCGATCGGTTGATGTGAAAGATATGCCAGAGGATGGTACAGAGTCAAAACAATTGCCACTATCACTCATATTGTGTCGATCAGACTTGTGTATGCCAATCAGACTTGGGTATGCTAGAATAGTGAAGACAAGCAGCTCCTGAAATAAGTTAAACAATACAAAAGTGCACCCACAACCTTTTGGAGCGATTGTGTACATTTTCCATGGTGAAAAAATCAAATCTTGGCATCACTACTTCTAGGCAGCTCTTCAAATCCGTAGTAGGGTCAATGGTCTAGAAAGAAGATGAACACATCATGTGTAAAATGCATCACAAAAACTCAAAGCAAGGGATCATATTATCTTCATTAAATGAAGACACGAGTCATCTAATGATAGAAATTTCTTGCTCATATTGGTATGCTTCCAAGAGTTTTTCCCATTTCATTCATACCTGTTGGTGAAATCGATTGTCAAAATCATATTGGATGACTCACAACCAAACTCCTTCAAGGCAATTATTACCTGATCTCCTTGTGGGTTATGTCATATAGTCCCCTGCAACTGTAAAAGAAATCACCCTAAATCGCCCCTGCTAGCAGTGTGCAATACTTAACCCTTCACCCTACACATTTTCCTTAAAAACATATAAATTTTACCTCTGCCAGAGCGTGAATGCATTGTCTGGTTGCAACTTGCAGAACCTGTACCGTTCTCCTTGTCGGGGTCTGCCCTTTTTTTAACTAATTCCGAGCTAGCAACAGGACTGTGTCCAATTTTATCGTCACCATGATTTTAACGCTTGCAGAGAGAGGAGGTCGTGGGTTTAACTTGATTAGTGTGTTGGCAGATTTTATGGGTAGAATGGAACGACAAAGTTTTTAGTTAAGAGTTGAATGGATAGCCGGGCATTGCAGTAGTTTAGAGTTAGTTTTATTAAATCAAATACCTTTTTTTTCATTTAAATTTAGGCTATTTTATCTTTTATTTCAGACCTTTTATTCTGGCATTTCATAGGTGGGTCAAAATGCACAGGAACCATTACAGTATAGATTCCTTTAAACATGAGGCATAACAGTATTATAAAATCGGCGTGTAGACATCCTTAAATAGTAATGAATGGTTTATATTTCCTGATTACATGATTGATTCCGTGTATGGTTAAGATTTTTACGTTTATTATGTTTAAATAATAAAATGTATTTTTAGTAATATTTCGTGGTGGAAGGAATGCTAATATTGATTTGTTTTCAGTTACTAATTATCAAAGTAGTGGAAAAAGGAATGACTTTTATTATTATTTTATTAAGAGACGAAGAGGAAAGTTATGAAATAGTATGTTTAGTTGGAAAGGAATGCATTTTGGTTAATATTAAATTTTGAAATGAAAGGAAGGCCATTACTAATTAAAAGTTGAAATGAATGCTTCCTTTTAATATTCATTTTAGAGAGGAAATGAATGTATATAAAAGTGGCAACTCAACTGAAAAATGTTTCCTAGTTGGTGAGTTTTATTTATTTAAAGAAGGGATTTATTTCTTTTAATCATTTATTAAAGAATGAATTTGTGTTATGTATTCATTTAAAGAAGGAAACTGTTTATGCATTGATCATTGTTGTAAAATATAAAGGTAATGTCATTATAATATATTGTCTTGAATCCCATAAGTGTAATGTTCTTGTAATATAAATTATAGGTAATGTTAGGGTTAGAAACATATCAATGTAATGTTGTGGATATTTTAAATTGCTAAGTTATTGTAATATTATGTAATAGCATTGGTACCTTACTGTAATCTATTGTTATTGTAATATGTATGGAGTAATTTCATTAAAATATATTGTTGGTAATATGTAAAGGTAGTAATTTATTGCATTATAAAATAAAGATATAAGTTTGGTGTTGATAACATGATAGGTAATTTGATTGTTATTTTAATTTACCTTGTCTTAACAATGGTTGGTCATTGTTGGAGTCCTTCTGATTTGCGCATTCCAAAGAGGACATAGTTGTCCAGTTAATAATTGTTGTACTTGGTTCTGATCATTTAATTGCTTGGTCTGCTTGTGTCAGGCAGGATGTAGACACCTCCATGTTCCTCAGAACAGTCGCTAGCCCTGAGACCTTAAATGGTTAAAATCGATGGGAACCTGGGCTTGAGCATTGCTTATGTGTCTTGGAGGTCCTAAGCATTACACGGTAGGACGGGCGGGTAGTCAGTCTTACTTATTGTTGATTGATCGTCATTAAATGCATGCAACCACTTGTTGTGCTTCTTATGTCGTCTTGTTGTGTTCATAGTGGTTTGTGTCTTATTCGTCGTTGGGTGGCGATGCAGAGTCGAAGGTGTTTATTTCCCTTGTACATGCACACACACACACACACCTATAAAAATAAATAAAAAATTACACTTGTTATAAGATCTTTGTCGGCGTAATGAGGAGGATCGTTATAGTTTTCCTCATGAAGGGAAGATTGTGACTATTGACCAGTTATCCTTTGCGTACACTAGTCCCAATGCATCTGTTGGACCATATATCCCCATGATCGACTATTCTCAACTGGCAACTAAGAATATCGGTGTCGGAATGTATTCTTCCCTTATGGTTACTTTCGACTTCATGGCACCGATTCACCATGTTTACGCCATGTCCATTAGGCTCATTTCGACAAAGAGGTCCATTCCTTTCCATACTTCCTATTTTAATGATCCAAGGACCCTACTTTCCCTGACTTCGTCTTGTGAAGGTCAATCACATGTTGGAATGGCCATGCCACTATTGGCAACAAAGATTGTGTATCAAGTTGTTCTTGACTCTTTTTCCGATCATGATCCTGTTACCTCATCAACGAACGAGGAGGATCCCATTCTTAGGCCCATGTGGGCCACTTCGTTGTCTTTTTCACATGATTGCCTCAATGAGACTTTTCCTATGGATGAAGCTATCATCGAAGCCATGAATGGTTTTGACAAACCTTGGGATGATATGCATCACTGCTCTTATTTTCTCTTAGAGCTTGAAATAATCGAACAAGATGTCTTTCGATCTACTTTGAGTGAAATAGTTAGTCACGTTGTAGTTCCACTTGATACCCATGGCATTTATGCCAAAGGAAATATGGAGAATATTTCTCCTATCGTCACGATTGATATCTCTCGTACCCCTGACAAGATTGAAAACATACATATCGGTGTCGATTGTTCGCCAGAAGAAATCCTAATCTACACCAAACTCTTCAAGGAATTCTGATATGTATTTGTTGGGTCATATGAAGAGATTCTAGGAATCGACCCTCATATTGTCGAGCATGATATTAGAACTTATCCAGATGCTAAACCTATTCGAGAATGTCTTAGAGCTATCAATCCTCAGAAGGCTCTTGCTATTAAGGCAGAGGTGGAGAAGCTACTTAATGTTGGCTTCATCTACCCAGTTCCCTTGACTGAATGGGTATCCAATATCATTCATGTGAATAAGAAGCAAGGATCTATCTGTGTATGCATGGAATTTTGTGACTTGAACCAAGCCTGTCCTAAAGACAAATTCCTGACACCTTTCATCGATCATATTCTTGATGAGTGTGCGAGAAGATAATTGTTTTCTTTTATGGATCAACCAAATTCAAATTAAACCTAACGATCAACACAAGACAACATTTATTTTTCCTTGGGGTACTTTCGCATACTAGAAAATGCCTTTCGGCCTTAAAAACACCATAGCAACCTTCCAACGTGTTATGACCTTCACATTCCACGATCTTAAGCATATAGTCGAAGCCTACCTTGACAATCCCACTGCTCACTCTTGAAAGAAAGCATATCACTCTATGCAACTTCATCTTGTTTTTGAAAGATGTCGTTACTCTAGAATCCGATTAAACCCTCATAAGTCCATATTTTGCATTAGGTCTAGTCGTATTCTAGGATTTCTAGTTTCTGAGACCGGGATCATGCTAGATCCATTAAAGGTTGAGGCAATACTTTGATTTCCTCCCCTGGGCACTATTTGACAACTTCAAGGTTTACAAGGGAAAGCTAACTTCTTATGTCAGTTTATAGTAAACTATGCCAATATCACTAAGGGTTTCATGTGTCTTTTGAAGAAGGCCACCCCTTTTATCTAGGATGAGTGAGCCTAGGTGTCCTTTGATTCTTTGAATAAATCCTTCGTATCGGCGCCTCTGTTGAAGTGTCATGATTACACTAGGGATTACTTTCTTTATCACCACGTTTGAGGAGATGATTGGTATGGTTTTGGTTTAGTAGGATGATGAGCTCCGCGAGCATGTCATATACTATCTTAGTCAAAACTTACTCGGTCCTGAGATTAATTATTCTCACATTGAAAAGATAACTTTGGATGTCGTTCATGTAGTCCAACTTTTATGTCATCATATATTATTGTGCAAGACTATTGTGGTTGCTGATGTCAATCCATTTCAATATGTCCTTACCAGGTGTATCATAGGGGGAAAATATAATAAATGGATTGTCATTTTACAAGAATTTGATCTCGATTTTGCTTCTTCAAAATCCAATAAATCACTAGTCTTCATGGAGTTAATATCCAACTTTCCATGATTAGATGAGGATGTTATCCATGTTGATTTGTTTGCAGATGAACACATTTTTATTGTCTAGTCATCTGACCCCTGATATGGAGACATTGTTCTCTATCTTCAAACTTTGAATTTCCCTCATCATCTCTTACGAGATGATCAACGACGTGTAAGGTACCAATTTAAGAATTATACTATCATCAATGACACTTTGTATCACTGAGGAATAGAAAATATCTTGTGTCGTTTTTTAACTCACGGAGAAGTCGAGTCGGTCCTAAATGATTGCCACAGTGGGGCTTGTGGTGGGCATCTATCCGGGCTTGTGATAGCCCAAGAAATTTTGCAAGCCATTTATTTTTGGCCTTCTATATTTAAAAATTGTATTCAAGTGGTTAAGAAGTGTCACCTCTTCCAGGTGTTCACTCGGAAAATGTTCTCACATCTAGCCCCTCTTCACCCAATCATTATCGTCGATCCCTTCATCAAGTGGGGGGTGGAATTCATGGATTGCAACCCAACTTCAGTTGGGGGGCATAAACACATTATCATGGCCATCAACTACTTTACTAAGTCATCTGAGGCCATGCCTATAGTTAAATCCGACGAGAAGACTTTCTCCTTCTTCATATTCAATCAAATTATCGCTCGGTTTGGTATCCCAAATGATATTGTCACTGATCACGGTAGTCACTTTCTGACACAGACCCCCAAACCCTTAGGTCGAGGTCTGCACAGGATCGTTCTAATCTTCCCTTTGAGTCTGATTGACTCTTTGGTTTCCCCTCGGGAAATACCTTTCACACACAATAGTGTATCCACAGGTCCTTATGAGTGTTCTCATGTGATCAAACACAAAGCATCAACCCTCATCTCCCAACCCGAAATAGGATCGTGCCCTTCGCTAGTTTGGGACTTTGGGTTTCACGACTTTGCAATCCCTGATGTCAAGGGTTCCTGTCCCTACAACCTTCGAAACCCGAATTGCTGAACTTCGATGTAATCAACAAAGGTTAACTTTTCAACGTGCTTCTCACTTCATCGGGATTTCGGACTTCGCGATTTGATGAATCCAGATGCAAGGCTCCTAGTCCTTTGACCTATGAACCCTGAAATGGTCAACGTAACTTGACTCTGCCTGGCAACAAGTGCGCCACCTGTCTTCTCAAACTTTGTGACATTCTACCTTTGACGTAGACTCCTGCCACCTGTCACTCTCCTGGGTTTTCGAGAATCTCACTCCCAAAGCATTGTCTCCTGCATCTCCCGACACCCGAAGTGCCAAAATCCCAAACTCCACATCACTTCCTATCGCAACTCGTGATTTCGAGACTTTCGTTCCACTGCACTCAACTCCTTGTCGTCAGGATCCCCGAAATGTCGAAATGATACAATGGCTTGTGCGAACCATGATCAACGGTCTATGTTGGTTCTAGATCCTAATGTGGAAATCTTGACTGCCTCTAACCACCCTGTGACTTTCCTGAATCCTACGGTCCTCGTGATTTTGTGAATTCCCCACAGAGGATTCCGTCCGCTCGTTGGTCCTTGATAATCCTGCGAAATAAACCAAGGTTCTTCCACTGGAACTTAACTTCTGCTGGATCACTTCGACCCTTGTTTCCCTTCGAAGTAGTTTGACCTTATCCTCCTTTGAACACTTCAATGGCGCTACCCCTTCTGAACTTTCTCTGCAATTTCGAGTCTTCGAAAAGACTCTTGCACGCACTCCTTGTGGAAATCCCTCAAATACTTTTAAGTATTTGAGTTCTCGACTCTATGCACTCTCCTGCAACAATAGTCCTTCAATTCACCCCTTAGTTGATAAGTTCTGAGCTTTCAACCAGCCTGTGCACACCTTGCATGACTTTTTTGCTTCACCTGCACTTCTGCAGGAATGAGAACAATGGTATATCTCCTGAGCTTTCAGAGATAAACTCTGAACCTCCGTAAATGCACTCCTTACGAACGATTTCACTGCACTCCTTGCAGAAACTCTCACTCGGGAAGAGAAACAATTGAAACTCATTATCTCTCTCTTAGAATTCAAACATTCAACATGAAATCATACATTTACACAATATTAGAACAAATGAATAACAGAGAGAATAAACAACCATGAGCATATCATTCAGCATGTATACACAGAAAGCATCATAACACCATGAATCTGATTCAAAGCTCCATATATTAATTCAAAGCCTCTATACATGGGTTCTTCTCTACAAATTTCTGCTACAGCTCTTTCTTTCTTCTCTATGCTCAATGATACAATGCTCTCTAATGTTACAATGATACAAATATGAGGGTGTCTATAGTCGGTTTTCCCTCCTATGCTCCTAAACTGTCTAATCTTCATTCAAACCTACCTACTTTCATTAACTACACATAAATGCCTTAATGTTTTACAGATGATAGCAATCGCTCAAGATCTATTTTACAATATGTAAGTATGCTTCCCTTTAACCATTACATTAATGTTTCAAAAATATTTCAAAACGTGTGTTGGTGGTCTTCAATTGTCTTCCCCTTCACACTCGCTTGACTACTTACGATGCTCCTCCATCACTTTCATAATAAAATGATGGAAGAAATAACATCTAAGCTTGGGATTAGACATGGTCATTCCTCACCTTATTACCCCCAGAAAAATGGACAAGCAGAGGCTGTGAACAAGTCTCTCAAGACCATTTTGCGAAAAATAGTCAGCCAGAGTAAGTTCGACTGGCACATTATGCTATATCCCTCACTCTAGGCATATTGAACCTCGGTCAAGATTACCATCATATTTTCCCCTTTCCAGTTAGTACACGGTGTGGAGTTGATATTAACTATTGAATGTGAAATCCCTTCCCTTTATTTGGTAGTCGCAATCCTACCTGATACTTATGATCTTGAGAGACTCCTTGTACACCAAGAGAGTCTTGACGATCAGCATCGAGATGCCTCTATGACTATCGAGGAAAAAAAAAGATGTGTCAAGGTTCAGTACGATAAGTTTGTCTGTCCTCGGTTGTACATTGAGGATGATTTTGTCCTCTTATATGATCAAGCCAAAGAACCACTAGGGGAAATCAAGTTTAAAACCATGTGGCATGGTCCTTATATCACTCGATGTGTCTTAGAAAAAGGATCCTATCAATTAGAATATTATGAAGGGAATATGTTGGTCGAGCTGAGCAATGGGATCTACTTGAAAAGATATTACGCTTGAGCCCCAAACTTGGGCAGAACTCTTTGTATACTAATGTAATTTAGTGTATATATATTTTCCATTTCTTTTCATCTTCAGATTGCTTATCGAGTTTTCCCTTGGTTGGAAGATGTCAATAGAGTCTTCGGTCTACTTAGGATTCATAGACAGAGCCATTCGTCATACTTAGGGTGGTTTACTCACTTGAGGGTCTACTAGTTTCTTTAGGTGGCGTATGCCTAAGGCCATCCATGAATAATGTGGCGTAATATAGTGTCATAGTAGAAATTTTTCATGATGCTATCTCACATGGTATTCTCTCTATAGAAGTTCGCCTAGATTCCCAGTTAGTAGTATCTCAATTGAACGACAGTTACCACGTGCGAGATCCTACTTTACTCTGATGATTCCTATAGGTATGTATTTTAGAACGATAGTTTGATTTCATTACTTATTATAACATTCCTAGGAGTTCTAATCGTCTATTCGATGCTTATGATAATTTCATTTTAGATTGACATTGTCACATTACTAAAGAAAAGAAAACCATCTCATCAATCCACACATTGTAAATATAAGTAAAGCTAAAGATCCCCGTTTTATATATATTTCAAACAATATATGGTGTTTATAGTACAAAATTGGGGCTAACACCCTCAATACACATATACGGTCGATACTACAATATCCATGACATATATTCCTATGGCACCAATGTGTGTCATGGTAACAAACTACGACGTTTGCGAGGGGCCAAAAGAGTTGCACCAAGCTCTAGGCACAAAAACCACTTTTCGTTGCATGGATTTCGATAGTTCCTCTACCTGATTCATCGGAATCCTAGGAGTCAAATGAGATAGGTTTCCCTACACATTCTAAAGGAATCTATCATATTCTCCTTCCGTTGCCTCATCTCCCGAGTTCATCCAACGATGTTGAGGAATCTTGTCCACCCATCGCGGATCCATGTCTACGTCAGACAAGTGTCTAGTTAGTACTTAAGCACCATCCAAAAATATTTTTTTCTACTATACAAAAATACAAAAAAAAATGAAAGATTACAAACATTTGACATACCTATGTCCCTGTAGGTGGTCCATGGTGGGAGTGGCATATCAGGGTCCCCTCTGAATTTGATCCCTGCATAAGGATAGTCATCAATAGAAACGACCTGTCACTACCAATAGTAGAAGAAATCCTCATTGTAGGGGGTGGGTAGCCTACCTCCCCCCTACCATCTCATTACCTTGGTCCACCATGCCATGGCTGGATCGTGAGGTCCTCTCAGAAGAATCTCGACTCTAGGTCACAAACGTAGAACCTTCTTGAAGAAAAAGCTACATAAGATAGAGGCAAACCTGAAGTTCCTCTTGCTACCATGTTTGCACTCTGTCAAATGGCTCTTCATATTAGCCAGCAGTGAGGTACACCAATCACATACTGTGGGTTTCAACCACTCTACAACATAGAACATGAGCGGCCTCAATTCCTGGTTCAGTGAAGCCGATCCTGGGATCCTGGTCAACATGAGGACAACAATATTGAGGATGAGATTGTTTATCGCTCGGATGGGGAGTTGACTCCTAACCTTTGGGGTCCCTGCTACACAGTGAGTGTGTATGTACTCCTTTTTTTCATTCTTCTCCCTTCTCCCTATGATTTTAGGTTTATGACCTCACCTCGGTGCGATAATCAAGTCAAAAAGTAGGTATCCTCTACTTCAATCCTCAATGGTGGCCCATCGAGGATGAAGCTTTCACTATCAGGGTCTCACTAACCCACAAGAATCTCAATAAACCTCACCTCAGCCCTCATCCCTTTGAGTGCCAAAAGTTTATATAATCCCCATCTTTTCAAGTCCATTTGTGCCCCAAAATCTTTGTCCCAAGTAGCATCTACCTCGTCATGCTCCCTTTCCCTCCATTCTAGCACCATCCTGCCAGATAAAAGTATTGATTTAGCAACCATACATGTTATTGATTACGAACTTGTATGCGAGATACTTCATTTACAGTCGCGTAAAGGGTTGGGTATATGCACCCTGTAGTTTTCATAGTCGCATATAACCCAACGTATATGTGACTTGATAAATAGTAGACTGCGTACACTGAGTTCCCCAATTTGCAGCCTAATTTAATCAAAACTTGAAACCTAATTTAAAAAGTTAATCCACTAGAAAGGAAGAGGAGGGGAATAGGAATTACCTGGTCCATATGGTTTCTAATTTCATCGTCTGACGCTCCTGCAATCACTAGTTGAAGATTGTAGGTAATTTGGTCCAATTTTTACTATTTGGGTAAAAGGTCAAAATGACATAGTAATGTTGGGTTTTGTTACTATTTATAACAGTTTTTACCCACTTTCTGTAGTTTTGAGTCATTTTTTCTCCTAATGGGATAATATAGAGGTGGATTGAGTTGGTTTTTGTAGTTTTCACCAGGGATTCTTGCGTATTTCAACGTTATGTTGGTCGTTCGTCACCACGGGCATGTATTTTCACTACCCAACATATAGGATAGGTATCCATTCCATCATTCATTTTTGAATTGTCCTATAACTATCTCTTTTTATGCCTTAGGTACAAACCCATTTGTTGTGACAAAGAGCCTTCCATCTGCTATAAGTCGTGTCTTTATCAAGTGGTAGAAACTTACCAAACATGGGTGCCCTAGTTAGATCCCCTGCTTCATCTGGTGCCCATGCACAGATTTTTCCATAAGATTGGGAGTCCCTTAAAGCTAGTACATTACTTTATGCTAAGCCTCATTTCTCACTCATAAACATGTTGCCTTATACCTAGAGGACTCCCAACCGAGTTTACTTTAAGATCTTTTCCAACTTGTCTTCAAAAAGAGAAAAGATTTCCAAGTGAACTTGTCTCTTTCACACTCGTAAATTGGATTTGAAAGGACATCTATTTGGCACAAGTTTATCCCTTTTTCACACCAAGTAGAATAAATGTCACGAAAAAGGACATTTTCTAGCACTAAGTTGTGATTGCATCTCATGCCCTTGCTTGCAGTATTGAGCCTATAATTGGTTCTTGCTTTGTGTTATAAATTGTTTTCCTCAGCAGTTTTTGCATCCTCAACCAAGTAGAGCCTCATTTATATCCTTCACAATTTGACACCCTATACCCAGGAGGGAACACTCCCCCGAGTGTCCATATCCCACATGCATATCCTTTCATTGAGCATAGGTATGTTCCACTGCTGGAACTAGTTTTTATTACTTGCAACACTCATTTTCTCCTCAGGATCATATCATTCATTTGTCTATGAAAAAACAAAAAAATACGGCCAGGAAAGGAGTATTATCTTATATTGGCAACAATCGTGTTGCCTTTGAATAGAGCACAAGGTTATTCAGTCCATTCATCATCATAATTTTTGGATTAGCATGGCCTTAGGAAGTTGATCTTGTTACAAAGTCTTTTCTACCGAATGGTTACTCTTCCAGTCCATATAGAGAATTTCATTGATGCCTCATGTATCTCATGGTTTCATCATTGATTCTATTTTGTCGGAGTCTTCCATATGTCTCTTGCTCCTGTTTAAAGGAAGTCTATCAATATTTGTCTACCACTTCTCAGAACTCTTGACTTTGCATGTTGGTAGTACCCTCAGTTGGTCTCAGATTCACATGATACTGTAGTCCTATCATGCACCCTGGTCCTACTTTCATCATTGGTAGGTAACCTTGAACCCAACAATAGACATTTCATCATTGGTCATTGACTGGGTGGTTTCCCTTATGTTCAACAACAAGACATCTATTCATACATTGGGATTTGTGCAGTGTCTTGGATGCCATTATCCTTATTGGTGGTTTCCCTGAGTTTGTCAGCAATTTTCCTCATTGGTTGTTATTCAAAGGGGGGTCCTTTTCGTGTACTGCTTTCACTTGGAACACACAAAAGATGCACAGGGTTGTTGGTTCGTGAACATGTTCTTCGTCTGATTTCCTCCAAATCATGAAGCTCCTTCTTTATACCTCATGATGAATGATGAGATATGCCTTAATGATCTCCCTTCAGTGGGTCTCCTTCCATCGAATTCAACTCATCTGTTCTGGAAATGAGACCTAGAGTCTTATGAGTACCTTGAGGCTTGAAGTCATTAGTTGCAATTTCTCTCACCATCGACAGTTGGGAATACATCAATGTCTCTTGGTCGATGGATTCTTCAGGTGTTCGACACCAACTCTTTTATTCACACTTGTAAGAATGTACTCAGTGCCTTGATACCTACTTTAATTATCAGTTGGTTGTCTTGCATTTGTTAATAGTATACCTCAATGATCGGTAATCAAACAATGTCTCATTGTTTTCGACCTCAACTCCTTTATTCACATGATGTAGACTTGCACCCTTGGAGGATTGTGTAGGAGACTTTAAGACATCAGTATGTGGCCACAAATTTCCTGATTTGTTGCTTCCCTTTCATTGGACCAATACCTATATGACTTCAATGATCATTGGAGATCAGATTGTACTCCATTGTATATAGATCTCCTCAGATTGGTTTTGACATTGGTTATACTAGGCCTTGTTCATGACTGTGACAGGCTTTGGCATGTAACCACATTCGTGTTTTCCTATTCATGTCCATGGATAGTTGTTTGGTATATTTTCACATGGATCTGCAGTGTAATTCTATTAGCAGTCATGTATGCAAAGTCAGTGTAGAATGTAATGAGAAACTAGTTCTTCCAGCTAGTTCCCCCATCACTCCACTTATGGGTTGTTTATAATGTATTTTGGCCATCACAGATACTCCTTTGACCTCGCACATTAGGGGGCATCTGTTATAGCAAGATTTCCCTCACCCTATGCAATATTGCACATAAGACCTTTTTCCATTCCCTATGAAGACTTATCATCCCTGTTTGTAAATCCCAGAGCTAAAAATACATATTTTTCTACATGTACACACCTTGCCTACTATACATCATGCGTACATGCAGGATGCACCACTACAACCTTTGTACATTAGGATTTCTAACCAAAAAATGAAAATTAGTGTCGGGTTTCCATGACACGATTAGAGATCTATGATCCTTGGCCTTCCATATACTAGAAACATTCCAACTCGACACTTCAGTTCCATTTGAAGGCTATAAATGGGTCAATTTTGAGATATGGAAAAGAGGAGAAAGGATTCAACTTTGAGAGAAAAGTTACTTTGGAGAAATTATGTATTTCATATTTAGTTTGCATCCCTTTGTCCTTTAAGTCTGAACATAGTGTTCAAACCCCGATCTCTTCCCTTATTGATTGAGAACCTCACTGTTTTTCTTTTATGAGATTGCCTTTGGTGGAGGATTGAATTGGTGGAGGAACAACTGGAAGGAACTTAGTTTCTCAGTTTTGAACCATGGCGACACAAAAGTTTGTAACATTTTAACTTATGTTGATCATATATTAATAGAAATACTCTTTTCTTGTCCAATTGATATCTTGCAAAAATTTGAATTATTATTCTATGGGCGTATTTGTCATGTTTATTATTGGATTATGCTATTGAATGTGCTAACATCATTTATTATCACCATATGCTTGATTTGATTGGTTTTTTAGGACTAGTTGCAGGTATATTGCTTTGGGTCAAGTGCTCAATGGTGGAATTCATAAAATGTCTAGATGAGGTAGGCCTTTTATCTTGTCTTTCTAGCATATTTGTTTACATAGAATACTTGATAATAGAGTTGATTTTTGTAGTCATTTCCATCTGTTGTGGTTTACCCTATCCATAGAGAGATTTTCCTCGTAACAAATATGAAAGCAATGTCGGTGGATGAAATAGAGAGTGGGTCTTTTCAGACATCCTTTTTCATTGGGGTCTTAGTGGAAACTAATAAGGGAGCACTTCTGGTAAATGGGACCTTTCTAGTTTGTCTTTGTACAATCCTTTCGGTGACCTTGTCAAATTGAAAATTTTTCATATTTACCACTTTGCTCAGATTAAATGGAACATAAATTCCCAACCCACATTCATCGACTGGGAGGTGACCACTAGTCATATGAGCTTCTCTTGACAGTCCTAGGATGTATGTCTAAATGGGAGAGGCATAATTATTCAATGTATCTTCATATCCTTTCCTTTTCTCCTCTTCGAATACGTTTTTTGTTTCCTCATCTGTTGTTTTTTCCTCTTCTACTTCTACCTTGGATTTAGTCGTTGCTTTGGCTATATCTTCCTCTTCTTGTTGTTTCCATTCGATAACATCCTCCTTTTACTTTTGTGCATTTTTACTTTTTCTTCATTTTTAATCTGTAATTGCCTCCTTAAATTCTATGTTTTCTTTGTTCAACCACTTCAACTTCCTTTTACTTTATTTTTACCTCGGCCTCGACATCTTTAATGGATTTTATTTTCCTCTATTCTACTGTTGCTTCTAGTGATTCAATAGTTGAATTTGTAGTCGTGGTTGTCATTTCTATTTTTTTTGCTACTGCTACTACTTCTTATTCAACTTCTTATTCTACTTTATTTTATGTCTCCTCTCGGTCCCTTTCGTCATCTAAGATTCTACCCAGTGATTTTCATTTTCACCTAAATATGACTTCATGATAATTCCAAGCACGATAGTGGATCTCCTCTTTTTCCCATTTGGCTAATGTGTATTCCCATCTATGTGTTAAGTNTGACTTTGCATGTTGGTAGTACCCTCAGTTGGTCTCAGATTCACATGATACTGTAGTCCTATCATGCACCCTGGTCCTACTTTCATCATTGGTAGGTAACCTTGAACCCAACAATCGACATTTCATCATTGGTCATTGACTGGGTGGTTTCCCTTATGTTCAACAACAAGACATCTATTCATACATTGGGATTTGTGCAGTGTCTTGGATTCCATTATCCTTATTGGTGGTTTCCATGCCTTTGTCAGCAATTTTCCTCATTGGTTGTTATTCAAAGGGGGGTCATTTTCGTGTACCGCTTTCACTTGGAACACACGAAAGACGCACAGGGTTGTTGGTTCGTGAACATGTTCTTCGTCTGATTTCCTCCAAATCATGAAGCTCCTTCTTTATACCTCATGATGAATGATGAGATATGCCTTAATGATCTCCCTTCAGCAGGTCTCCTTCCATCGAATTCAACTCATCTGTTCTGGAAATGAGACCTAGAGTCTTATGAGTACCTTGAGGCTTGAAGTCATTAGTGGCAAGTTCTCTCACCATCGACAGTTGGGAATACATCAATGTCTCTTGGTCGATGGATTCTTTAGGTGTTCGACACCGACTCTTTTATTCACACTTGTAATAATGTACTCAGTGCCTTGATACCTACTTTAATTATCAGTTGGTTGTCTTGCATTTGTTAATGGTATACCTCAATGATCGGTAATCAAACAATGTCTCATTGTTTTCGACCTCAACTCCTTTATTCACATGATGTAGACTTGAACCCTGGGAGGATTGTGTAGGAGACTTTAAGACATCAATATGTGGCCACAAATTTTCTGATTTGTTGCTTCCCTTTCATTGGACCAGTACCTATATGACTTCAATGATCATTGGAGATCAGATTGTACTCCATTGTATATAGATCTCTTCAGATTGGTTTTGACATTGGTTATACTAGGCCTTGTTCATGACTGTGACAGGATTTGGCATGTAACCGCATTCGTGTTTTCCTATTCATGTCCATGGATAGTTGTTTGGTATATTTTCACATGGATCTACAGTGTAATTCTATTAGCAGTCATGTATGCAAAGTCAGTGTAGAATGTAATGAGAAACTAGTTCTTCTAGCTAGTTCCCCCATCACTCCACTTATGGGTTGTTTATAATGTATTTTGGCCATCACAGATACTCCTTTGACCTCGCACATTAGG
This sequence comes from Picea glauca, assembly GCA_000966675.3. Classification (NCBI taxonomy): domain Eukaryota; kingdom Viridiplantae; phylum Streptophyta; class Pinopsida; order Pinales; family Pinaceae; genus Picea; species Picea glauca. The sequence goes on along the minus strand of JZKD02S2276070.1, from coordinate 103,367 downwards.
GGGCATATGTTATAGAAAGATTTCCCTCACCCTATGCAATATTGCACATAAGACCTTTTTCCATTCCCTATGAAGACTTATCATCCCTGTTTGTAAATCCCAGAGCTAAAAATACATATTTTTCTACATGTACACACCTTGCCTACTATACATCATGCGTACATGCAGGATGCACCACTACAACCTTTGTACATTAGGATTTCTAACCAAAAAATGAAAATTAGTGTCGGGTTTCCATGACACGATTAGAGATCTATGATCCTTGGCCTTCCATATACTAGAAACATTCCAACTCGACACTTCAGTTCCATTTGAAGGCTATAAATGGGTCAATTTTGAGATATGGAAAAGAGGAGAAAGGATTCAACTTTGAGAGAAAAGTTACTTTGGAGAAATTATGTATTTCATATTTAGTTTGCATCCCTTTGTCCTTTAAGTCTGAACATAGTGTTCAAACCCCGATCTCTTCCCTTATTGATTGAGAACCTCACTGTTTTTCTTTTATGAGATTGCCTTTGGTGGAGGATTGAATTGGTGGAGGAACAACTGGAAGGAACTTAGTTTCTCAGTTTTGAACCATGGCGACACAAAAGTTTGTAACATTTTAACTTATGTTGATCATATATTAATAGAAATACTCTTTTCTTGTCCAATTGATATCTTGCAAAAATTTGAATTATTATTCTATGGGCGTATTTGTCATGTTTATTATTGGATTATGCTATTGAATGTGCTAACATCATTTATTATCACCATATGCTTGATTTGATTGGTTTTTTAGGACTAGTTGCAGGTATATTGCTTTGGGTCAAGTGCTCAATGGTGGAATTCATAAAATGTCTAGATGAGGTAGGCCTTTTATCTTGTCTTTCTAGCATATTTGTTTACATAGAATACTTGATAATAGAGTTGATTTTTGTAGTCATTTCCATCTGTTGTGGTTTACCCTATCCATAGAGAGATTTTCCTCGTAACAAATATGAAAGCAATGTCGGTGGATGAAATAGAGAGTGGGTCTTTTCAGACATCCTTTTTCATTGGGGTCTTAGTGGAAACTAATAAGGGAGCACTTCTGGTAAATGGGACCTTTCTAGTTTGTCTTTGTACAATCCTTTCGGTGACCTTGTCAAATTGAAAATTTTTCATATTTACCACTTTGCTCAGATTAAATGGAACATAAATTCCCAACCCACATTCATCGACTGGGAGGTGACCACTAGTCATATGAGCTTCTCTTGACAGTCCTAGGATGTATGTCTAAATGGGAGAGGCATAATTATTCAATGTATCTTCATATCCTTTCCTTTTCTCCTCTTCGAATACGTTTTTTGTTTCCTCATCTGTTGTTTTTTCCTCTTCTACTTCTACCTTGGATTTAGTCGTTGCTTTGGCTATATCTTCCTCTTCTTGTTGTTTCCATTCGATAACATCCTCCTTTTACTTTTGTGCATTTTTACTTTTTCTTCATTTTTAATCTGTAATTGCCTCCTTAAATTCTATGTTTTCTTTGTTCAACCACTTCAACTTCCTTTTACTTTATTTTTACCTCGGCCTCGACATCTTTAATGGATTTTATTTTCCTCTATTCTACTGTTGCTTCTAGTGATTCAATAGTTGAATTTGTAGTCGTGGTTGTCATTTCTATTTTTTTTGCTACTGCTACTACTTCTTATTCAACTTCTTATTCTACTTTATTTTATGTCTCCTCTCGGTCCCTTTCGTCATCTAAGATTCTACCCAGTGATTTTCATTTTCACCTAAATATGACTTCATGATAATTCCAAGCACGATAGTGGATCTCCTCTTTTTCCCATTTGGCTAATGTGTATTCCCATCTATGTGTTAAGTACTAATATTGGCTCATTACGCCTTAATTGGGGCATATTACATTAGTAATTTTATTTCATTTATGTCGTATTTATTCCATTAGTTGTAATTATACCTCCTAGTCTCCTATATATACCAAGGAGACATTTTCATTTGGAATCATCTTGGAATTGTACATTTATGTGAGCATAAGAAGGTTGCCCCTAGAAGAGGTTTATTATTTGAATTTCTCTCTTTTCAAGGAATTGAGTGCTTATTCTAAGGTTTTTCTATGCTATATTGATATTTGGTTCTTAACATATGGCATCATAGCTCAAGGTCTTGGGGTTTCGCTACTACATATGAGACACCTTGGAATTTTTTCTATAATTTTTTTTCTACAATGTTTCCAAAGGAAGGACTTGGAGTATATTTAGTAGACGGATCAAGGTACGTTGGGTTAAAATTTCATCTCTTGAGGCCTTATAATTTCAGAGATACAACATGTACAAGATAGGGTACTGGAATCATTCTGAACTGAGTCATTGCGGAATTTTTTCTATAAAACATTTTCTGTAACATTTCAGACCCAAAAATCCAGAGGATACTCACAAAAATTAGTAAGGTATCTATGGTAAAAATTCCATCTTCTGGGTCGTCTTACGTTTGTATATACACCCTGTGGAATATAGGGTATCTGACTAGTCCTATTGACTAGTATCAAGAAGGTGTTCCAGTTAAAATAGTAATAACTTCTTCCTAGGGTATCCAAATTGAGTGAGACTAGTTGCATTGGATAGTGGACAGTCTGCAGTATTTCGGATATAAGTTTCAGAATTNAAGATTTCCCTCACCCTATGCAATATTGCACATAAGACCTTTTTCCATTCCCTATGAAGACTTATCATCCCTGTTTGTAAATCCCAGAGCTAAAAATACATATTTTTCTACATGTACACACCTTGCCTACTATACATCATGCGTACATGCAGGATGCACCACTACAACCTTTGTACATTAGGATTTCTAACCAAAAAATGAAAATTAGTGTCGGGTTTCCATGACACGATTAGAGATCTATGATCCTTGGCCTTCCATATACTAGAAACATTCCAACTCGACACTTCAGTTCCATTTGAAGGCTATAAATGGGTCAATTTTGAGATATGGAAAAGAGGAGAAAGGATTCAACTTTGAGAGAAAAGTTACTTTGGAGAAATTATGTATTTCATATTTAGTTTGCATCCCTTTGTCCTTTAAGTCTGAACATAGTGTTCAAACCCCGATCTCTTCCCTTATTGATTGAGAACCTCACTGTTTTTCTTTTATGAGATTGCCTTTGGTGGAGGATTGAATTGGTGGAGGAACAACTGGAAGGAACTTAGTTTCTCAGTTTTGAACCATGGCGACACAAAAGTTTGTAACATTTTAACTTATGTTGATCATATATTAATAGAAATACTCTTTTCTTGTCCAATTGATATCTTGCAAAAATTTGAATTATTATTCTATGGGCGTATTTGTCATGTTTATTATTGGATTATGCTATTGAATGTGCTAACATCATTTATTATCACCATATGCTTGATTTGATTGGTTTTTTAGGACTAGTTGCAGGTATATTGCTTTGGGTCAAGTGCTCAATGGTGGAATTCATAAAATGTCTAGATGAGGTAGGCCTTTTATCTTGTCTTTCTAGCATATTTGTTTACATAGAATACTTGATAATAGAGTTGATTTTTGTAGTCATTTCCATCTGTTGTGGTTTACCCTATCCATAGAGAGATTTTCCTCGTAACAAATATGAAAGCAATGTCGGTGGATGAAATAGAGAGTGGGTCTTTTCAGACATCCTTTTTCATTGGGGTCTTAGTGGAAACTAATAAGGGAGCACTTCTGGTAAATGGGACCTTTCTAGTTTGTCTTTGTACAATCCTTTCGGTGACCTTGTCAAATTGAAAATTTTTCATATTTACCACTTTGCTCAGATTAAATGGAACATAAATTCCCAACCCACATTCATCGACTGGGAGGTGACCACTAGTCATATGAGCTTCTCTTGACAGTCCTAGGATGTATGTCTAAATGGGAGAGGCATAATTATTCAATGTATCTTCATATCCTTTCCTTTTCTCCTCTTCGAATACGTTTTTTGTTTCCTCATCTGTTGTTTTTTCCTCTTCTACTTCTACCTTGGATTTAGTCGTTGCTTTGGCTATATCTTCCTCTTCTTGTTGTTTCCATTCGATAACATCCTCCTTTTACTTTTGTGCATTTTTACTTTTTCTTCATTTTTAATCTGTAATTGCCTCCTTAAATTCTATGTTTTCTTTGTTCAACCACTTCAACTTCCTTTTACTTTATTTTTACCTCGGCCTCGACATCTTTAATGGATTTTATTTTCCTCTATTCTACTGTTGCTTCTAGTGATTCAATAGTTGAATTTGTAGTCGTGGTTGTCATTTCTATTTTTTTTGCTACTGCTACTACTTCTTATTCAACTTCTTATTCTACTTTATTTTATGTCTCCTCTCGGTCCCTTTCGTCATCTAAGATTCTACCCAGTGATTTTCATTTTCACCTAAATATGACTTCATGATAATTCCAAGCACGATAGTGGATCTCCTCTTTTTCCCATTTGGCTAATGTGTATTCCCATCTATGTGTTAAGTCCTAATATTGGCTCATTACGCCTTAATTGGGGCATATTACATTAGTAATTTTATTTCATTTATGTCATCTTTATTCCATTAGTTGTAATTATACCTCCTAGTCTCCTATATATACCAAGGAGACATTTTCATTTGGAATCATCTTGGAATTGTACATTTATGTGGGCATAAGAAGGTTGCCCCTAGAAGAGGTTTATTATTTGAATTTCTATATTTTCAAGGAATTGAGTGCTTATTCTAAGGTTTTTGTATGCTATATTGATATTTGGTTCTTAACATATGGCATCATAGCTCAAGGTCTTGGGGTTTCGCTACTACATATGAGACACCTTGGAATTTTTTCTATAAATTTTTTTCTACAAAGTTTCCGAAGGAAGGACTTGGAGGATATTTAGTAGACGGATCAAGGTACGTTGGGTTAAAATTTCATCTCTTGAGGCCTTATAATTTCAGAGATACAACATGTACAAGATAGGGTACTGGAATCATTCTGAACTAAGTCATTGCGGAATTTTTCTATAAAACATTTTCTGTAACGTTTCAGACCCAAAAATCCAGAGGATACTCACAAAAATTAGTAAGGTATCTATGGTAAAAATTCCATCTTCTGGGTCGTCTTACGTTTGTATATACACCCTGTGGAAGATAGGGTATCTGACTAGTCCTATTGACTAGTATCAAGAAGGTGTTCCAGGTAAAATAGTAATAACTTCTTCCTAGGGTATCCGAATTGAGTGAGACTAGTTGCATTGGATAGTGGACAGTCTGCAGTATTTTGGATATAAGTTTCAGAATTTTGTAACAATTATTTTGTGCGGGGAACGCTATATAAGTGACATCTCCCAAAAAGACCAAAAATCAGAAAGTTGTGAGGAAGTTACCGTAAATTCCACTTGGCACATCCAATTTTGATCAAACCTGTGGAATTGTAGATAATAAATATCAGAGAACTACAAAAATTAAAGTTTCATACCCAAAAGGGCCGAAACTTTGGAGATACATCAAAAGAAATATTTTCTAGCAAAACCACCTCAAAATCAAGGTTCAAAAGTGATACTTGGCCAACATGACACCCAAAAATGGAACTTCTACACCAAATAAGTGTCTAGATAATCCTACATGGATTCTTGATGAAGGTGAAGAAATGCGTAGGGGCATAAATGATTTACAAAATAAGACAGTAACAAAAGATGAACCACAAGAGATGATGGAGGGTTTAAAAGGGGAGATCATGGAAGGATTGAAAATTTTCATTATAGAGAGGACACATGAAAGTGAAAATGTATCCCATGAAATTCATGATGAGGACACAAGGAATGTGAATCAAGAATGGAGAAATT